>CM034238.1:2858198-3357762 GCA_019916065.1 Vitellaria paradoxa | reverse complement strand
CCAACTCCGATAAAAAAGTTTCAAATCAACTTAACCCTGTATAAATTACCCCCACATGGCCTAGTGGGGTCAAAATGCCCAGCATTCAGTTCTTCTCGCCAAAACTCCAAACCCAGATTCCTCTGTGCCCTTGGAGGTAATTTTTTTCCCTTCGCATAACAATTATATATATATATATATATATGTAGATATTTGTAGTAGTTCGCTTCTTCAATTGGGAAAATTGCAGTTAATTCTTAGCTTTGTAATTTTTGTCCTCCTTACCGAAGTTTGTTGTATGCGTGATTGTGTCTATAGACGATGCTCATCTATTAATGCGGGTGAAAATAGAATTTGTTGAATCGTTTGTATTGAACTAGGCATTTATACTTTACCCCATTTCCTTGTTAGACAAAAGAGTATCAATTTTTTTGTTAATTAGAATGGGAATTGGGAATTCTGTGTGTGTGTGTTTGTAATATGCATGAATGATTTTTCTTTTCTTTTTTCTTTTTTTTTCTCTCTCTCTCTCTCTCCGTTGGGCAACACTTCAGAGTAGCAGTTACTGAAATTTCTTTAAATTTTCACTAAACAATAAAAAATACTAAAACTTTTTTAAAAGTTATTAAAAATTTCTTTAACTTTTCATCAAACAACCAAAATTATTAATAATTACTAAAAATTTTAAATTTTTACTGAAGGCACAAAAAATTTCATTTACAATTTTCTTTATGCAACTAAACGTACACTAGACCCTGAAAAGGGTATCGAACGCAAAACAAACCTATAAAGACTAATCATACACTGCACAAATGGTCCTATATATATTTATATGTATGCTATGTCAATGGCAGATGAACGCGGAAGCAATGCCATGTAACCAGGGTGTTGGTTCTGCAAAGCAAGTAGGCATTTGTGGCGGTGCTGGTATCAAAAGTACTGATGGCGGGGAATGAAGAATAGGACCTCGATAATACGACCACCTACACTATATCTTAACACTAATTCCATACATAAGCCCTTCAAAATTTGGAGTTATCAAACGAGAGACCCTAACCATCTTCAAGAACACAGCAGCAGTCAAGACTATCAGAACCAGCTTAGTGGGCTTCTCCCACTCTTTTAACATTCAGTATATTTGAGAGTCTTTCCAATCCCATAAAATCAACATCGACCACGATTACATGGCAGTACTTGGCCATGAACTTGACATCATAAACACCACCAAACAGAGTCCACGCCATATCAGCGAACTCCATCAGAGAATTAGGAATTTCTGTTCGAATTAGTAGTCAAATTAAATAGCCCAAATCATATAACCCATGAAACGTCACCCACTTAATTCCTTTGTGACTCAACAGCATTCGCTTGAATTTCTCTTCAAATACTGCACTATCAACACCTTCTTTTCTGTTCTTCTTGAAATCGAACCTCTTGCTTGCCTTGCATCTTAGAGGGTCTACATCCACATCAAAATCGCAGAAATTGATTTGCCATGTCCCACCGAGATTGCTTTCGTCGTCGAACAATGTCAAACCCAGTTGAATAAGCTTCACATGATCAACGTTGAACTTCAAATCCTCATATCACTGTGATTCAGAAGCATCTCTCGGCAAATTGTGAAGAAATCCTGGAAACTCCGTATCAATGGCGATGAAATTGTGTGAAAGTAACATAGATTCCATCTGAGAGAATTCAAATTCTAAATTTTTGCGCCATATTGTCTTTGTCATCATTAATTCTCTCTCCATCTTTGCTCTTGTTTCTATTTCTTGTTGCGAAAGCAAAACTCACTATTTTGTTTAAATTTTTTTTGGAGCTTCAAGGGCTGGACAGGTATAATATATAAGTGGTTAAGTTTCTTAAAACAAATAGAAATAGGAAACTATTTATTATGATTATACTTTAGATTTGGATTTAGGTGGATCAATTTTCTAAAGTAAATAGGAAACTATTTATTATGATTATACTTTGGATTTGGATTTAGGTGGATCAATTTCCTAAAGCAAATAGGAAACCCAAAGCAAATAGGAAACTATTTATATAATTATACTTTGAGTTTGAATTTGTGAAGGGAAAGAAATAATAAAGAAAAAAATTATTTTTCTATTCTAAATTATCACTAAACTAGCTTATATATTTATATTATTTTTTGCAAATTTTGTATAAAAGTTTAGCTGCTGCCTGGGTTCTGGTGACCTTCCCTTCCCCCAATTGCCATTCTGCATTTCTCCACCTTTCTCGCCTTTGCATTCAACCCTCCGCTATCCATCACCCTTCTTATTCCCATCTCTACCTCCGCAGCCGTCACCACTGCAACAGCTCCTTCGCTTGTGTCTTGACGGTAATCTAACGAAATCTCCGCCGCCAAGTCCAACTCTCTCGCCATTTGGAACGCATTCATCTGTTGCTCCGCGTATATTGGCCAGGTCGCAATTGGAACCCCGTGCCACAAGCTCTCCAGGATTGAATTCCACCCACAGTGAGAAACGAAATCACCCACTGCCGTGTGGGACAGCACCTCCGCCTGCCTGACCCACCAACTCACCACCTTCCCCTTCTCGCCCGTCCGATCCAAAAACCCTTCCGGCGGCTCCTCCCCCACCGCGTAATCCGTGGGGAACTCCACCGCTTTCGCCAGAGGCTGCTGGAGACACCACAAGAACCGGAAACCGCTAAGCTACACTCCTCTCGCTATCTCTTTCACTTGTTCCTCTTCAAACCCTCCCCGGCTCCCAAAACAGAGAAAAACCACCCACGGCGGGGGCTGATAGTCCAGCCACTCGGTCAAGTCGGGTCGCTGGTCCGACCCGGTCCGGGTTAAGTATAGGCCCCACTGGATAGATCGAAGGACTCATCCCACGTACTCTACGGAGATAATCGATCGCCGGCGATTCAAGCTCGAGAAATGTGTCGACGATTACGCTCGCTCGTGGCTTTTCCATAGGCCAGAGCGTTAGGGATGTCAAATATCCGTACCCGGTAGGTATCCGTTTCACCGTCCCGTTCGGGGAGGGTATGGGATGTTAATAGCGGGACGGGGACGGGTATGGAGATTTGAAATGTTACCCACACGGGTATGGGGACGGGACGGGTACGATAGTCCCCACCCCGCCCCGTACCCGTTTAAATATTTTTTGGTTAATTTTGTTGGCGTGGTGACTCATTTAGAAGTCCCACATCGGTTTCTCACAAAGAAGTGAAGGTCTTGTGAGATTATAAATAAAGACCACTTCATCTTTGGTTAAGTGCATCAGTCAAAGTCAAATATTATATATATATTTTTAATTTTTATTTAATATATATGTAATATATTTTTTATTTAATATATATATTTTTAAATATTTATTTTATACATATAATATATAATTTGTAATAATTAATATACTTAGCGGGTAAACGGGAATGGGGATGGGGAATTCATTATTTTGTGGGGACGGGTATGGGAAAATTTTTTTCCCCGAAACGGGATGGGGACGGGGACGGGTAAGGTTATTGTTAAACGGGGACGGGGACGGAGAAGGTCATACCCGTCCATACCCACCCCATACCCGCCCCGTTGACATCCTACATAGCGTAGTGGAGGAATCTCGTGCCTGGTGGTCCCACTTTTCTTGTAATAATATATAATTTTAACAAATTTTTTCTTTCATGTTTAAGGTGGGGTTAGTAAATCACGAAAGATAGCAATAAGGGGAATTTTTAATTTTCCACTCTAGAGTATCATTTGCTGGGTTACTTAACGTTGCATGCAAATTGCAAAAGCATAAATAAGAAAATATTCTTAAACCAAAACCACAACCACAACAATATCGACAGTAAATTCATGGTATTAACACGTAAGAAATAAATTACAGTCCATTCAACAACTTCGAATTTGATAAAAACATCACAAATTTATGCAAACAGGAATTCCCAGCTCCAGCTGACTTCTGATTCCCATAAACAATAAAAGCCAGAACCAGACTTGGAGTTGGAACATTTGAAAATAAAATTAATGGAATCAAAGTGTCATTTTTGGAAGACAAGTGGGCACTATAAGCTTACAGAATCTATATACAGATCTTGTGTCCAAACCATCAATGCAAGACCTTCCTTCAATCACTTTCATAGTCTTCCTCGTCCCCGAATGTGAAAACCGATGCATCAGCTGCCATTGCCTTGAATTCACTTACCTCTCCTATTGGGTTAGGGACCTCGGGGCCAGGCGGAACTGCACCAGTGGCACCACTTCTCGGCTCGCTAGTAGGATGGCTTTGCATGGAACTTGCTTCGCCCAGAGAATATTTGCTGAGCCTCGCGAGTCAAACTTGCTACTTGGCTTGATTTAGTCGTAGTTTCAGAATTGGAGGCCTTTGCATCCGCAGTTCCTCTGGCTTCAGAAGAAGCTGTTGGTCGTCTGCTTTTTGAAGACCCTGTTTCGTCAGCCTCACCATCAGAGAACACGTCATCCTTCTCGTTGCTTTCCGAATCTTTGTTTGGGTTTGTGGTGGCGGCATCCCAGCAACAGGGGCAGGAGTGACACCTGAACTTGCAACTGATTTATCAGGAGCCGGTTCACTGTGAGGCCTTGTTAGAACATTCCCATTATGGTCCACAAGCACAACCCTCAACTTGAAATCCAGGAGATGGCAATTTCCTCTACACACATATAATAGAGTGAAAATGGCTAAAAAATGTGCTAAAATTCAACGACACGTTAAAAACAATTAGACATATGAAAGAAAGTAAATCTTGTTCAAATATAATTTTGTTAGTTATATAGGGATTTCATTGTAGCTTTGAATGGTTTAACATGATGGACCATGAATTTATTTGCAATCCAGTATCATTGTGCCTCCATTATTCCAGGAAATAGTGGCAGATCTTCGTGTAATAATATGTAACCTAACGCACTCTTATATTTTAATATAATTTAAAATCAAATTTATTGATTTGAAATCCCTTGTTGTAAAATGAAGCCCACAGGTATTGCCAGGGTGGACAATCCATTTCCTTGAGTTAAAATGTGATGTACCTTGTCAACCATCAAGATCACTCGTGCTAAGAATTTTTCTGTTCTCGATCATTGTTGTGTTTAACCAGCTGTAGAGAAAACAGAAGCAACAATTGAACAATTAAGAAAGCATAAATGGAAATGTATACAAGCTAGGTGCTTCTATTTTATTTTTTCAGGTTTTGAGTAGGGGAAACGGAGGGAGGGGGGTTATACTTACCAGTAAAAATCTCCTTGGCGATCATGAAAATGAACTTTGAAATCACCAGCCAACTCCGTCAGACCAGGCTCACCAGGCGGAGCAAAAACCATGATCCCTTTTTTTGGGGCGCTGAACCAAAGTCTTCAGGCTGCGTATATATGTATGGATGGAAGAATACATCAACAAACAATATTATAGCTAAGCCATCACTATGCTAGAACCGTGGCTTGTTTGCTACTATTATCAAACAGACCTACGACAGATCCTTGGTTCTTGGATGCTTCTTTGTGGAGAACAGAACACCTGCAAGTCAGGAAAGGATCACCAATAGATATGACTCTTAGCATATTAATGGTTCTCTAGATGATTGAAGCACAGATCACATTGTTTTTTAAGTCCATACAAGTTGCAAACCCATGCCAAGCATTAAGATCCGTAAACTGGAATCAAGATATACTGACTGTTGCAATCATAATACAAACACTGTCAAATTAAGTTCAGCTGGTACAAATCAAGCTAATATAGAAAAGGATATAAATACAGGCTATTCTATTAGGAATGTCGAGAAGATATAATAAAAGAATATTTGCAGCAATTGTTTATAAACACCCTAAATTATTCAACTTGAAAAAGATGAGATAAAGGTTTACAGGAATAATGGTAAGATATCACCATAGCTCCAACAGAACCAAAAGAGAATCAATTCTTCATTTGACCATAAAAGGTTTCAAATATAATAACATCTGTATGCACATTTGAAACAATATTAAAATTCAAATAAACTATCTCAAAAAAGGGCACCCAACTGCTTAATTAGATTGTAAATTGGTGTTCCACAATGCAAGGAAACAACCAAATCGAGGTCCTCCAAGCAAATTTTACCATACATAGTAAGACGATCAGAAAAAAATTGCAAGAAACCTTCCCACTCGAAGTCACCTAAGAAGGCATACTGCTATTCTCCTACCCATATAACTAATCAGGACCCAGGGCAATTACATGGGGAAGAGAGAGAGACTAACGAGAATCACCATGGCAACTTACCATAAGTTCTAGGATAAATCAGTTATATATAATATATGCAATATGCAAGCCAGTTAGGCCACTACAGTACGTGGACACAGGTACACGAGCGTCATCTGCAGTTAGTATTTGGATGCATCAAACTCTTACGTTACAAGGACACACCTAAATTTCATATTACTTAATTAATTACTTCATTTTTTAAGATAAAATGGCTATTTAATTTACTTATATATATATATATATATATATAAGACAAAAGGGTATTTTTATACAGCATATGCATAAAATAAAGTTTTATACCTAATTATATTGCAAAGTCAGCCATTTTCACAATGTATTTGGGTCCGTGTTAGCAAGGCACTCAAATTTAAGATAAGCAATTAAGAGAGACTAAAACAAATCTAACAAAATAGGAATCATAAGCCAAATTCAAACATAAGATGGAAGAATCATTAGCTGCAAATGGCAGTGACAGAAAGAAGCATACCATTATGATCAGAGACAGTGATAGAGGGCCTAATCCAATAAGGGCACCGGTGAAGCGGGAACCCCCCCAGCATGCATCTGCACAAGTGCAATTTAGTTCAAGTCAACAAAGCATTAGATCCAACAAGGCGTTGGCTACAAAGTCAATTTTCAGTCCATTGAAGACCTGTCTTCTAATTGAAGATAAACCCCAACATGAGATTGAAATTTCTGTCATGCTGATGACACTACATAGTTTTTCAACGTGGAAAAAGAAAAGAAATGTTTGAGGCATGCCCAGCTAGAAATATACCTTCGCCCAGGCTGGTTTTTCTCCATTGAAATATGTTAGGACTCTTTCGAAATATTTGACATACCTCTGTCAAAGCAGGGGGAAGATACACTCCTCAGATAAGAAGTAAAGAAGCCTCAGCAAAAAGTAAAATAAAATAAAGGCAACTTCTAAAGGAAGATCAAAAGAGTAGACAGGACTGACAATCTGACTTGGAAGCACAAGCCCTTTTCCATCGGTACATCTTTTCTGGTTGTAGTAATCAATGGATTCCTCAGCTGTAGGAAATAACTGCAGGCAGATGCAAATGCACTAGGGCATTCAGAAGACTAGCGGTGGAACCAAAAGATATAATAAAACTTTTCAATATACCCATTGCCAACACTTAGTGCCACATATTACAAAATCCCACCTTCAATATTTTTTTGAATCCTAAGGATATTTATTATTATTTTTTAATTTCGACTAACTTATCTAAAAATCGTCAATATTTTTAATTATCCAACATAAACTTTTAAAATTGTAAAAAAAAAAGTAATTAAGATTAAAAACTAATTTTTTATCTCACTAATTTTTTATAATATTTTATTTTAAATTAATTATTCAAATAATATCTTAAGAAAATTGAATTAAAATCGATAAACTATTATATTTATTTGCAAAGAAACAAGAGTTATGTTAAAAAATGTATTGCTAGAGAAAGTTAGGTGAAAATTGTTTATGTAGGGATCATTTGGTATCGCTATATTTTTTTGTCTTTGTTTATCTTTATTTGTTTACGTTTTTTATTTTTTGTTTTTCATTATCGTTTTTTAAATAAAAACTTAAATTGCATTTGAAAATATAATTTTATTATAATTATTAATTTTTTATTTTCATAAAATATTTAATTTTATTAATTTTTAAACAATTAGTTGAATTTAATAAAATATATAATTCTTTTTAACATAATTTTATTAATTTAATTAATTTTACATTTCAAATAATTACGCTTATCTTGCCGGAAGTGCAAATGGGGGGCTTAAAGCAAAATCGTTATCTGAGCAAACGAAATCATTTAACTTAGATTCGTTTCGCAGTAAACGAATCCCAACTCATTTTCGATAAAAAAGTTCAAATCAACTTAACCCTGTATAAATTACACCACACATGCCTAGTGGGGTCAAAAATGCCCAGCATTCAGTTCTTCTCGCCATAAACTCCAAACCCAGATTTCCTCTGTGACCTTGGAGGTAATTTTTTTTCCCTTCGCCATAACAATTATATATATATATATATATATATATGTAGATATTTGTAGTAGTACGCTTCTTCAATTGGGGAAAATTGCCAGTTAATTCTTAGCTTTGTAATTTTTGTCCTCCTTACCGAAAAAATTTGGGTATTTGGTTAGAGAAGGGAATTTGTTGAATCGTTTGTATTGAACTAGGCATTTATACTTTACCCCGTTTCCTGTTAGACAAAAGAGTATCAATTTTGTTTGTTAATCAGAATGGGAATTGGGAATTCTCTGCGTGTGTGTTTGTAATATGTATGAATGATTTTTTCTTTTTTTTTTTTTTTTTTTTTTTTTCTGTCTCTCTCTCTCCGTTGGGCAACACTTCAGAGTAGCAGTACTGAAATTCTTTAAATTTTTATCAAACAATCAAAAAATACTAAAATTTTTTTAGAAGTTATTAAAAATTCCTTTAACTTTTCATCAAACAATCAAAAATTATTAAAAATTACTAAAAATTTTAAATTTTCACTGAAGGCACAAAAAATTTCATTTACAATTTTTTTTATGCAACTAAACGTACACTAGACCCTGAAAAGGGTATCGAACGCAAAACAAACCTATAACGACTAATCATACACTGCACAAATGGTCCTATATATATTTATATGTATGCTATATCAATGGCAGATGAACGCGGAAGCAATGCCATGTAACCAGGGTGTGGTTCTGCAAAGCAAGTAGGCCTTTGTGGCGGTGCTGCTATCAAAAGTACTGATGGCGGGGAATGAAGAATAGGACCTCGATAATACGACCACCTACACTGTATCTTAACACTAATTCCATACATAAGCCCTTCAAATTTGGAGTTATCAAACGAGAGACCCTAACCATCTTCAAGAACACAGCAGCAGTCAAGAGACTATCAGAACAGCTTGGTGGGGCTTCTCCTACTCTTTTAACATTCAGTATATTTGATAGTCTTTCCAACCCCATAAAATCAACATCATCCCCTAATTACATGGCAGTACTTGGCCATGAATTTGACATCATAAACACCACCAAACAGAGTCCACACTATATCAGCGAACTCCATCAGAGAATTAGGAATTTTCTGTTCGAATTAATAGTCGAATTAGATAACCCAAATCATATAATCCGTGGAAAGTCACCACTTAATTCCTTTGTGACTCAACAGCATTCGCTTGAATTTCTTTCCAAATACCTGCACTGTCAACACCTTCTTTTCTGTTCTTCTCGAAATCGAACCTCTTGCTTGCCTTGCATCTTAGAGGGTCTACATCTACATCAAAATCACAGAAATTGATCTGCCATGTCCCACCGATATTGCCTTCGTCGTCGAACAACGTCAAACCTAGTTGAATAAGTTTCAAATGATCGACGTTGAACTTCAAATCCTCGTATCGCTGTGATTCAGAAGCATCCCTCGGCGTGTTGCGAAGAAATCCTGGAAACTCTGTATCAATAGCGATGAAATTGTGCGAAAGTAACATGGATTCTATTTGAGAGAATTCAAATTCTAAATTTTTGCGCCATATTGTCTTTATCACCATCAATTCTTTCTCCATCTTTGACCTTGTTTCTATTTCTTGTTGCGAAAGCAAAATTCACTATTTGTTTAAATTTTTTTTTTGGGAGCTTCAAGGGCTGGACGGGTATAATATATAAAGTGAATCAGTTTCCTAAAACAAATAGGAATAGGAAACTATTTATTATGATTATACTGTAGATTTGGATTTAGGTGGATCAATTTCCTAAAGCAAATAGGAAACTATTTATTATGATTATACTTTGGATTTGGATTTAGGTGGATCAATTCCTAAAGCACATAGGAAACTATTTATTATAATTATACCTGGACTGCAACAGCTCCTTCGCTTGTGTCTTGACGGTAATCTAACGAAATCTCCGCCGCCAAGTCCAACTCTCTCACCATTTGGAACGTATTCATCTGTTGCTCCGCGTATATTGGCCAGGTCGCAATTGGAACCCCGTGCCACAAGCTCTCCAGGATTGAATTCCACCCACGGTGAGAAACGAAACCACCCCGCCGCCGCGTGGGACAGCACCGCCACCTGCCTGACCCACCTACTCACCACCTTCCCCCTCCCCGCCGTCCGATCTAAAACCCTTCCGGCGGAACCTCCTCCACCGCGTAATCCGTGGGGAACTCCACTGCTTTCACCAGAGGCTGCCGGAGACACCACAAGAACCGGAAAAAGGTCCAAGCAAGATACCAACAACTCAAACTGTTTCATGAAAAAAATTAGAAAAGTCTAATAAAAGAGAAAATGGAGATAATTTAAACTAAAAAAATAGTTTTTTTTTTTTTTTTTTTTTTGCACACCAGGAAGATTACGTCATGATTGACTTGAATGTATACATGTAAAATTAAGTTTGACCCATAAAAAACAATCATATCAATATTCATGTCCAAGGCTATTTATAATTATGATAATTTCTCTACTATCCAAATTAATAAAAATTAAAGTTAGCTTAGTCGAACGAACAGGGCGGACAACATGGATTTGAAGCCGACAAACTTATGGATGCAAAAAGACGTAGGCAGTTGCAACATATTTATACATAGAGTTTTTCAAATAAATATTCCAAAATAAATCAATCTCAAAAAAAAAAAAAAAAAACTCACTTGAAGAAGGCCACTCACTGATTGGAGAGTTGGAGAAAGGAACAATGGTTGTCGGCGATTTCAACAGCACGATTGTAAGTGACAGGAGAGAAGACTAAAGGGTGTTTGATTTCAGATTTGGGGAGTTGCGGCTACTAGTATATGACATTATATACTAGGGTTATGTTAGGGTAAACATGAGCGAAAGTTCACAACGACCTTGGCTAAAAATTTTCAAAAATTTTATTTTAGGGATAAAATTTTAAATATACAAATATATATATTATTTTATTAAGCGGGTACTTAACGAGTACTGTAATAACCTGAATTTTTTTTCCTTAATTAAATTATTTAAGTGTGGTAGTGATATTTATTATAGTAAAAATCTAGAAAATTGAGCATTTGAAAATTTTTGGAATGATAAAAATTAGTTGGAAAATTTTTCGGATTAAATTTCACCCTATGTGGGAGTTTAATGTAGAATTTCTAAAATTTTTATCCAAACACTTCTTAGCCCAATTACTTATTTGGTTCAAACCAAGACCATTAACCCATGGGTCAACCCTTTTCTTTACTCACCTCAACTCATTTCAACTCACTTTATCACTCAATGAATTGACTCATGAATAGTTGCTCTAAATTATTTCCCGACAACTTCATTTCCATCTTCCATACACTCTCACCATCTTTCAAAATTATTTGACTAATTGGACAAAGAGAAGACCCACATTGATGACCTTAAAGCATCTTTTTCAAATTATTTAGCAAACAAGATTTAAAGCATTTTGTTTGAAAGCTAGCATGATTTAAAGCATTTGGTTAAATTGTCAAAAAGCTAGCATGATTGTTTAAATTTGTCAAAAAGTTATCATGATTCCCGGATCATTGCCACCTCCATACATCTTCCCCAATGCTTTTCTTAAATGATATGGTTAGATAGTCAAAAAGTAAGCATGATTCTTGGATCATGCTACCAATTGTATAGGCATGATCTTACCTTAGTTGATTTTTTCTCCACTAATAATTTTCTCTACACTCCCTATAAATTGTGTGTCTTCAAAGAGAAGAAAATAAGAGAGAAATAAAAATAAATTATTTATTAGTGAGGCTGAAGATTTGGTGTTGCTTGGAGGAAGAAGAAAGGCTTGGAATTTTCCAATTTGGGTGGTGTTCAAAGCTAACTCATTTTTCCTTCTCAGACTTGGTCATTAATATCTTCATTGAGGTAGGATGATGAATCTCCTAAAATATATTTGATGCATTTTCTGGTTTGAAGTATGAAACTTGATTGTGATAAAAATAAATACCCGTATATTGGGGTAGGGAAGCCAAAATTTTGACTGAAGTAACTCAGTATGCTGACAGCTCTCTATTTGTAACTTCTTATGTGCTTCTAACCCCTAAAACGGTAGAATTAGGCTTTGGCTAAAACATAAAAGTTGTAGCCCTTTCAGTTTTCTTTTCAACCCAAAAAGAATTGCATCAATCCGATTTGTGAGTCAAAAGTTATGCCCAAAATACTGAGCACGTGTAAAACTGTATTTTCTGAACAAACTAAATTCAAAGCTGTTTTTGTACCTTTAGACCTTAGAATTTTAAAAAGTGTAAAACATGAAAGTTGTAGGTCTTGAAGTCTAGTTTCTACAGATATAAAGTTTATAGATATTAGAGTCTTGCTCTATTTTATATGAATTTTCTTTCAAGCTGCTATTCTGCTTAGCTTTAATTGATGCTTGTTTGGATTTGTTTAGAATATTATGTTTAAAGATTTATTTAAATTTCTAATTTCCTTCTGTTAGTTATTGTCATGTTAATAATTTCTATTGATATGAAATTATTTTAAACTAGATATTATGTATTATTTGATACTCTAATATTGATGATAATTGACTTAGATAATCAGTTTCATCATGGATAGTTGGATGACTTATTCAAACTAAAATGCTAATATTTGATAAAATGCCCAAAAGAAACAATGGACTCGTTCTTTTCTCATTTGGTCTTTCTTAAATGAATTTGATTTATTTTTGGCATTGTTTTGTCAACCTAGCAAGTTATATAATTATATTTTTATGATTAAGTGAATTAAATGAAACTCATTTAATACCTTCCTAAACATTGGGATAATTCTGTGGACATTTGTGGATATCTTGAAGCCAAAAACCTATGATAAGGGTTTGGTTATAAATAAGATGATGATTGGAAATTTATTTAAATTATTTTTGAATAAAATAAAACTTATCAATTTTGCTAAAAATTAAATATAAGTCCAAGAGCTATTTATTATCTTCATATTCCATAAAATAATAAAATAAAAGGTAAAAGGAGCAAAAACCGAGATTTGCAGCCAATGAGGTTCGAACTTGCGACTTTAAATCGCAATTAGGGTCGCCCACCCACTAAGCTACCAACCTCGGCCTAATTAATATACCATTAGAAATAATTTTATTCTTATCAAATTTGGTACGGTAAGCTTGTCAAAACAATTAACTAAAATACTAGTTTGTATTCTAAATTTTTTTTTTACTGGCTAATTGTTAATTTACATATAGCGCCTACCTTTGTGATAATGATATTGATGACTATGTTAAATCTTTGATTTATTGAGAATTACTATTAAAGTATGGATATAGATAAAGTGCTTAAAAATATATTGCATGTGACTAAATAATCTCACTTTTGATTCATCGCCCGGGAACATTGCCGGTTGTTATTAAAAATGTCTGATTTCCATACAAGGTACCCTTGGAATGTAAAAGGGTGAGAAGAAATTAAGGCACTTCGTGCTAAAGCTGTTTTTGGCAATGGGGCGATGGGTGGGTAGAAATGGCCTTTTAGATGAAGATGGGAACATGCATTTATTTGGGAGATGCTCCCTTCTGACCTGGCCAGTCAGGTAGCCGGTCGCGACGGCTAGGTTTTTGGTAGGTGACACCGTCGGTATGCATTAGATGCTAAGCCCGTAAAGTCACTGGTTCCCAAGGTTGGGGGTAGAGGAGGATAGGAGTATGATTATCTTAGGAGGATTTAGATTAAACTCCTTTACAAAATTTTACTGTGACCAGCAACCTCTCTTGTTATGTATGAATGATGTGTTGGAATTATTTAATTATATTTAATTCCTCTCGATTAATATTTTATAAAATATATATATATATATATATATATATGTATGAAACCTGTATCGCTACGGGGTTTGATCCCGAGACCTTGAAGATCTAAATCTGAGATCCCTACCACTGCGACACAGACTTCATTGTGGTATACACATCAGTATTTAATTATTTTACATGTAAGTAAAATAGTAGTTACGGTGACAATTTCATCGAACCGTTGTAAGTATAATTTACATTATTCAGTTGAGATCTATTGAATTAATTGTTGCATAAATAGTATGCCACTTAAACACATTCACTTAATACAGTGTAGTATTGCAACCACTGCATATAGGCACCTAGGAGATTCTGATTACTGGGCTTTAGTAGCTCACCCCTTGTGGGAATATTTTTTCAGGATATTAAGCACAGGGATACAGAAGATGAGCTGGAAAGAGATTAAATTCTCTTAATATTCCATCAGAAGAGTTATCTATTTTTTCTTCTTTCTTGCACAGAGCTGGAGGACTTTATTTTTGGTCTGTAATAATTGTTGGATGATTGTAATTATTAAGCATAGACCTAATTTGCTTTTATTTGGTATGTAATGTTAATAGCGTGATTGGGACACTTAGATGGCTCTGTAATATTTTTCTCTATCTTTATTTTGTGCCCTGTAGTTGAAATCCCATCAAATGGTTTAGTCCAATGACTTATAAATATTGTTTGGGATAAACATGGGATTTTGACTATCTTAAATTTTTCTTACGGGTCAACCCCAATCTGGAGGAAAACTCTGGGGTGTGACAGCGTGTTTTTATCATCTTATTTTTATACCTAGCAAATAAATTCCAAGTCACCCCTGGGCATTCGGTTATGAAAATCCGGGGCGTGACAAATACCCTACAGGTATCAGATATCGAGTACCCTATAAGTATTAACGGGTATCGGGTAATGGGTATCGGATACTTTACAGGCAAATCTCAAACCCATCCCAATCCCATTAGGATATTTCTCAATGGGTTTTTATCGGGTTCGGTCAAGTCGGGTACCCACGTGTACCCGTCCCATTGACATCCCTAGCTTCCACTGAGAGGGGGAGGGGGATGGGGAGGGATTGCTAGGGAGAGGTTGATTGGACAATTAGTTTTTTTTTTTTTCGAGACAAAAGGAAGGTGCTCGCTATTTTTTTTTTTAAGGCAAAACTCTATCTTTTCGAGAGGTTATGTTCAAAATAAAATAAAATAAAATAATTTTTTTTGACAATTTTTAATTGTGTAGTAAAATAAATAAATTATTATAAATAATTAATTTTAATGAATAATAAAATTTTAAATATTTGTTAAACAAAATATAAATTTTACTGTTCCCATACTTTTTTAATATTTTTGTATAAAAGATTTTAAACTAATATTTTAAAAAATGTGATAATATTTATAATAAATAATAAAATTTATACATTAATATCTTTTGATTAATAATTTTTATTTTATAGATTATTTTTACCATACTTTATGTAAGTTTATTTTATAAATTTAAATTTGACTTATTTACATACTAAATTATATTTTGTGCCCGATAATTTATTAACAAATTATGACAAAAATTCCCCATAAAAAGTAGTATACAAGGAGAGGGATAGAAATATACAAGAAATATTTACTCCCCTTTTCTTTTATCGGTCTGTGCTCCTGATTGAGCGTGGCCTGTAACTCAATAGTTAAGAGTCTCTTATTCCCGCTAATGACTCAAGTTCGATTCTTCCTCCTTCCCTTATAAAAAAAAAAAAAAACTTACCCCCTCCCCTTTATTAAAAAAAAAAAAAAACCTTACCTTTCAAAAAAAAAAAAAAAAATCTGTGCCCTGATCCAATCCCCACACTCAATCCCAACCAAAACTAAACCCCTCTCTCTCTCTCTCTCTCTCTCTCTCCCTCCCCACGTAGTTATAGTTTCAGAAGGAAGAGTTTCAGATTGGTCTCTCTCTCTCCACGTACCTATAGTTTCAGAAGGAAGAGATTCGGATTGGTTTAGAGATGCAAACAGAACTCAGACAAATAGAGATTCAGAACATTTTGCCTTCCCATTTCTTTTCCCCTTTAACTGGTGAACGTGTCTTGTTTTCATAGTTCGATCTGTTGTTTCTCTGACATTTCCATCTCTCCCCAGTCAGCATTCAGGGCATTTTGATCCCACTAGGCATGTGTGGTGTAATTTATACAGGGTTAAGTTGGTTTGAAACTTTTTACTGAAATGAGTTGGAATTTGTTCACTGCAGAAACGAACCTAAGTTAAATGATTTCGTTTACTCAGGTAACGATTTTGCTTCAAATTCATTTACCCCGTAAACGAATTTAAGCCCCCATTTGCACTTCCGTCAAAACAAGCGTGATTATTTGAAATATAAAATTAATTAAATTACATTAAAAAGAAATATATTTTATTAAATTCAACTAATTGTTTAAAAATTAATAAAATTAAATATTTTATGTAAATAAAAAATTAATAATTATAAATAAAATTATATTTTCAAATGTAATTTCAATTTTTATTTCAGAAAAAACTATGATGAAAAACAAAAAATAGAAAACGTAAACAAATAAAGAGAGATAGAGACAAAAAAATAACAGCGTTACCAAATGGCCCCTGAATAAATAATTTTCACCTAACTTTCTCTAGCAACACCTTTTTTTAACATAACTCTTGTTTCCTTGCAAATAAATAAAAATTTCTTTAGCTTTTCATCAAACAATCAAAAATTATTAAAAATTACTAAAAATTTTAAATTTTCATTGAAGGCACAAAAATTTCATTTACAATTTTTTTATGCAACTAAACGTACAGCTAGACCCTGAAAAGGGTATCGAACGCAAAACAAACCTATAAAGACTAATCATACACTGCACAAATGGTCCTATATATATTTATATGTATGCTATATCAATGGCAGATGAACGCGGAAGCAATGCCATGTAACCAGGGTGTTGGTTCTGCAAAGCAAGTAGGCATTTGTGGCGGTGCTGCTATCAAAAGTACTGATGGCGGGGAATGAAGAATAGGACCTCGATAATACGACCACCTGCACTGTATCTTAACACTAATTCCATACATAAGCCCTTCAAAATTTGGAGTTATCAAACGAGAGACCCTAACCATCTTCAAGAACACAGCAGCAGTCAAGAGACTATCAGAACCAGCTTGGTGGGCTTCTCCTACTCTTTTAACATTCAGTATATTTGATAGTCTTTCCAAACCCATAAAATCAACATCATCCACAATTACATGGCAGTACTTGGCCATGAATTTGACATCATAAACACCACTAAACAGAGTCCACACTATATCAGCGAACTCCATCAGAGAATTAGGAATTTCTGTTCGAATTAATAGTCGAATTAGATAACCCAAATCATATAATCCGTGGAAAGTCACCCACTTAATTCCTTTGTGACTCAACAGCATTCGCTTGAATTTCTCTCCAAATACTGCACTATCAACACCTTCTTTTCTGTTCTTCTCGAAATCGAACCTCTTGCTTGCCTTGCATCTTAGAGGGTCTACATCTACATCAAAATCACAGAAATTGATCTGCCATGTCCCACCAATACTGCCTTCGTCGTCGAACAACGTCAACCCAGTTGAATAAGTTTCAAATGATCGACGTTGAACTTCAAATTCCTCGTACCGCTGTGATTCAGAAGCATCCTCGGCGTCTTGTGAAGAAATCCTGGAAACTCTGTATCAATGATGATGATAAATTTATTTTTAAATATTTTAATATTCAATATAATTATTATATTAAGTGAGTAACTCAAAGATATTTCCTTCATTTGAATCACATTCCAAAAAATGAAAATAAAAATAAAAATATTTGTTTAAATTGATTATCTTTGCAGTTCAAGTTTAGGGGAAAAAAAAAAGGGAAAATGAAAGAAACTCTTTTGCTGGCTTTTGGGTGGCCTTGGCGGAAATTGTTCAAATTGTGTGGTGAGAATTCAATGTTGGCGACTAACAACAAAACTCTAATGTTAGCAGAACAAAAAATTTAAAACAACACTTTCCATCTCTTGCTTTCATAGAAAAAAAGAATTTAGGAGATGAAATCCCAATTACATTATCGCAAGCCAAAATTTTATTTGAAAAAACAAATCAGAGAAAAAAAGCGTTGAGGTAATACCTTTCATTCTAATCTTATCTACTGAAAAAGGGAGCACTCTTGATCACTGGAAGAGATTTTTAGGTAGAATTGACATAATTATTACCGTGAGGATTGAGCTGCCAAATTCTATCTATCCTCCTTTGGGCTAGAAGATAAGATTTATGAAGTCCATAGAAAAGAAAAAAAAAAAAAAAAAAAGACAAGTATTCTAAAGCCAAATACTCTTGGATGGGTAGTTGAACAGGGTGATAAATCCTTTTTTTTCCCCTTCATTCTGCAATGATTCCTTTTCGGGATTCTGGGCTTCGAAAAGCATTTAATAATGCGTCTGTAATAGCCTATGTGTCCCAAAAAAATTAACGTTCTATGCCCGACCTCCTTTTCATTAGATGAGATTAGGATGAAAGGACTTTCTTTCATTAGTATTCAGTGAAGGTGCATAACTTCTTTGAATGTTCCGAAGGAAAGGCCTCTCTTTGCGGGTTATGAAATCGCTTAGATTGAAAAGCAGGTCGATGATGCCATAAATCAAACAGGCGGGTGAGGGAAATGGATGACATTAGCGTTTTGTTGTCAGTCGCTAACATTGAATCCCCACCACACGATTTAAATAATTTTCCGCAAAGCCACTCAAAAACTAACAAAAGAGTTTTTTTTTTTTTTATTTTCATTTTCTTTTTTTCTTTCTCCTAAACTTGAACTGCAAACGTAATCAATTTAAACTAATACTTTTATTTTATTTTTTATTTTTTAGAATGTGATTTAAATGAAAAAAATACCTTTGAGTTACTAGCTAAATATAATAATTATATTAAATATTAAAATATTAAAAAATAAATTTATCAATATAATTAAAATATTATAATAAAATTTTATTTATTGTAAAATTTTTCAAAATTCAAATAACAATATCTGTCTACTTGTCAAAATTTAAAAATTCAGAAGACAATAACTTGAGTTTCTTTCATTTTGCTTTTTTTTTTTCTATTTTTCTCTTTTTTGGTTTTTTCCACAAAAAAAAATAAAAATAAACAAAACAAAACAAAAAATGAAAAGAAAAATGAAAGAAACTCAAGTTACTGCCATTTGAATTTTTTAATTTTTTAATATGTGAACAAATATTGTTACTTAAATTTTAAAAAATTTTACAATAAATAAATTTTTATTATAACATTTTAATTATATTGATAAATTTATTTTTAAATATTTCCAAAAAAAAAAAAAAGCAAAATGAAAGAAACTTTTACTAGTGAAAGACGATCAAATCATGTGGTGGAGATTTAATGTCAGCGATTGACAACAAACTTTCGGTGTCAGTATAATTTATTTTTTACAATAGAAAATATTTTTGTATGGGTTTAATGAGACATATGTAAATAGTCTAATTTTTATAATAATTAAAAAAAAACTTATCTAAACTGCAAAGCAAAAATTTAAGTAAAACTTTTATTTATTTTTGTTGGAATGTGGTTTAAATGGCAAAATTTATCAGTATAATTTATTTTTTATAATTGAAAATATTTTTATATGAGTTCAATTAGACATATGTAGATATTCTAATTTTTACAATAGTTGAATTTTTATTATAATATTTTAAATTATATTAATAAATTTTATTTTTAAATATTATGATATTCGATATATTAATATTCAATATAATTAATATATCAAGCCAATAACTCAAAGATATTTTTGTCATTTAAACTACATTATGATAAAAGTAATTAAATAAAATGTTAATTTGATGTTAGCTAGCAAAAAATTAAATTAAACTGATAAATTATTATTTTTTTAATTTTTTAACAAATAGACAAATATTGCTATTTGAATTTTAAAAAATTTACAATAAATGATTTTTTATTATAATATTTTAATTGTATTGATAAATTTTATTTTTAAATATTTTAACATTTAATATAATCACTATATTAAGCCGTTAACTCAAAGATATATTACCATTTGAACCACATTCCAACAAAATATAAAATAAAAATGTTATATTCACTTGATTTTACCTTTGCAATCCAAGTACGGAAAAAATGAAAACCAAAAAAAAAGGGGGGGAAAAGGAAAAAAAAAAAAAGAAACTTAAGTTACTGCCTTTAGAATTTTTTATTTTTTGACAAGTAGGCATATAATATTAGTTAAAATTTGAAAAGTCTTACAATAAATGGATTCTTTGATAATATTTTAATTATACTAATAAATTTATTTTTAAATATTTTAATATTCAATATAATTATTATTGTAAGCCAGTAATTCAAAGATATTTTTGTCATTTGAACCGCTTTCTAACAAAAAACTAAAACTAAAAATGTTAGTTTCACTTAATTTTATGAAAAAAGCCAAAAACAAAAAACAAAACCAAAAAAATCAAATAAAAAAACAAAAAAAAAAGAAAAAGAAAGAAACTCAAGTCGCTATCTTTAGAATTTTTTAATTTTGACAAATAGACAGATATTATTATCTGAATTTTGAAAAATTTTATAATAAATAAATTTTTATTATATTATTTTAATTATATTGATAAATTTATTTTTAAATATTTTAAAATTCAATATAATTATTATATTAGGCCACTAACTCAAAGATTTTTTTTTTTCATTTGAATCACATTCCAAAAAATAAAAATAAAATATTACTTTAAATTGATTACCTTTGCAATTCAAGTTGAGAAAAAAAAGAAAGAGGTAAAATGAAAAAAACCCTTTTGCTGGCTTTTAGGTGGCCTTGACGAAAATTATTCAAATTGTGTGGTGGAGATTCAGTTCAATGTTAGTGGATGACAATTACCAAAAAAATAAAAAATGTTAGCAGCTGACAGCAAAACTCTAATGTTAGCTGGTCCGCTTCCATTGAGAAGGGAAGGGGTGGGATTGCTGGGAGAGATTGATTGGACAGTTTCTTTTGTTTTTTTTTCTCGAGACAAAAGGAGGATGCTGGCTTTTTACGACAAAAACTCTATCTTTTCGAGAGGTTATGTTCAAATAAAATAAAATAATATTTTTTGACAACTTCTAATTGTGTAGTAAAATAAATAAATTATTATAAATAATTAATTTTAATAAATAATAAAATTTTACGCATTTGTTAAACAATATATAAATTTTACTGTTCCCATACTTTTTTGAATATTTTGTATAAAGATTTTAAATTAGTATTTTAAAAAATGTGATAATATTTGCAATAAATAATAAAATTTTATACCTTAATATCTTTTGATTAATAATTTTTATTTTTATAAGTTATTTTTACCATATTTTATGTAACTTTACTTTATAAATTTAAATTTAACTTATTTATATACCAAATTATATTTTTATACCAAGTAATTTCTTAACAAATTATGACAGAAATTTCCCATAAAAAGTAATATACAAGGAGAGGGATGAAAATATACAAGAAATATTTACTCCCCTTATCTTTTATCGTGCCCCTGATCCAATCCCCACATTCAATCAAAACCAAACTTAAAAAAAAAAACTAAACCCCTCTCTCTCTCTCTCTCTCTCCACGTACTTATAGTTTCAGAAGGAAGAGTTTCAAATTGGTCTCTCTCTCTCTCGGTACTTATAGTTTCAGAAGGAAGAGATTTGGATTGGTTTAGAGATGTAAACAGAACTCAGACAAATAGAGATTCAGAACATTTGCCTGTCCTTTTTCTTTTCCCCTTTAACTGGCGAACGTGTCTTGTTTTCATAGTTCGATCTCTTGTTTCTCTGACATTTCCATCTCTGACTTTACCCCGTTTCCTTGTTAAACAAAAGAGTATCAATTTTTTTTGTTAATCAGAATGGGAATTGGAAATTCTGTGTGTGTGTTTGTAATATGTATGAATGTTTTTTTGTTCTCTTTCCGTTTGGCAAGCTTCAGAGTAGCAGTTACCGAAATTTCTTTAAATTTTTACCAAACAATAAAAATTACTAAAAAAAATTTCTTTAACTTTTTACTAAACAATCAATAATTATTAAAAATTACTAAAAATTTTAAATTTTTACTAAAGACACAAAAAATTTCATTTACAATTTTTTTTATGCAACCAAACGTACACTATACCCTGAAAAGGGTATCCAAAGCAAAACAAACCTATAAAGACTAATTATAAACTCCACAAATGGTCCTATATATATATATATATATATATATTTGTATGTATACCATGTCAATGGCAAATGAACGCGGAAGCAATGCCATGTAACCAAGGTGTTGGTTCTGCAAAGCAAGTAGGCATTTGTGGCGGTGCTGCTATCAAAAGTACTGATGGTGGCGAATGAAGAAAAGGACCTCGATGATACGACCACCAACACTCTATCTTAACATTGATTCCATACATAAGCCCTTCAAAATTTGGAATTATCAAACGAGAGACCCTAACCATCTTTAAGAACACAGCAGCAGTCAAGAGACTATCAGAACCAGCTTGGTGGGCTTCTCCTACTCTTTTAACATTCAGTATATTTGATAGTCTTTCCAACCCCATAAAATCCACATCATCCATGATTACATGGCAATACTTGGCCATGAATTTGACATCATAAACACCACCAAACAGAGTCCACACCATATCAACGAACTCCATCAGAGAATGAGGAATTTCTGTTCGAATTAATAGTCGAATTAGATAACCCAAATCATATAATCCGTGGAACGTCACCCACTTAATTCCTTTGTGACTCAACAGCATTCGCTTGAATTTCTCTCCAAATACTGCACTATCAACGCCTTCTTTTCTGTTCTTCTCGAAATTGAACCTCTTGCTTGCCTTGCATCTTAGAGGGTCTACATCTACATCAAAATCACAGAAATTGATCTGCCATGTCCCACCGATATTGCCTTCGTCGTCGAACAACGTCAAACCTAGTTGAATAAGTTTCAAATGATCGACGTTGAACTTCAAATCCTCGTATCGCTGTGATTCAGAAGCATCCCTCGGCGTGTTGCGAAGAAATCCTGGAAACTCTGTATCAATAGCGATGAAATTGTGCGAAAGTAACATGGATTCTATTTGAGAGAATTCAAATTCTAAATTTTTGCGCCATATTGTCTTTATCACCATCAATTCTTTCTCCATCTTTGCTCTTGTTTCTATTTCTCGTTGCGAAAGCAAAATTCACTATTTGTTTAAATTTTTTTTTTGGGAGCTTCAAGGGCTGGACGGGTATAATATATAAAGTGAATCAGTTTCCTAAAACAAATAGGAATAGGAAACTATTTATTATGATTATACTTTAGATTTGGATTTAGGTGGATCAATTTCCTAAAGCAAATAGGAAACTATTTATTATGATTATACTTTCGATTTGGATTTAGGTGGATCAATTTCCTAAAGCACATAGGAAACTATTTATTATAATTATACCTGAACTGCAACAGCTCCTTCGCTTGTGTCTTGACGGTAATCTAACGTAATCTCCGCCGCCAAGTCCAACTCTCTCACCATTTGGAACGTATTCATCTGTTGCTCCGCGTATATTGGCCAGGTCGCGATTGGAACCCCGTGCCACAAGCTCTCCAGGATTGAATTCCACCACGGTGAGAAACGAAACCACCCGCCGCCGCGTGGGACAGCACCGCCACCTGCCTGACCCACCTACTCACCACCTTCCCCCTCCCCGCCGTCCGATCTAAAACCCTTCCGGCGGAACCTCCTCCACCGCGTAATCCGTGGGGAACTCCACTGCTTTCGCCAGAGGCTGCCGGAGACACCACAAGAACCGGAAACCGCTAAGCTCCACTCCTCTCGCTCTCTCTCACTTGTTCCTCTTCAAACCCTCCCCGGCTCCGAAAGCAGAGAAAAATCACCCAAGACGGGGTCTGATAGTCCAGCCACTCGGTCAAGTCGGGTCGCTGATCCGACCCGGTCCGAGTTAGGTATGGGCCCCACTGGATAGATCGAAGGACTCATCCCACGGACTCTACGGAGATAATCGATTGCCGGCGATTCAAGCTCGTGAAATACGTCGACGACTATGCCCGTGGCTCTTCTATAGGCCCAAGCCTAGCGGAGGAATCTCGTGCCTCGTGGTCCAACTTTTCCTGTACTAATATATAATTTAACAATTTTTTTCTTCCATGTTTAAAATTGCAGTTAATAGGCCACGAAAAGATAACAATAAGACAAATTTTTAAAATTTTTTACAAAATTATTTTCAAAATTTATTAAGATTTATAAAATTTTATTGAGATTTGTAAAATATAATTTATTTCTTATAATAGAAAGCATCTTTATGTGGGTTCAATGAGACATATGTAGATAGCCTAATTTTTACAATAATTAAAAAAAAAACTTACCTAAATTGCAAAGCAAAAAGTTAAGTTAAATTAATATTTTTATTTATTTATTTTTGTTGGAATGTGGTTCAAATGACAAAATTTATCAATATAATTTATTTTTTATAATAGAAAATATTTTTATATGGGGGTTCAAAGAGACGTATGTAGATATTTTGATTTCTACCATTGTTGAATTTTTATTATAATATTTTAAATTATATTAATAAATTTTATTTTTAAATATTGTGATATTCGATATATTAATATTCAATATAATTAATATATCAAGCTAATAACTCAAGATATTTTTGTCATTTGAGTCATATTTTGACAAAATTAAATAAATAAAAATGTTGATTTGATGTTAGCTGACAAAAAATTAAATTATGCTGATAAATTGTTATTTTTTAATTTTATAGCAAATAGATAAATATTGTTACCTAAATTTTAAAACAATTTACAATAATTAAATTTTGTTATAATATTTAAATTGTATTGATAAATTTTATTTTTAAATATTGTAACATTTAAAAATAAAATTAATGGAATCAAAGTGTCATTTTTGGAAGACAAGTGGGCACTATAAGCTTACAGAATCGATATACAGATCTTGTGTCCAAACCATCAATGCAAGACCTTCCTTCAATCACTTTCATAGTCTTCCTCGTCCCCGAATGTGAAAACCGATGCATCAGCTGCCATTGCCTTGAATTCACTTACCTCTCCTATTGGGTTAGGGACCTCGATGCCAGGCGGAACTGCCCCAGTGGCACCACTTCTCGGCTCGTTAGTAGGATGGCTTTGCACGGAACTTGCTTCGCCCAGAGAAATTTGCTGAGCCTCGCGAGTCAAACTTGCTACTTGGCTTGATTTAGTCGTAGTTTCAGAATTGGAGGCCTTTGCATCGGCAGTTCCTCTGGCTTCAGAAGAAGCTGTTGGTCGTCTGCTTTTTGAAGACCCTGTTTCGTCAGCCTCACCATCAGAGAACACGTCATCCTTCTCGTTGCTTTCCGAATCTTTGTTTGGGTTTGTGGTGGCAGCATCCCCAGCAACAGGGGCAGGAGTGACACCTGAACTTGCAACTGATTTATCAGGAGCCGGTTCACTGTGAGGCCTTGTTGGAACATTCCCATTATGGTCCACAAGCACAACCTCAACTTGAAATCCAGGAGACGGCAATTTCCTCTACACACAGATAATAGAGTGAAAATGGCTAAAAAATGTGCTAAAATTCAACGACACGTTAAAAACAATTAGACATATGAAAGAAAGTAAATCTTGTTCAATATAATTTTGTTAGTTTATATAGGGATTTCATTGTAGCTTTGAATGGTTTAACATGATGGACCATGAATTATTTGCAATCCAGTATAATTGTGCCTCCATTATTTTAGGAAATAGTGGCAGATCTTCCGTGTAATAACACGTAACCTAACGCACTCTTATATTTTAATAATTTAAAATCAAATTTATTGATTTTAAATCCCTTGTTGTCAAAATGAAGCCTAAAGGTATTGCCAGGGTGGACAATCCATTTCCTTGAGTTAAAATGCGATGTTACCTTGTCAAACCCATCAAGATCAGTCGTGCTAAGAATTTTCTGTTCTCGATCATTGTTGTGTTTAACCAGCTGTAGAGAAAACAGAAGCAACAAATTGAACAATTAAGAAAGCATAAATGGAAATGTATACAAGCTAGGTGCTTATATTTTATTTTATTTTATTTTTTCAGGTTTTGAGTAGGGGAAACGGAGGGAGGGGGGTTATACTTACCAGTAAAAATCTCCTTGGCGATCATGAAAATGAACTTTGAAATCACCAGCCAACTCTGTCAGACCAGGCTCACCAGGCAGAGCAAAAACCATGATCCCTTTTTTTGGGGGCGCTGAACCAAAAGTCTTCAGGCTGCGTATATATGTATGGATGAAAGAATACATCAACAAACAAGTTCAGAATATTATAGCTAAGCCATCACTATGCTAGAACCGTGGCTTGTTTGCTACTATTATCAAACGGACCTACCGACAGATCCTTGGTTCTTGGATGCTTCTTTGTGGAGAACAGAACACCTGCAAGTCAGGAAAGGATCACCAATAGATATGGCTCTTAGCATATTAATGGTTCTCTAGATGATTGAAGCACAGATCACATTGTTTTTTAAGTCCATACAAGTTGCAAACCCATGCCAAGCATTAAGATCCGTAAACTGGAATCAAGATATACTGACCGTTGCAATCATAATACAAACACTGTCAAATTATGTTCAGCTGGTACAAATCAAGCTAATATAGAAAAGGATATAAATACAGGCTATTCTATTAGGAATGTCAAGAAGATATAATAAAAGAATATTTGCAGCAATTGTTTATGAACACCCTAAATTATTCAGTTTGAAAAAGATGAGATAAAGGTTTACAGGAATAATGATAAGATATCACCATAGCTCCAACAGAACCAAAAGAGAATCAATTCTTCATTTGACCATAAAAGGTTTCAAATATAATCACATCTGTATGCACATTTGAAATGATATTAAAATTCAAATAAACTATCTCACAAAAAGGGCACCCAACTGCTTAATTAGATTGTAAATTGGTGTTCCATAATGCAAGGAAACAACCAAATTGAGGTCCTCCAAGCAAATTTTACCATACATAGTAAGACGATCAGAAAAAAATTGCAAGAAACCTTCCCACTTGAAGTCACCTAAGAAGGCATACTGCTATTCTCCTACCCATATAACTAATCAGGACCCAGGGCAATTACATGGGTAAGAGAGAAAGACTAATGAGAATCACCATGGCAACTTACCATAAGTTCTAGGATAAATCAGTTATATATAATATATGCATATGCAAGCCAGTTAGGCCACTACAGTACGTGGACACAAGTACATGAGCGTCATCTGCAGTTAGTATTTGGATGCATCAAACTCTTACGTTACAAGGACACACCTAAATTTCATATTACTTAATTAATTACTTCCATTTTTTAAAGATAAAATGGCTATTTAATTTACTTATATATATATATATATATAAGACAAAAGGGTATTTTATACAGCATTATGCATAAATAAAGTTTTATACATAATTATATTGCAAAGTCAGCCATTTTCACAAATGTATTTGGGTCCGTGTTAGCAAGGCACTCAAATTTAACATAAGCAATTAAGAGAGACTAAAACAAATCTAACAAAATAGGAATCATAAGCCAAATTCAAACATAGGATGGGAGAATCATTAGCTGCAAATGGCAGTGACAGAAAGAAGCATACCATTATGATCAGAGACAGTAATAGAGGGCCTAATCCAATAAGGGCGCCGGTGAAGCGGGAACCCCCTAAGCATGCATCTGCACAAGTGCAATTTAGTTCAAGTCAACAAAGCATTAGATCCCAACAAGGCGTTGGCTACAAAGTCAATTTTCAGTCCATTGAAGACCTGTCTTCTAATTGAAGATAAACCCCCAACATTGAGATTGAAATTTCTGTCATGCTCATGACACTACATAGTTTTTCAAAGTGGAAAAAGAAAAGAAATGTTTGAGGCATTCCCAGCTAGAAATATACCTTCGCCCAGGCTGGTTTTCTCCATTGAAATATGTTAGGACTCTTTCGAAATATTTGACATACCTCTGTCAAAGCAGGGGGAAGATGCACTCATCAGATAAGAAGTAAAGAAGCTCAGCAAAAAGTAAAATAAAATAAAAGGCAACTTCTAAAGGAAGATCAAAAGAGTAGACAGACTGACAATCTGACTTGGAAGCACAAGCCCTTTTCCATCGGTACATCTTTTCTGGTTGTAGTAATCAATGGATTCCTCAGCTGTAGGAAATAACTGCAGGCAGATGCAAATGCACTAGGGCATTCAGAAGACTAGCGGTGGAACCAAAAGATATAATAAAACTTTTCAATATACCCATTGCCAACACTTAGTGCCACATATTACAAAATCCCACCTTCAAATATAGTAGAAGGCTAGAAATCATTAGCCTTGTCCTTGCCATTCCGGCCTTAAATTTGTAAGTTTGATTTTCTGAATTAGTAGGTAAAAATATATAATAAAAAAAAAGAAATAAAAAGGAAGAAGAAAAAGTTGATTTTTGTTTCCATTTTCTCCTTATTTTCTTTTCTAATCAAACAAAGAAAAAATATATTTTATTTTTTTCTTCTCTTTCTCTCTGCATTAATATCTGCCTACTTGTCAAAAAATTAAAAAATTCAAAAGGCAGTAAACTAAGTTTCTTTCATTTTTCTCTTTTTTTGTTTTTATTTTTATTTTTTCAGTACTGGAATTGCAAATGTAAAATCAAGTGAATATAACATTTTTATTTTTATTTTTTGTTGGAATGTGGTTCAAATGGTAATATATCTTTGAGTTTCTGACTTAATATAATAATTATATTAAATGTTAAAATATTTAAAAATAAAATTTATCAATACAATTAAAATATTATAATAAAAATTCATTTATTGTAAATTTTTTAAAATTCAAGTAACAATATCCGTTTATTTGTTAAAAAATTAAAAAATAATAATTTATCAATATAATTTAATTTTTTACCAGCTAACATCAAATCAACATTTTTATTTATTTATTTTTATCAAAATGTGGTTCAAATGACAAAAATATCTTTGAGTTATTGGCTTGATATATTAATTATATTGAATATTAATATATCGAATATCACAATATTTAAAAATAAAATTTATTAATATAATTTAAAATATTATAATAGAAATTCAACTATTGTAAAAATTAGAATATTAACATATATTTCATTGAATTCATATAAAAATATTTTTAATTACAAAAAATAAATTATACTGAAAACTTTTGTCATTTGAACTACATTCCAACAAAAATAAATAAATAAAAATATTAATTTTACTTAACTTTTTGCTTTGCCGTTCAGGTAAATATTTTTTTTTCAATTATTGCAAAAATTAGACTGCCTATATATGTCTTATTAAACCTATATAAAAGTATTTTCTATTATAAAAAATAAATTATATTGACATCGAAAGTTTACTGTCGGCCGCTGACATTAAATCTCCACCACACAATTTGATCATCTTTCACCAATAAGAGTTTCTTTCATTTTTCTTTTTTTTTCATTTTTTAAAATATTTAAAAATAAAATTATCAATATAATTAAAATGGTATAGTAAAAATTCATTTATTGTAAAATTTTTCAAAAAATTTAGGTAAATATCTGATCACATGTTAAAAAATTAAAAAATTCAAACGGTAGCAACTTGAGTTTCTGTCATATTTCTTTTCTTTTCTTTTTTGTTTTGTTTTGTTTTATTTATTTATTTATTTTTTGTTAGAATATGGTTCAAATGGTAAAAATATCTTTGAGCTACTGGTTTAATATAATAATTATATTGAATATTAAAATATTTACAAAATTATCAATATAATTAAAATATTATAATAAAAATTCATTAATTGTAAAACTTTTCAAAATTCGGGGAAGAATGTCCGTTTACTTGTTAAAAATTAAAAATATAATAATTTATCAATATAATTTCATTTTTTATAATAATTTTTTTTAAAATTAATTTATTCTTAACTTTTATAATATGAAGATAATTTTTATGATATGAAGATAATTCATGTGTTATAAGAAGATTTTTTTTTTAAATTCTATTTACAATTGTTTACCTTTTAAATAAAATTAAGATTGATTTACTTATTAAAATATTTTCATTTTTACCACAAGAAAGTAGTCACGTATTGTTTTTAAAAATTAAATATTAATTCAAGTATTCATACAGACTAATGATTATTTTTTATTAAATTTTTAAAATTTTTATAATAATTCAAGTAGCAGTTGTTGGTCAGCTTGTTAAAAAATCTGAAAAAGTAATTTATCGGTATAATTTATTTCTTATAATAGAAAATATCTTTATATGAGTTCAATGAGACATATGTAGATAGTCTAATTTTTACAATAATTAAAAAAAAACTTACCTAAATTGCAAAGCAAAAAGTTAAGTTAAATTAATATTTTTATTTATTTATTTTTGTTGGAATGTGGTTCAAATGACAAAATTTATCAGTATAATTTATTTTTTATAATAGAAAATATTTTTATATGGGGGTTCAAAGAGACGTATGTAGATATTTTGATTTCTACAATTGTTGAATTTTTATTACAATATTTTAAATTATATTAATAAATTTTATTTTTAAATATTGTGATATTCGATATATTAATATTCAATATAATTAATATATCAAACTAATAACTCAAGATATTTTTGTCATTTGAGCCACATTTTGACAAAAATAAATAAATAAAAATGTTGATTTGATGTTAGCTGACAAAAATTTAAATTATACGGATAAATTATTATTTTTTAATTTTTTAGGAAATAGACAAATATTGTTACCTAAATTTTAAAAAATTTACAATAATTAAATTTCGTTATAATATTTTAATTGTATTGATAAATTTTATTTTTAAATATTGTAACATTTAATATAATTATTATAATAAGCCAATAATTCAAACATATATGACTATTTGAACCACATTCCAACAAAAAATAAAAATAAAAATGTTATATTCACTAAATTTTGCGTTTGCAATTCAAGTATGGAGAAAAAAAAAATAAAGTAAAGAAAAAATGAAAGAAACTTACGTTATTGCCTTTTGAATTTTTTAATTTTTTGATAAGTAAACAGACGTTATTAGTTGAATTTTGAAAAATTTTACAATAAATGAATTCTTTTATAATATTTTAATTATATTGATAAATTTGTTTTTTAAATATTTTAACATTCAATATAATTATTATATTAAACCAGTAATTCAAAGATATTTTGTCATTTGAACCGCACTCCAACAAAAAAATAAAAGTAAAAATGTTAGTTTCCCTTAATTTTACCTTTACAGTTCAAATATGGAAAAAACCAAAAAAACAAAAAAAAAAAGAAAAATGAAAGAAACTCAAGTTATTGTCTTCTAAATTTTTTAATTTTGACAAGTAGACAGGTATTGTTATCTGAATTTTGAAAAGTTTTTACAATAAATGAATTTTTATTATAATATTTTAATTATATTGATAAATTTATCTTTAAATATTTTAATATTCAATATAATTATTATATTAAGCAAGTAACTCAAAGATATTTTTCTTCATTTGAATCACATTCCAAAAAATAAAAATAAAAATATTAGTTTAAATTGATTACCTTTGTAGTTCAAGTATAGGGGGGAAAAAAGAGAGGATGAAAGAAACTCTTTTGCTAGGCTTTTGGGTGGTCCTTGGCAGAAATTGTTCAAATCGTGTGGTGGGATTCAATGTTGGTGGCTAACAACAAAACTCTAATGTTAGCCAGACAAAAAATTTAAAACAACACTTTCCATCTCTTGCTTTCATGGAAAAAAAGAATTTAGGAGATGAAATCCCAATTACATTACCAGCAGGCCAAAATTATATTTGAAAAAAGCAAACCAAGAGAAAGCGTTAAAATAATAATTTTCATCCTAATCTTATCTACTAAAAAAGGAAGCCCTCTTCATCACCAGAAGAGATTTTTAGGTAGAATTGGCATAATTATTGCCGTGAGGATTGAGCTGCCAAATTCTATTATCCTCCTTTGGGCTAGAAGATAAGATTTATGAAGTCCATAGAAAAGGAAAAAAGAAAAAAAAACAAGTATTCTTAAGCCAAATGCTCTTGGATGAGTAGTTGAATAGGGAGATAAATCCTTTTTTCCCCCTTCATTTTGCAATGATTCCTTTCCGGGATTCCGCGCTTCGAAAAGTATTTAATAATGCATCTGTAATAGCCTATGTGTCCTAAAAAATTAACGTGCTATGCCCGGCGGCCTCCTTTTCAGTAGATGAGATTGGGATGAAAGGACTTTCTTTCATTAATATTTAGTGGAGGTGCATAATTTCTTTGAATGTTTCACTGATTAACTACTACATCTAGGGACGTAACTGATCCTGAAAGAAAGATCTCTCTTTTCGGATTATGAAATCGCTTAGATTGAAAAGCAGGTCGATGATGCCATAAATCAAACAGGCGGGTGAGAGAAACGGCTGACATTAGCCTGTTTTTTGTCCGCTACTAACATTGAATCCCCACCACACGATTTGAACAATTTTCGCCAAAGCCACTCAAAAACTAGCAAAAGAGTTTCTTTCATTTTCATTTTCTTTTTTTTTTTCTCCTAAACTTGAACTGCAAAGGTAATTAATTTAAACTAATACTTTTATTTTTATTTTTCGGAATGTGATTCAAATGAAAAAAATACCTTTGAGTTACTAGCTTAAAATAATAATTATATTAAATATTAATTTTTTTAAAAATAAATTTATCAATATAATTAAAATATTATAATAAAAATTCATTTATTATAAAATTTTTCAAAATTTAGATAACAATATCTGTCTACTTGTCAAAATTTAAAAATTTAGAAGACAATAACTTGTGTTTCTTTCATTTTTCTTTTTTTTTTTTCTATTTTTTTGGTTTTTTCCACAAAAATAAATAAATAAATAAAACAAAACAAAACAAAAAAATAAAAAAATGAAAAGAAAAATGAAAGAAACTCAAGTTGCTGCCATTTGAGTTTTTTAATTTTTTAACATGTGAACAAATATTGTTACCTAAATTTTAAAAAATTTTAGAATAAATGAATTTTTATTATAATATTTTAATTATATTGATAAATTTATCTTTAAATATTTCAAAAAAAAAAAAGAAAAAAGGAAAATGAAAGAAACTCATACTAGTGAAAGACTGGTGGAGATTTAATGTTGGCAACTAGCAGCAAACTTTCGATATCAGTATAATTTATTTTTTATAATAGAAAATATTTTTATATGGGTTCAATGAGACGTATGTAGATAGTCTAATTTTTATAATAATTAAAAAAAACTTATCTAAACTGCAAAACAAAAAGTTAAGTAAAACTAATGTTTTTATTTATTTATTTTTGTTGGAATGTGGTTCAAATGGCAAAATGTATCAGTATAATTTATTTTTTATAATCGAAAATATTTTTATATGAGTTCAATGAGACATATATAGATATTCTAATTTTTACAATAGTTGAATTTTTATTATAATATTTTAAATTATATTAATAAATTTTATTTTTAAATATTGTGATATTCGATGTATTAATATTCAATATAATTAATATAGCAAGCCAATAACTCAAAGATATTTTTGTCGTTTAAACCACATTCTGATAAAAGTAAATAAATAAAAATGTTAATTTGATGTTAGCTGGCAAGAATTAAATTATACTGATAAATTATTATTTTTTTAATTTTTTAACAAGTAGACGGATATTGTTACTTGAATTTTAAAATTTTACAATAAATGAATTTTTATTATAATATTTTAATTGTATTGATAAATTTTATTTTTAAATATTTAACATTTAATATAATCATTATATTAAGCCAGTAACTCAAAGATATATTACCATTTGAACAATATTCCAACAAAAAATAAAATAAAATATTTTATTCACTTGATTTTACCTTTGCAATTCAAGTGCGGAAAAAATGAAAACAAAGAACAAAAAAAAAGGGAAAAAAAATAAAAGAAACTTAAGTTATTGCCTTTTGAATTTTTTTATTTTTTGACAAGTAAACAGATATTATTAGTTGAATTTTGGAAAGTTTACAATAGATGGATTCTTTTATAATATATTAATTATTCTGATAAATTTATTTTTAAATATTTTAATATTCAATATAATTATTATATTAAACTAGTAATTCAAAGATATTTTTGTCATTTGAACCGCATTTTAACAAAAAAATAAAAGTAAAAATGTTAGTTTTACTTAATTTTATGAAAAAAGCCAAAAACAAAAAACAAACCAAAAATTAAATCAAAAAACAAAAAAAATGAAAGAAACTCAAGTTACTATTTTTTGAATTTTTTAATTTTGACAAGTAGACAGATATTGTTATCCAAATTTTGAAAAGTTTTATAATAAATAAATTTTTAATATATTATTTTAATTATATTGATAAATTTATTTTTAAATATTTTAATATTCAATATAATTATTATATGAAGCCACTAACTCAAAGATTTTTTTTTCATTTGAATCACATTCTAAAGAATAAAAAATAAAAATATTAGTTTAAATTGATTACTTTTGCAATTCAAGTTTAGGAAAAAAAAAAAGGAAAAATGAAAAAAACTCTTTTGCTGGCTTTTGGGTGGCATTGATGGAAATTATTTAAATCGTGTGGTGGAGGTTCAATATTAGCAGCTGACAATTACCAAAAAAAAAAAAAATGGTAGCAGCTGGCAACAAAACTCTAATGTTAGCCGGCCCGCTTCCACTAGTGAAGTAAATGGTAGGGTGCCCGCCTAATTAGTCAATCCCATTACCAAACCCATTTATTTTTTGCTTCCCATTACCGTTCCAAACCCGTTTATTTTTTTAATTAAAATCCCAAAACCGTCCCGTCCCAAAACCCTAAAACCCGTCTCAAACCCGCGAAACCCGTTTATATTTAATAGGTCAAATTACCCTTAAGTATCTGTTAAATACCCGATTTAAGATCAAAGATTAAAAAAAAAATTAGTCACAAAAATGTTAAATTTATTAAATTAAACAAAGTCATCGGTCAAAGGACTTCTATTTTTTTTTTTTTTTTGGAAAGGTAAAAGATATATACTCTAAATAGTAAAAATAAATGTACAAAATATACATGAGCAAACCCGTGAAACAATACAATAAGAATCACAATATAATAGGAATCACAATTCATAAAAAAATTAAAAACCCAATATGGAACAATTCATGAGATGTGAAAATAACACACAACAAATCATAAATCAAACAAGTTCAAAAGAATCATCCCAACAAAACCAAGAGCAACCGTCAACAAAGCATCAAAGTTACAAACCATTAGTCCAAGCAAGATACCAACAACTCAAACTGTATCATGAAAAAATTAGAAAAGTCTAATAAAAGAGAAAATGGAGATAATTTAAACTAAAAAAAGAGTTTTTTTTTTTTTTTTTTTGCACACTAGGAAGATTACGTCATGATTGACTTGAATGTATACATGTAAAATTAAGTTTGACCTAAAAAAAACAATCATACCAATATTCATGTCCAAGGCTATTTATAATTATGAATAATTTCTCTACTATCCAAATTAATAAAAATTAAAGTTAGCTTAGTCGAACGAACAGGGCGGACAACATGGATTTGAAGCCGACAAACTTATGGATGCAATAAAGACGTAGGGCAGTTGCAACATTTTTATACATAGAGTCTTTCAAATAAATATTCCAAAATAAATCAATCTCAAAAAAAAAAAAAAAAAAAGACTCACTTGAAGAAGGTCACCCACTGATTGGAGAGTTGGAGAAATGAACAATGGTTGTCGGCGATTTCAACAGCACGATTGTAAGTGACAGGAGAGAAGACTAAAGGGTGTTTGATTTTCAGATTTGGGGAGTTGCGGCTACTAGTATATGACATTATATACTAGGGTTATGTTAGGGTAAACATGAGCGAAAGTTCATAAACGACCTTGGCTTAAAATTTTCAAAAATTTTATTTTAGGGGTAAAATTTTAAATATATAAATATATATTTTATTTTATTAAGCGGGTACTTAACGAGTACCCTACAGGTATCAGATATCGAGTACCCTATAAGTATTAACAGGGTATCGGGTAATGGATATCGGATACCTTACAGGCAAATCTCAAACCCATCCCAATCCCATTAGGATATTTCTCAATGGGTTTTTATCGAGTTCGGTCAAGTCAGGTACCCACGTGTACCCGTCCCATTGACATCCCTAGCTTCCACTGAGAGGGGGAGGGGGATGGGGAGGGATTGCTAGGGAGAGGTTGATTGGACAATTAGTTTTTTTTATTTTTTTTCGAGACAAAAGGAAGGTGCTGGCTATTTTTTTTTTTTAAGGCAAAAACTCTATCTTTTCGAGAGGTTATGTTCAAAATAAAATAATTTTTTTGACAATTTTTAATTGTGTAGTAAAATAAATAAATTATTATAAATAATTAATTTTAATGAATAATAAAATTTTAAATATTTGTTAAACAAAATATAAATTTTACTGTTCCCATACTTTTTTAATATTTTTGTATAAAAGATTTTAAATTAATATTTTAAAAAATGTGATAATATTTATAATAAATAATAAAATTTTATACATTAATATCTTTTGATTAATAATTTTTATTTTTATAGGTTATTTTTACCATACTTTATGTAAGTTTATTTTATAAATTTAAATTTGACTTATTTACATACTAAATTATATTTTGTGACCGATAATTTATTAACAAATTATGACAAAAATTCCCCATAAAAAGTAGTATACAAGGAGAGGGATAGAAATATACAAGAAATATTTACTCTCCTGTTCTTTTATCGATCTAGTGATCCTGATCGAGCGTGGCCTGTAACTCAATGGTTAAGAGTCTCTTATTCCCTGCTAATGACTCAAGTTCGATTCTTCCCCCTCCCCTTATAAAAAAAAAAAACTTACCCCCTCCCCTTTATTAAAAAAAAAAAACCTTTACCTTTCAAAAAAAAAAAATCTGTGCCCTGATCCAATCCCCACACTCAATTCCAACCAAAACTAAACCCCTCTCTCTCTCTCTCTCTCTCTCTCACTCAATCCCAACCAAAACTAAACCCCTCTCTCTCTCTCTCTCTCTCTCTCTCTCTCCCCCTCCCTACGTAGTTATAGTTTCAGAAGGAAGAGTTTCAGATTGGTCCCTCTCGCTCCACGTACCTATAGTTTCAGAAGTAAGAGATTCGGATTGGTTTAGAGATGCAAACAGAACTCAGACAAATAGAGATTCAGAACGTTTGCCTTCCCATTTCTTTTCCCCTTTAACTGGTGAACGTGTCTTGTTTTCACAGGTTCGATCTGTTGTTTCTCTGATATTTCCATCTCTCCCCAGTCAGCATTCAGGGCATTTTGATCCCACTAGGCATGTGTAGTGTAATTTATACAGGGTTAAGTTGATTTGAAACTTTTTTACTAAAATGAGTTGAAATTCGTTCACTGCGGAAACGAACCTAAGTTAAATGATTTCGTTTACTCAGGTAACGATTTTGCTTCAAATTCATTTACCCCGTAAACGAATTTAAAACCCCATTTGCACTTCCGTCAAAACAAGCGTGATTACTTGAAATGTAAAATTAATTAAATTACATTAAAAAGAAATATATTTTATTAAATTCAACTAATTGTTTAAAAATTAATAAAATTAAATATTTTATGTAAATAAAAAATTAATAATTATAAATAAAATTATATTTTCAAATGTAATTTCAATTTTTATTTCAGAAAAAACGATGATGAAAAACAAAAAATAAAAACGTAAACAAATAAAGAGAGATAGAGACAAAAAAATAACAGCGTTACCAAATGGCCCCTGAATAAATAATTTTCACCTAACTTTCTCTAGCAACACCTTTTTTTAACATAACTCTTGTTTCCTTGCAAATAAATAAAAATTTCTTTAGCTTTTCATCAAACAATCAAAAATTATTAAAAATTACTAAAAATTTTAAATTTTCATTGAAGGCACAAAAAATTTCATTTACAATTTTCTTTATGCAACTAAACGTACACTAGACCCTGAAAAGGGTATCGAACGCAAAACAAACCTATAAAGACTAATCATACACTGCACAAATGGTCCTATATATATTTATATGTATGCTATATCAATGGCAGATGAACGCGGAAGCAATGCCATGTAACCAGGGTGTTGGTTCTGCAAAGCAAGTAGGCATTTGTGGCGGTGCTGCTATCAAAAGTACTGATGGCGGGGAATGAAGAATAAGACCTCGATAATACGACCACCTGCACTGTATCTTAACACTAATTCCATACATAAGCCCTTCAAAATTTGGAGTTATCAAACGAGAGACCCTAACCATCTTCAAGAACACAGCAGCAGTCAAGAGACTATCAGAACCAGCTTGGTGGGCTTCTCCTACTCTTTTAACATTCAGTATATTTGATAGTCTTTCCAAACCCATAAAATCAACATCATCCACAATTACATGGCAGTACTTGGCCATGAATTTGACATCATAAACACCACCAAACAGAGTCCACACTATATCAGCGAACTCCATCAGAGAATTAGGAATTTCTGTTCGAATTAATAGTCGAATTAGATAACCCAAATCATATAATCCGTGGAAAGTCACCCACTTAATTCCTTTGTGACTCAACAGCATTCGCTTGAATTTCTCTCCAAATACTGCACTATCAACACCTTCTTTTCTGTTCTTCTCGAAATCGAACCTCTTGCTTGCCTTGCATCTTAGAGGGTCTACATCTACATCAAAATCACAGAAATTGATCTGCCATGTCCCACCAATATTACCTTCGTCGTCGAACAATGTCAAACCCAGTTGAATAAGTTTCAAATGATCGACGTTGAACTTCAAATCCTCGTACCGCTGCGATTCAGAAGCATCCCTCGGCGTCTTGCGAAGAAATCCTGGAAACTCTGTATCAATAGCGATGAAATTGTGCGAAAGTAACATGGATTCTATTTGAGAGAATTCAAATTCTAAATTTTTGCGCCATATTGTCTTTATCACCATCAATTCTTTCTCCATCTTTGCTCTTGTTTCTATTTCTCGTTGCGAAAGCAAAATTCACTATTTGTTTAAATTTTTTTTTTGGGAGCTTCAAGGGCTGGACGGGTATAATATATAAAGTGAATCAGTTTCCTAAAACAAATAGGAATAGGAAACTATTTATTATGATTATACTTTAGATTTGGATTTAGGTGGATCAATTTCCTAAAGCAAATAGGAAACTATTTATTATGATTATACTTTGGATTTGGATTTAGGTGGATCAATTTCCTAAAGCACATAGGAAACTATTTATTATAATTATACCTGAACTGCAACAGCTCCTTCGCTTGTGTCTTGACGGTAATCTAACGTAATCTCCGCCGCCAAGTCCAACTCTCTCACCATTTGGAACGTATTCATCTGTTGCTCCGCGTATATTGGCCAGGTCGCAATTGGAACCCCGTGCCACAAGCTCTCCAGGATTGAATTCCACCCACGGTGAGAAACGAAACCACCCGCCGCCGCGTGGGACAGCACCGCCACCTGCCTGACCCACCTACTCACCACCTTCCCCCTCCCCGCCGTCCGATCTAAAACCCTTCCGGCGGAACCTCCTCCACCGCGTAATCCGTGGGGAACTCCACTGCTTTCGCCAGAGGCTGCCGGAGACACCACAAGAACCGGAAACCGCTAAGCTCCACTCCTCTCGCTCTCTCTCACTTGTTCCTCTTCAAACCCTCCCCGGCTCCGAAAGCAGAGAAAAACCACCCAAGACGGGGTCTGATAGTCCAGCCACTCGGTCAAGTCGGGTCGCTGATCCGACCCGGTCCGAGTTAGGTATGGGCCCCACTGGATAGATCGAAGGACTCATCCCACGGACTCTACGGAGATAATCGATTGCCGGCGATTCAAGCTCGTGAAATACGTCGACGACTATGCCCGTGGCTCTTCTATAGGCCCAAGCCTAGCGGAGGAATCTCGTGCCTCGTGGTCCAACTTTTCCTGTACTAATATATAATTTAACAATTTTTTTCTTCCATGTTTAAAATTGCAGTTAATAGGCCACGAAAAGATAACAATAAGACAAATTTTTTAAATTTTTTACAAAATTATTTTCAAAATTTATTAAGATTTATAAAATTTTATTGAGATTTGTAAAATATAATTTATTTCTTATAATAGAAAGTATCTTTATGTGGGCTCAATGAGACATATGTAGATAGCCTAATTTTTACAATAATTAAAAAAAAAAACTTACCTAAATTGCAAAGCAAAAAGTTAAGTTAAATTAATATTTTTATTTATTTATTTTTGTTGGAATGTGGTTTAAATGACAAAATTTATCAATATAATTTATTTTTTATAATAGAAAATATTTTTATATGGGGTTCAAAGAGACGTATGTAGATATTTTGATTTCTACCATTGTTGAATTTTTATTATAATATTTTAAATTATATTAATAAATTTTATTTTTAAATATTGTGATATTCGATATATTAATATTCAATATAATTAATATATCAACCTAATAACTCAAGATATTTTTGTCATTTGAGCCACATTTTGACAAAAATAAATAAATAAATAAGTTGATTTGATGTTAGCTGACAAAAAATTAAATTATGCTGATAAATTATTATTTTTTAATTTTTTAGCAAATAGACAAATATTGTTACCTAAATTTTAAAACAATTTACAATAATTAAATTTTGTTATAATATTTAAATTGTATTGATAAATTTTATTTTTAAATATTGTAACATTTAATATAATTATTACATTAAGCCAATAATTCAAACATATATTACTATTTGAACCACATTCTAACAAAAAATAAAAATAAAAATGTTATATTCACTAAATTTTGCGTTTGCAATTCAAAAAAATAAAAGTAAAAATATTAGTTTCCTTAATTTTACCTTTACAGTTCAAATATGGAAAAAACCAAAAAAACAAAAGACAAAAAAAAAGAAAAATGAAAGAAACTCAAGCTATTGTCTTCTAATTTTTTTAATTTTGACAAGTAGACAGATATTGTTATCTGAATTTTGAAAAGTTTTTACAATAAATGAATTTTTATTATAATATTTTAATTATATTGATAAATTTATCTTTAAATATTTTAATATTCAATATAATTATTATATGAAGCCACTAACTCAAGATTTTTTTTCATTTGAATCACATTCTAAAGAATAAAAAATAAAAATAGTAGTTTAAATTGATTACTTTTGCAATTCAAGTTTAGGAAAAAAAAAAGGAAAAATGAAAAAAACTCTTTTGCTGGCTTTTGGGTGGCATTGATGGAAATTATTTAAATCGTGTGGTGGAGGTTCAACATTAGCAGCTGACAATTACCAACAAAAACAAAATGTAGCAGCTGGCAACAAAACTCTAATGTTAGCCGGCTCGCTTCCACTAGTGAAGTAATGGTAGGGTGCCCGCCTAATTAGTCAATCCCATTACCAAACTCATTTATTTTTTGCTTCCCATTACCGTTCTAAACCCGTTTATTTTTTTAATTAAAATTCCAAAATCGTCCCGTCCCAAAACCCTAAAACTCGTCTCAAACCCGCGAAACCCGTTTATATTTAATAGGTCAAATTACCCGTTAAGTATCTGTTAAATACCCGATTTAAGATCAAAGATCAAAAAAAAAAATTAGTCACAAAATGTTAAATTTATTAAATTAAACAAAGTCATCGGTCAAAGGACTTCTATTTTTTTTTTTTTTGGAAAGGTAAAGATATATACTCTAAATAGTAAAAATAAATGTACAAAATATACATGAGCAAACCCGTGAAACAATACAATAAGAATCACAATATAATAGGAATCACAATTCATAAAAAAATTAAAAACCCCAATATGGAACAATTCATGAGATGTGAAAATAACACACAACAAATCATAAATTAAACAAGTTCAAAAGAATCGTCCCAACAAAACCAAGAGCAACCGTCAACAAAGCATCAAAGTTACAAACCATTAGTCCAAGTAAGATACCAATAACTCAAACTGTTTCATGAAAAAAATAGAAAAGTCTAATAAAAGAGAAAATGGAGATAATTTAAACTAAAAAAAGAGTTTTTTTTTTTTATTTTTTGCACACCAGGAAGATTACGTCGTGATTGACTTAAATGTATACATGTAAAATTAAGTTTGACCCATAAAAAACAATCATACCAATATTTATGTCCAAGGCTATTTATAATTATGAATAATTTCTCTATTATCCAAATTAATAAAAATTAAAGTTAGATTGGTCGAACGAACAGGGCAGACAACATGGATTTGAAGTCGACAAACTTATGGATGCAAAAAGACGTAGGCAGTTGCAACATTTTTATACATAGAGTCTTTCAAAAAAATATTCCAAAATAAATCAATCTCAAAAAAAAAAAAAGAAAGACTCACTTGAAGAAAGCCACCCACTGATTGGAGAGTTGGAGAAAGGAACAATGGTTGTCGGCGATTTCAAAAGCACGATTGTAAGTGACAGGAGAGAAGACTAAAGGGTGTTTGATTTTCAGATTTGGGGAGTTGCGGCTACTAGTATATGACATTATATACTAGGTTATGTTAGGGTAACATGAGCGAAAGTTCATAACGACCTTGGCTAAAAATTTTCAAAAATTTTATTTTAGGGATTAAATTTTAAATATATAAATATATATTTTATTTTATTAAACGGGTACCCTACAGGTATCGGGTATCGAGTATTCTATAAATATTAATGGGTATCGGGTATCGGATACCCTACAGGTAAATCCCAAACCCATCCCAAACCCGCATTGGAATTAAATTTCAATCCCAAACTCATCCCAATCCCATTAGGATATTTCTTAACGGGTTTTTATCGGCTTCAGTCAAGTCGGGTACCCTCATGTACCCGTCCCATTGACATCCCTAACTTCCACTAAGAGGGGAGGGGGATGGGGAGGGATTGCTAGGGAGAGGTTGATTGGACAATTAGTTTTTTTTTTTTTTTTAGACAAAGGGAGGGTGCTGGCTTTTTTTTTTTTTAAAGGCAAAAACTTTATCTTTTCGAGAGGTTATGTTCAAAATAAAATAAAATAAAATAATTTTTTTGACAATTTTTAATTGTGTAGTAAAATAAATAAATTATTATAAATAATTAATTTTACTGAATAATAAATTTTAAATATTTGTTAAACAAAATATAAATTTTACTGTTCCCATACTTTTTTAATATTTTGTATAAAAGACTTTAAATCAATATTTAAAAAAATGTGATAATATTTATAATAAATAATAAAATTTTATACTTTAATATCTTTTGATTAATAATTTTTATTTTTATAGGTTATTTTTACCATACTTTATGTAAGTTTATTTTATAAATTTAAATTTGACTTATTTACATACTAAATTATATTTTGTGCCCGATAATTTATTAACAAATTATGACAAAAATTCCCCATAAAAAGTAGTATATAAGGAGAGGGATAGAAATATACAAGAAATATATACTCCACTTTTCTTTATCGATTTGTGCTCCTGATCGAGCGTGGCCTGTAACTCAATGGTTAAGAGTCTCTTATTCCCGCTAATGACTCGAGTTCGATTCTTTCTCCTCCCTTTATAAAAAAAAAAAACTTACCCCCTCCCCTTTATTAAAAAAAAAACCTTTACCTTTCAAAAAAAAAAAATATGCGCCCCTGATCCAATCCCCACACTCAATCCCAACCAAAACTAAACCCCTCTCTCTCTCTCTCTCTCTCTCTCCACGTAATTATAGTTGCAAAAGGAAGAGTTTCAGATTGGTCTCTCTCTCTCCACGTACCTATAGTTTCAGAAGGAAGAGATTCGGATTGGTTTAGAGATACAAACAGAACTCAGACAAATAGAGATTCAGAACATTTGCCTTCCCATTTTTTCCCCTTTAACTGGTGAACGTGTCTTGTTTTCATAGTTCGATCTGTTGTTTCTCTGACATTTCCATCTCTCCCCAGTCAGCATTCAGGACATTTTGACCCCACTAGGCATGTGTGGTGTAATTTATACAGGGTTAAGTTGATTTGAAACTTTTTTACTGAAATGAGTTGGAATTCGTTCACTGTGAAAACGAATCTAAGTTAAATGATTTCGTTTACTGAGTTAACGATTTTGCTTCGAATTCGTTTACCCCCTAAACGAATTTAAGCCCCTCATTTGCACTTCCGTCGAGACAAGCGTGATTACTTGAAATTCCGTCGAGACAAGCGTGATTACTTGAAATGTAAAATTAATTAAATTATATTAAACAAAATATATTTTATTAAATTCAACTAATTGTTTAAAAATTAATAAAATTAAATATTTTATGTAAATAAAAAATTAATAATTATAAATAAAATTATATTTTCAAATGTAATTTCACTTTTTATTTCAAAAAAAACGATAATGAAAAACAAAAAATAGAAAACGTAAACAAATAAAGACAGATAGAGACAAAAAAATAACAGCGTTACCAAATGGCCCTTGAATAAATAATTTTCACCTAACTTTCTCTAGCAATACCTTTTTTTAACATAACTTTTGTTTCCTTGCAAATAAATATAATAGCTTATCTATTTTAATTCAATTTTTTTGGATATTATTTGAATAATTAATTTAAAATAAAATATTATATAAAAAATTAGTGAGATACAAACAAAAATTAGTTTTTAATCTTAATTAATTTATTTTTTTGTAATTTTAAAAGTTTATGTTAGATAATTAAAAAAATATTCACGTTTTTTAAAAAAGTCAGCCGAAATTAAAAAAAAAAAGAAAATAAATATCCTTAGGATTCAAAAAGTTTTTGGATAATTTTATTTACTAATTAAAAAATACTTACAATTTTAAGCTAAGTAATTCAAAAGTTAAAAAAATTAATAATAAATACACTTAGAATTCAAAAATTAATTTTATTTATCCATTAAAAATATTAGTTTTGTTATCATTTTTTTAAATGAAAACTGAAATTACATTCGAAAATGTAACTTTGTTTATAATTAGTAATGTTTTATTTTAATAAAATTTTTAATTTTTTTAGTTTTTAAACAATTAATTGAAGTTAATAAAATATAATTTATATTAACTTAATTGATAAGATTAATTAAATTAAATTAATCAACTAATTTAATTTAATTTAATTTTTAATTGCATGATTAGATTAATTTTGAACTTATTTATCATTAGTTTAAATTTATTATTTATTAATTTAAATAATTTAATTAACACGAATATATTTTGTTAAATTATTTTTAATAAATAATTAAATTTAATTAGTGATGTAATTTATTTATTTAATGTTAAATATATTTTTATTAAATATTGTTTAATAAATATCATAATTAAATTATCTCAATTATTATGAAATATGTTTGTTCAACTATTTTTAATAAATAATATAATTAAATTATAATTTTATATATTTATATTTATTGAATTAATTTTTTTAATTAAATTAAATTACTTGATTAATTTAATTTAATTAATCTAATTAATTAAGTTAATATAAAATATATTTTATTAAATTCAATTAATCATTTAAAAACTAATAAAATTAAATATTTTATTAAAATTAAAAATTACTAATTATAAATAAAATTACATTTTCAAATGTTGTTTCAATTTTCATTTAAAAAAATGAAAACATAACTAAATAATTTTAATTGATAAATGAAATTAACTTTTGAATTTTAAGTGTACTTATTATTAATTTTTTTAACTTTTGAATTACTTATCTAAAAAATGTAAATATTTTTAATTAATAAATAAAATTATCTAAAAATTTTTTTGAATCCTAAGGATATTTATTATCTTTTTTTTTTAATTTCAACTAACTTATCTAAAAATCGTGAATATTTTTTAATTATCCAACATAAACTTTTAAAATTGTAAAAAAATAAAGTAATTAAGATTAGAAACTAATTTTTTTATCTCACTAATTTTTTATATAATATTTTATTTTAAATTAATTATTCAAATAATATCTTAAAAAATGAATTAAAATAGATAAACTATTATATTTATTTGTAAAGAAACAAGAGTTACGTTAAAAAATGTATTGCTAGAGAAAGTTAGGTGAAAATTGTTTATGCAGGGATCATTTGGTAACGCCATATTTTTTTGTCTTTGTTTATCTTTATTTGTTTACGTTTTCTATTTTTTATTTTTCATTATCGTTTTTTTTAAATAAAAACTGAAATTGCATTTGAAAATATAATTTTATTTATAATTATTAAATTTTTATTTTCATAAAATATTTAATTTTATTAATTTTTAAACAATTAGTTAAATTTAATAAAATATATAATTCTTTTTAACGTAATTTTATTAATTTAATTAATTTTGCATTTCAAATAATCACGCTTATCTTGCCGGAAGTGCAAATGGGGTCCTTAAATTCGTTTACGGGGAAATTGAATTTGAAGCAAAATCGTTATTTGAGCAAACAAAATCATTTAACTTAGATTCGTTTCCACAGTAAATGAATTCCAACTCATTTCGGTAAAAAAGTTTCAAATCAACTTAACCCTGTATAAATTACACCACACATGCCTAGTGGGGTCAAAATGCCCAGCATTCAGTTCTTCTCGCCAAAACTCCAAACCCAAATTCCTCTGTGACCTTGGAGGTAATTTTTTTCCCTTCGCATAACAAATATATATATATATATATATATATGTAGATATTTGTAGTAGTTCGCTTCTTCAATTGGGAAAATTGCAGTTAATTCTTAGCTTTGTAATTTTTGTCCTCTTGCCGAAAAAATTTGGGTATTTGGTTAGAGAAGGGAATTTTTTTTTTTTTTTTTTTTTAAGTTTGTTGTATGTGTCATTGTGTCTATAGACGATGCTTCACGACGAATGTGTATTTCTTTAATCTATTAATGCAGGTGAAAATAGAATTTGTTGAATCGTTTGTATTGAACTAGGCATTTATACTTTACCCCGTTTCCTTGTTAGACAAAAGAGTATCAATTTTTTTGTTAATCAGAATGGGAATTGGGAATTGTGTGTGTGTGTGTGTGTTTGTAATATGTATGAATGATTTTTCTTTTCTTTTTTCTTTTTTTTTTCTCTCTCTCTCCGTTAGGCAACACTTTAGAGTAGCAGTTACTGAAATTTTTTTAAATTTTTACCAAACAATCAAAAAATACTAAAATTTTTTAAAAGTTATTAAAAATTTCTTTAACTTTTCATCGAACAATCAAAAATTATTAATAATTACTAAAAATTTTAAATTTTTACTGAAGGCACAAAAAATTTCATTTACAATTTTCTTTATGCAACTAAACGTACACTAGACCCTGAAAAGGGTATCGAACGCAAAACAAACCTATAAAGACTAATCATACACTGCACAAATGGTCCTATATATATTTATATGTATGCTATGTCAATGGCAGATGAACGCAGAAGCAATGCCATGTAACCAGGGTGTTGGTTCTGCAAAGCAAGTAGGCATTTGTGGCGGTGCTGCTATCAAAAGTACTGATGGCGGGGAATGAAGAATAGGACCTCGATAATACGACCACCTACACTGTATCTTAACACTAATTCCATACATAAGCCCTTCAAAATTTGGAGCCATCAAACGAGAGACCCTAACCATCTTTAAGAACACAGTAGCAATCAAGAGACTATCAGAACCAGCTTGGTGGGCTTCTCCCACTCTTTTAACATTCAGTATATTTGAGTCTTTCCAACCCCATAAAATCAACATCATCCACGATTACATGGCAGTACTTGGCCATGAACTTGACATCATAAACACCACCAAACAAAGTCCACGTCATATCAGTGAACTCCATCAGAGAATTAGGAATTTCTATTCGAATTAGTAGTCGAATTAAATAGCCCAAATCATATAACACGTGAAACGTCACCCACTTAATTCCTTTGTGACTCAACAGCATTCGCTTGAATTTCTCTCCAAATACTGCACTATCAACACCTTCTTTTATGTTCTTCTCGAAATCAAACCTCTTGCTTGCCTTGCATCTTAGAGGGTCTACATCCACATCAAAATCGCAGAAATTGATCTGCCATGTCCCACCGAGATTGCCTTCGTCATCGAACAATGTCAAACCCAATTGAATAAGTTTCAAATAATCAACGTTGAACTTCAAATCTTCATATCATTGTGATTCATAAGCATCCCTCGGCGTATTACAAAGAAATCTTGAAAACTCTGTATCAATGGCGATGAAATTGTGCGAAAGTAACATGGATTCCATCTGAGAGAATTCAAATTCTAAATTTTTGCGCTATATTGTATTTATCATCATTAATTCTCTCTCCATCTTTACTCTTGTTTCTATTTCTTGTTGTGAAAGCAAAACTCACTATTTTTTTTTAATTTTTTTGGGAGCTTCAAGGGCTGGACAGATATAATATATAAAGTGAATAAGTTTCCTAAAACGAATAGAAATAGGAAATTATTTATTATGATTATACTTTAGATTTGGATTTAGGTGGATCAATTTTCTAAAGTAAATAAGAAAATATTTATTATGATTATACTTTGGATTTGGATTTAAGTGGATCAATTTCCTAAAGCAAATAGGAAACCTAAAGCAAATAGGAAACTATTTATTATAATTAGACTTTAAGTTTGAATTTGTAAAAGGAAAGAAATAATAAAGAAAAAAAATATTTTTCTATTCTAAATTATCACTAAACTAGCTTATATATTTATATTATTTTTTGCAAATTTTGTATAAAAGTTTAGCTGCTGCCTGGGTTCTGGTGACCTTTCCTTCCCCCAATTGCCATTCTGCATTTCTCCACCTTTCTCGCCTTTGCCTTCAACCCTCTGCTCTCCATCACCCTTCTTATTCCCATCTCTACCTCCGCAGCCGTCACCACTGCAACAGCTCCTTCGCTTGTGTCTTGAAGGTAATCTCACGAAATCTCCGCTGCCAAGTCCAACTCTCTCACCATTTGGGACGCATTCATCTGTTGCTCCGCGTATATTGGCCAGGTCGCAATTGGAACCCCGTGCCACAAGCTCTCCAGGATTGAATTCCACCCACAGTGAGAAACGAAATCACCCACTGCCGTGTGGGACAGCACCTCCGCCTGCCTGACCCACCAACTCACCACCTTCCCCTTCTCCCTCCTCCGATCCAAAAACCCTTCCGGCGGCACCTCCCCCACCGCGTAATCCGTGGGGAACTCCACCGCTTTCGCCAGAGGCTGCTGGAGACACCACAAGAACCGGAAACCACTAAGCTACACTCCTCTCGCTATCTCTTTCACTTGTTCCTCTTCAAACCCTCCCCGGCTCCAAAAACAGAGAAAAACCACCCACGGCGGGGGCTGATAGTCCAGCCACTCGGTCAAGTTGGGTCGCTGGTCCGACCTGGTCCGGGTTAAGTATAGGCCCCACTGGATAGATCGAAGGACTCATCCCACGTACGCTACGGAGATAATCGATCGCCGGCTATTCAAGCTCGAGAAATGTGTCGACGATTACGCTCGTGGCTTTTCCATAGGCCCGAGCATAGCGGAGGAATCTCGTGCCTGGTGGTCCCACTTTTCTTGTAATAATATATAATTTAACAATTTTTTTCTTTTATGTTTAAAGGGTAACCAATAGATTATGAAAAAATAGTATTAAGAATAATTTTTAAAATTTTTTACAAAACTTTTTCAAAATTTATTAAAATTTAAAAAACTTTTTCAAAATTTATTAAAATTATAAAACTTTATCGAGATTTGTAAAAGACTCAACTCCCATCACTAACAACTTAATTTTCCACTCTAGAATTTCATTTGCTGGGTTACTTAACGTTGCATGCAAATTGCAAAAGCATAAATAAGAAAAATATTCTTAAACCAAAACCACAACCACAACATTATCGACAGTAAATTCATGGTATTAACACGTAAGAAATAAATTACAGTCCATTCAACAACTTCGAATTTGATAAAAACATCACAAATTTATGCAACAGGAATTCCCAGCTCCAGCTGACTTCTGATTCCCATAAACAATAAAAGCCAGAACCAGACTTGGAATTGGAACATTTGAAAATAAAATTAATGGAATCAAAGTGTCATTTTTGGAAGACAAGTGGGCACTATAAGCTTACAGAATCTATATACAGACCTTGTGTCCAGACCATCAATGCAAGACCTTCCTTCAATCACTTTCATAGTCTTCCTCGTCCCCAAATGTGAAAACCGATGCATCAGCTGCCATTGCCTTGAATTCACTTACCTCTCCTATTGCGTTAGGGACCTCGATGCCAGGCGGAACCGCCCCAGTGGCACCACTTCTCGGCTCGTTAGTAGGATGGCTTTGCCCGGAACTTGCTTCGCCCAGAGAAATTTGCTGAGCCTCCCGAGTCAAACTTGCTACTTGGCTTGATTTAGTCGTAGTTTCAGAATTGGAGGCCTTTGCATCCGCAGTTCCTCTGGCTTCAGAAGAAGCTGTTGGTCGTCTGCTTTTTGAAGACCCTGTTTCGTCAGCCTCACCATCAGAGAACACGTCATCCTTCTCGTTGCTTTCCAAATCTTTGTTTGGGTTTGTGGTGGCAGCATCCCCAGCAACAGGGGCAGGAGTGACACCTGAACTTGCAACTGATTTATCAGGAGCCGGTTCACTGTGAGGCCTTGTTGGAACATTCCCATTATGGTCCACAAGCACAACCTCAACTTGAAATCCAGGAGACGGCAATTTCCTCTACACACAGATAATAGAGCGAAAATGGCTAAAAAATATGCTAAAATTCAACGACACATTAAAAATAATTAGACATGTGAAAGAAAGTAAATCTTGTTCAAATATAATTTTGTTAGTTTATATAGAGATTTCCTTGTAGATTTGAATGGTTTAACATGATGGAAAATTATTTGAAATCCATTATAATTGTGGCTCCATTATTTTAGGAAATAGTGGCAAATCTTTCATGTAAAAATACGTAACCTAACACACTATATAATTTAAAATCAAAATTATTGATTTGAAATCCCTTGTTGTCCAAATGGAGCCTAAAGGTATTGCCAGGGTGGACAATCCATTTCCTTGAATTAAAATGTGATGTTACCTTGTCAAACCCATCAAGATCACTCGTGCTAAGAATTTTTCTGTTCTCGATCATTGTTGTGTTTAACCAGCTGTAGAGAAAACAAAAGCAACAAATTGAACAATTAAGAAAGCATAAATGGAAATGTATACAAGCTAGGTGCTTCTATTTTTTTTAATTTTATTTTTTTTTCAGGTTTTGAGTAGAGGAAATGGAGGGAGGAGGGTTATACTTACCAGTAAAAATCTCCTTGGCGATCATGAAAATGAACTTTGAAATCACCAGCCAACTCCGTCAGACCAGGCTCACCAGGCAGAGCAAAAACCATGATCCCTTTTTTTGGGGCGCTGAACCAAAAGTCTTCAGGCTGCGTATATATGTATGGATGAAAGAATACATCATCAAACAAGTTCAGAATATCATAGCTAAGTCATCACTATGCTAGAACCGTGGCTTGTTTGCTACTATTATCAAACAGACCTACCGACAGATCCTTGGTTCTTGGATGCTTCTTTGTGGAGAACAGAACACCTGCAAGTCAGGAAAGGATCACCAATAGATATGACTCTTAGCATATTAATGGTTCTCTAGATGATTGAAGCACAGATCACATTGTTTTTTAAGTCCATACAAGTTGCAAACCCATGCCAAGCATTAAGATCCGTAAACTGGAATCAAGATATACTGACTGTTGCAATCATAATACAAACACTGTCAAATTAAGTTCAGCTGGTACAAATCAAGCTAATATAGAAAAGGATATAAATACAGGCTATTCTATTAGGAATGTCAAGAAGATATAATAAAAGAATATTTGCAGCAATTGTTTATAAACACCCCAAATTATTCAATTTGAAAAAGATGAGATAAAGGTTTACAAGAATAATGATAAGATATCACCATAGCTCCAACAGAACCAAAAGAGAATCAATTGTTCATTTGACCATAAAAGGTTTCAAATATAATCACATCTGTATGCACATTTGAAACAATATTAAAATTCAAATAAACTATCTCACAAAAAGGGAACCCAACTGCTTAATTAGATTGCAAATTGGTGTTCCATAATGCACGGAAACAACCAAATCAAGGTCCTCCAAGCAAATTTTACCATACATAGTAAGACGATCAGAAAAAAATTGCAAGAAACCTTCCCACTCGAAGTCACCTAAGAAGGCAAACTGCTATTCTCCTACCCACATAACTAATCAGGACCCAGGGCAATTACATGGGGAAGAGAGAGAGACTAATGAGAATCACCATGGCAACTTACCATAAGTTCTAGGATAAATCAGCTATATATAATATATGCATATGCAAGCCAGTTAGGCCACTACAGTACATGGACACAGGTACACGAGTGTCATGTGCGGTTAGTATTTGGAAGCATCAAACTCTTACGTTACAAGGACACACCTAAATTTCATATTACTTAATTAATTACTTCATTTTTTAAAGATAAAATGGCTATTTAATTTACTTATATATATATATATATATAAGACAAAAGGGTATTTTATACAGCATTATGCAAAAAATAAAGTTTTACACATAATTATATTGCAAAGTCAGCCATTTTCACAAATGTATTTGGGTCCGTGTTAGCAAGGCACTCAAATTTAACATAAGCAATTAAGAGAGACTAAAACAAATCTAACAAAATAGGAATCATAAGCCAAATTCAAACATAAGATGGGAGAATCATTAGCCGCAAATGGCAGTGACAGAAAGAAGCATACCATTATGATCAGAGACAGTAATAGAGGGCCTAATCCAATAAGGGCACCGGTGAAGCCGGAACCCCCTAAGCATGCATCTGCACAAGTGCAATTTAGTTCAAGTCAACAAAGCATTAGATCCCAACAAGGCGTTGGCTACAAAGTCAATTTTCAGTCCATTGAAGACCTGTCTTCTAATTGAAGATAAACCCCCAACATTGAGATTGAAATTTCTGTCATGCTCATGACACTACATAGTTTTTCAAAGTGGAAAAAGAAAAGAAATGTTTGAGGCATGCCCAGCTAGAAATATACCTTCGCCCAGGCTGGTTTTCTCCATTGAAATATGTTAGGACTCTTTCGAAATATTTGACATACCTCTGTGAAAGCAGGGGGAAGATACACTCATCAGATAAGAAGTAAAGAAGCTCAGCAAAAAGTAAAAAAAAAATAAAATGCAACTTCTAAAGGAAGATCAAAAGAGTAGACAGACTGACAATCTGACTTGGAAGCACAAGCCCTTTTCCATCTGTACATCTTTTCTGGTTGTAGTAATCAATGGATTCCTCAGCTGTAGGAAAGAACTGCAGACAGATGCAAATGCACTAGGGCATTCAGAAAACTATAGCGGTGGAACCAAAAGATATAATAAAACTTTTCAATATACCCATCGCCAACACCTTGTGCCACATATTATAAAATCCCACCTTCAAATATAGTAGAAGGCTAGAAATCATTAGTCCTGTCCTTGCCATTCCGGCCTTACAATGCACAACCACAACATTTTCAATATCCTCCTTCAGCCATGAGTATGCACTTTGACAAAACAAAGTGATGAGTTGAATAGGAGGGCAATTATGGTCATCAAATGGGAAACTTGCCACCTGTAGAAAGGGAGAGAAATCAAATTTAACAACTATAAAAAAATGGTAATCACACTCTTACACATCCATGTGGACAGCAGCCTTGGTCAAATCAAGCTGTCACAGTATTCAACTTATCAAATGCCAAACTCTTTTAGATGTAATGAACAACTTAAACAGTAATATTTCCTTCCACAAGAAGTTTATATTGCAAACAGCCTTACAAGTGCTGTTGAAGGAAAAATTCTGTACACTAGAATTTAGTTTGAAATTGTTGTAATACCCACGGGTGAAATTTCTCTTCCTTAATATTCTTCCCAATCAGTAAGGATAGAACTATAATGATCCAAAAAAAATACATATAAAGCCTGGACACAATGCATCACAGGAACTCTGTGAAATACTAACAGACTTGAACAGTTTCATTGCTAAAAAACTCTTCAAATTTTACATAAAATACAAGAATTTTTAGAATTGTGAGAAATCACAAGGCTCTCGAGCTGAATCTGTCCAATAAACTAAGCAGCTTTATTGAAGAGACTATAAAATCTGCGAAAACCTCCAACAATCTTAAAACAAAACAAAAGGTTGCATTGGAGGCCGCAAAAAGAATTATGCAGGCAAAGTACCCCAAATTTCATTCATAAACTTAACTTATTTGCACATAAATATGGTAAATTTCCAAATAAATCTAAGCTATCAAAACCATTTAAATGCACCTTCAAAGATATAGACTTCATCTTAATTAACATTAAAAGATTATGACACACACCTTTCCTTCAAATAGCGACACATCATACAGCCTCTCAGAACAAAGGTTGTATACTTTATATTTACCCTGCATACAGAAAGTAGATAAATAAAGTTAAACATACTTATTCTGATACATCTCTATTGAACGTATTTCTTTAAATTACGAAAATTTTCAGATTCAGTCATTATTTATTTGTTTTCTGTGTTTCTTAAAACTAACAAATCCTGGGTTACATCAATTATAGGTCTGAACTCCTGGCTTTTGAGGTACTTGTCTCTTTTGGGAATAAGGCAGATAAAGATAGCATTGGTCCAGTTGTTTGTCCTGTTAACAAAAAAATTTCTCAAAAACTCTCCGTAAATCAAATTTAATAGTATCCCAGCAATCCTAAAAACTGCACAGGCCTGGAGGCTTATCTCTACTGAAGTCAAAAACAACTCTCTTAATTTAATCAAAACAGAAACGAGATTCTCAGGCACTAGCAAATGTTTGATCAGTTGATTCCCAAAATTATCTCAAATTATCACCAAAAACAGAAGTAGACAATTTAATGACACAAAATTATCTCAATTTTCTTTTTTCCTTTTTTTCCCTGATAAACAAGGTTACATTCAATTTTATTAGAGAATACAAGCAAGCAATGACATTACTAATAGCATCCGTGTCAAATCAATTAGTTTGTTGACTGCATTGACAGAGATTTATCAGCTTGTTAAGCTAATTGGCACTAAAATTGAAGCTTAGTAAATTTGTGTGTTATTTATTATGTCCACAATCCACCACATACATAACAACAATATTGACAGTCAGCTATCAAGGAAACCAAATGAAAATAGACTCCAGGTCTCAAAATAAGATAATAATATAACCAAACCAAACCAAGCCAAGCCTTTTCCCACTAGGTGGGAAAATAAGATAATAATATAATAAAATAAAATAAAAGATTAAAAATAGCAAGGAAGAACTAAATGCACCAAATTCAAGCTCGCATGAAATTACAAGCATTTCAGTTTATGCATAAACAGGCCAAAATAGAAGTACACAAAATGTAGAAAAATTGACATAACATCTTTGAATTCAACCTAATTCATTGACAGGCCAACTACCAAAAATAGGCATGCTTTACAGCCCTTACCAGAAAAAATAGATGATATACACTAAATCAGAAAATTCCATCAAGCAGAGGGTTGTATGGAAAAAAAACATGAACAAACAACATAGGAAACAAAAAAGGATAATCTGATCACCTTCTTCCATCTTTCCCTTAAGAGGATAAAACAAATTTAAGAAGCTATAAAATGTTTCAAAAGATCCAAATCTAATCTGTCACTAAGCCAAGTAAATTATTGTTGAGCAGAGAACCTTCAGAATCTGGCTAAAACTGCAAATTCAGATCAGGGTCTGATCTTGTCACCCTTGGAGGCCATGAATAGGTCTGATGAGGCACCACATGAGGAACATATCAAGACAAGACAGTGGATGCCCAGAAAAATCCAATGGGAGGAAGATAACAAAATCATTGCTTGATTTTCAGGGAACCAGACATAAAGGTTGTGACATGATGCAAGAAGAAAAGCTTTTTGCAATGGGTAAAAAACTTTACTACCACAAATACAAGCATGATTGCCACAATAGTTGTTCTGGTTCTAGGCCTTCAGCCCATCCTCTCTTGCTAAACAAAATTCAAATTATTCATGATGAAAAACAAAGTAGTCATGAAAAAAAACACCAAACAAGCACTAAGAATTAATTCATCACTGTTTTGTCCACAAATAAGTAGAAAATTATTGGTGTAGCCTCATCAAGAAAACTAGGAAAAAAAATAATAAGCATAACATTCACTTCTAAGCCACAAAATTTGGACATGCAGAAGATCTCTCTAAAGTGAAATCATGGAAAACAAGTGCCAAAAAAGTCAAAAGTCAGAAGTGGGCTCCTGATATCATCGTATTTGACATTGAACATTTTGAGATGATAATGGTTGTGCTGTAGCTGCAATACTCGTTCTAAACTCCTAGTACTATTGTGATCCTGCCCACTCAGATTTGCAAGTACATATATTTTTAATGAATCTCATTACCTTGTGATGGGTTTCAAAGAACCTGATGACTTCTTCCATGTGGTTTCTGTAGAAACCCTGCATCACAATTTTTCAAATAGTCTATAGACGTGAGTGATATAATTGAACTAGGACGAATGAAATTTTCCTGGAAGGAATTTTAGTTTGCTAACCTCAACATATCCAAAAAAACCAGAGCTCATATCACCAGCAGGGAATCCCATAGCAATAATATTCTCCGTGATGTACGTCATATCTAAATCAAAGCCTCCTTCCTAATAAACAAGCAAACAGTTACCGTTACATATTAATTCATAATTAGTTCTACAAATATTATTAGAAATAAACATGACATGGTAACATCCTTAGAAATAAACATGACAGAGAATATCAAGTTAGGCCAAAAAAGATAATTCCACCAATGTAAAGTGTCGGAAATCAGGTGTTCTCTGCAGGCATGCATCAAGGGTTGTACATCCTTCAATACCCCTACCTCGGTATTTTATGCACTTAGAATTGCATTCGCAACAATCAAAACAAAAATATTGTATCAATTTGCAGGTGTTCTCCGCAGGTGTGCCTCAAGGATTGCATGTCCTTCAATACCCATAGTAATTTATGACTTTATGTACTCAAGATTGCATTCACAACATTGAAAAGTAAAATATTGTATTAACTTTCCATCTATGATGGGATATGTTGGGAACATGTGTGAAAGTTGAGTCCCCCATTAGATAAATAGAAAAAGAGGTTGCACCTTAATATACAATTGGGTTACTTACCTCTTACAAAGCTTAGCATTTTAAATGGATATGGTTGATTCAATGTATATTGGGTTCATATGATGTGGAGTGGACTCCGTGAATACTCCTCAATGGGTTGTGCCTATGCACACGCGAGAAGGTCTCAAGTGGATTAGACTCCCAACAAGTGGTATCAGAGCCAATGACTGACGATTTTTTGGTGGCGGACTCAAAACCGATTTGGTGAACTTGCATGGAGACTCTCAATGGAACAAGAAAAATCCAAGAAGGCTCTCGATGGAGCTAGGATGCAGGCGATCCCGTTGCATAGAGGCTCTCGATGGAATAAAAAAGAAACAACTCTCGATCGATGGAGTGTGCAGTGAAAAAATCCAGGATTAAATCAGTGTTGGAAAGTAGAAAGATCATAGATTAAGTGGGAGTCGAGTGGATCAAATTAAGAGGGAGCAAGACCCAATGCATGATTCACACGAGGGGGAGATTGTTAGGAGCATATGTGAAAATTGAGTCCTACATCGAATAAATAGAAAAAGAAGTCAGACCTTAGTATATAATTGGATTATTCACCACTTATAAAGCTTAACTTTTTAAATGGATATAAGTCATTCAATATATATTGGGTTCATGTGATGTGGTATGGACCCCGTGGAATCTCCCAAACAGGTTGGGCCCACGCGCACGCAGGAAGGCCTCAAGCGGATCAGACTCTCAACAAGTGGTATTAGAGTCAATGGCTGACGATCTTTGGGTGGTCTTGGGCCTATCTTATTCCCAAAAGCTAGCTCATAAGTGAAACTTTCTCTCACACTTATATACTGACCACCAACCCCTTCCACAACAAATGTAGGAACCCCAACAATTCCCTCGTCACACATCAAGCCTTGGACCCCCTTCCACAGCCAATGTAGGAACCCAATAATCTCTCCATTCACACATCGGACCTTGAGTCGGATGAAGTGACAACCCGTTTCTCTCGATGGACTGAGATTGATGGTACACCTAAGCAACCCGTTCTTTTCGATGGACTGAGATTGATGGTACACCTGAGCTCTGATATCCATGTCAATGGGACGGGTACACGAGGGTCCCCGACTCGATCGAACCCGATAAAAACCCGTTAGAAAATACCCTAATGGGATTGGGACGGGTTTGGGATTGAAATTTAATACCCGTGCAGGTTTGAAATGAGTTTAGGATTTGTCTGTAAGATACCCGATACCCAATATTCGTTTATACTTATAGGGTACCCGATACTCGTAGGGTACCCGTAAAGTACCCATTTAATAAAATAAAATAAAATATATATTTATATATTTACATACAATTTTATCCCTAAAATAAAATTTTTGAACTTCTTAAGTCAAGGTCATTTGTACTTTGTTGGCAGCTGCTCTTACCTTTACTGGGATAACTCGTTTAGATTTGTTTAATTTATGATTTGTTATGTGTTATTTTCACATGCCATTAATTGTTCCAACTTCCATATTAGGTTTGGAAGTCCTTTATAAACTGTGATTCCTATTATATTATTCCAGCAGAATGCTCCTATGTATTTTATACATTTATTTCTACTATTTATAGTATATTTATTTTACTTTTCAAAAAAAAAACTTAAAGGTTATTTAACCAATTAATTTGTTCAATTTAATAAATTTAATATTTTTGTCACTTACTAATTTTTTTATTTTTTATCTCAAATTGGATATTTAACAAATACTGAACAGGTAATTTTGACTAATTGAACATAAACGGGTTTTGCGAGTTTGGGACGGGACGGGTTTGGGATTCCAACTAAAAAAATAAACGGATTTAGTAATGGGATTAGCTAATTAGACAGGTACCCTACCCGTTTACATCGCTAATTATTGAGTGATCTTCAGCCTACTTCATCCCCAAAAGTTAGCTCGTAGGGTGAGACTTTCCCTCAAACTTATAAACTGACCACCAACCCCTTCCATAACCGATGTAAGAACCCTAACAGGATAAAGAAATATTCATTTGCAGATCACTCATCAATGTATAAATGCATATTGGCTCAAAAAAAATCTTCACCAAATTGCCACTTGCTACGATATTTTCTACTTATTAATAGCATAGTAAGAAAAGATTTTTTTTTTTTAACATTTAAAATTCAGATAAAAGTATTACTCGGAAGAAGTTGCGTTTGATGATTGCATACTAACTAATCTCTAAAACAACTTTAAGTCTGACATGTAAGATTTGGCAACCTGAGCTGGTTGGCATATTTACATGATTTATTTGGAGTTCAATTACTTGCACCTAATTAACTTATAGGTGGCTTAAAATTTTGTGGTCAGTATTTTTACTAGAATAAGGCAAATATCTTATATGGACCCTGTCAATATCGGGTGCAAATATGTGTTGAGGTGTCAAATTTATCAAATCCTTAGGTCTAAGGACCAAACATGAATGACCAAACATGACTATGTTTTACATTTCTTAAGAACATCTTTTATGTTATCAAGGCAAAATGGTATTGACAAACTAATACCGGGAATATTGTGCAAGGTATTTTTTTTGATAAGTAGATTTTATTCATTAAGCAAAGGGGGTTGCAATGACTCACACCAATGATTTGGTACAGGTGGGCCATGGGATGCCTTTTCCACTTCATCCAGTCCCTCTTGTTCATATTGTGCATAGCGGCATAATTATATGGTAAACTTTACCTTTGAACATTAGTTATTGGTGCATGTTCTACCAAACATGTCAAAGGCATATTTCATACCCTTACCCTTACCCACGTTCATGGGCCACCACGCTTTGTGGTGTGGGGTACCTGACCCCACTGATAAAAGAAAGTAGTTCATTATATATAGCTATTTTTGTACCACCCTATATCGTTTTGCTAATCCACCCCCATATAATTTTGCCCCCCAATTGTCCACTTGTAATCGTCATTTCTCCAACGCGGCGCACATGTACAAAGCCAACTGGTGCCAAAATTACAAAAATGAACAATTTTGCTAAAATAATTTTAATTTTTTTAAACTCGTTCTTGCAAATTTTATTATATTACCATAACTGTTTTTAATAATTTTATGATAAAAATATTCTCATTTTCTTTTGAGACAATATATAATTTTGGCCCTAGTAACTACGAAGGCTAGTTCCACCCTGCCTAAGTTTGATTGCGCAACACAGGTACTTTACAAAATTTGCAGATCCCATGTACTGTGGATAAGACATAATGAGGTTTGACTTTTACTCATGATGTTCATCATAATACAAAGAAGAAATTAATGTGAAAATAGGCCAAAACACCATTCCTGCACACCTCAATAAAACCGAGTAGAGAAGAGGTGAAGGATTTAAACAAAATGTAACTCTAGCAATAAACTCTCCTAAATACTAGTCTCAATGCAGACAAGTTAACAAGTGAAGTTTGGCTCTATGCCACATGATTGATAACAAATATACCCATGATCAAAAGAAAATCATAAAAGTGACAATGCAAGTAAGCTACCTGGTATCTTCGTTTGTTTTGAGAGACAGCATGTCGAGCCTTGACCTGCACAGCCTTCACAGCACTCTTAGATGAATCAACTAATCCTTTAGTAAAAGTACCAATAAAACCTGGTTGTGCTGTTGTTGAAGAAGCTCCATCAGAACTATCATCTGGCTGAGAAGCTTTTGGAGACAAGCGTAATCCTAACCCACTAGTGAAACGAGCAAAGGTTGATTTTCCAGCATTTCCTGAAGGTGATTCATCTTGTGTGCCTGCTAATGACGGGGGAATTTTTAAACTTTTGGCCCAGGTGGATATGCCAGAAGGAGACAACCGAGATGGTGCATCTTGTGCAGAATTATCTAGTCCAGAATCTGCAGAAGTGGGAACTTTCACTTCAGGAGTTTTAACAGCGTGTGGAGTTGATGAATTGACTGATCCCGTATCCATGCTGCCAATCAAGAGATATCAACAGCAGCCAATGAAAAAGTACTCAACTCAACATACAAGATATTACTAGTACCACACAATCACAGCTGCACCAAAAGAAGGGAGGAAAAAAAATAAAAAATAAAAATAAGAAGAAGAAGAAGACAGTGTAAGCAGGGAAAAAGGATACATAGATGGCTAAAGAAATAGTTTTGGCTTCAACGAAAAGAAATATAAAACAACAAAATCAACAACTCTTCTTGTTTTCTTCCCTCCCAGTGAACATTCATGGTGAATTTCTCTAGGACATCCAAGAAGAAGCCCCCAGAAGGAATATAAAGAAACAACAACTAGTCACAATGTTCAAAGCAAATCATAATATCAAGTGAGAAGAAACGAATCTATAGATGTACACCATGAAATTTCTGAAAGTAGAGTACCTTCTTTTCCAAAGCAGTTCATAAACAGAATTGTCAACAGAGATTGCAAGTCAGTAAAGGTCTTTACACATAATGAAATGAAAGAGGAATAAATAAGGTTCTCTCAAGACATTTGCTTTTTGCAGTTGGAAGATGTACACTGCAAAATTTCTGTAACTAGTGTGTCTGCTTTTCCACAGCAGTTCATAAACAGAATTGTCAACAGAGATGCATATCAGAGAACGTCTAAGTCAATCTCCTATACATGGAAAAGAAAGGAACAAAATGAGGAGCTCCAGCTAGACTTGTAAAAAACAAAATAGGTATTGCACTGGTTAAACTAGCTAGTCCCTGAATGAAGGGACTGCAACGGAGATGAGTCAGTGGTGGTTAGGGAGGTGATGAGATGAAGGCAGGAGCTGCAGGATGGCCAAGGGAGCGGTCTAACTCAGAAAGTGGGGCTGAAGGTGGGTGGGTTGATCAGGGGAGGGGTCATGGCTGCTGGGCAGTGACCACTAGTCAGCAGTGAGAACAAAAAGAGTAAAAGGAAGAACAGAATATGAAAAAGAATGAGTGAAAATATAATGGCCAGATATTTGTCATTTAAACACAGTGACTGAGTGGCACAAGCGTGTGCAATTAGTTTGAACATAGATTCCAACTATTGCACTTTGATATCTACCACATGGAGGTTTTAGTGTCATAATAAATTGACTTTAAATGGGGCACCTTAATTCTAAGCCCAAGCCCGGGGTTGTAAACTGTAATTTACCCTAAACGTATTCACACAGAAATGAAATAAAAAGGACTTCACCCACTCAGAAACACGCATTTCTGACTTGGAAAGATTAATCTAGAAAATCAATGATGAAATTCCAAATTGTAAGTATCTAGATGAAGGACAAAATCCAGTCAATCAATTCAAGGAAACTGAGATTGTAATAAATGATGAAGCAGTGAGTACTTCAGCAACTCAGTTCCCAACAGTCAGGTCATAAGTGGCTTCCCGAAATAAAATACTCATAATTTTTATCAACTCAGTAAGCAGGACTCAACAACAAACAAAGATTCGCTTGTTCAGCCAATATTCAGTGCAGAAGCAGACATGGACATATAATTTGGTAAATTTTCAAAATCAGTAGCACCTAGCGAAGGCAAACGCAAAGAAGCCTATGGATCATATTTACCCACAAGTTTTTCTCACGGTGAGTTAATATCTTTTACACCATAATTTAAATATTCGGAATAGGATATTGAAAAAAAAAATCCCAAATCAAAGAATGATAAAATTGCATCTCCGCCCAAATGTCAACGAAAACCATGCAAGGACAAATGACTAAAACATATTGACATCTAAAAATTGGTATCACAAGCTATAAATTGCACATCGAATTGGTGTAGCAGCTCTTGAGAAAATTTCCGGATTGGGGGTCATTTAGATTGGGGGAACATACAAATGACCCTCAATCCAGACTCAAAAACTTTGAATTTTCTGATTCCTCTCATTTCACTTAGGATCCTGAAAACCCAGACGATTCCGTCGAGTATGCACAACAAAAGTGCGTAAATGCCTGTATATACATCCATAGATGCGTATATAAAGACACCCCCCCCCAATCCCATAGTCTGATATGTAACGCGAAAAGCTTGAAGTTACCTGAAGAGGGCAGCGGCAGAGACGACGGAAACGGCGGAGCCAGATGCCGAGTGGCGTCGGATGCGGTAGTTGTCAAGGGTTTCGGTCTCTTCGTCGTCTTCTTCTTTCTGTGTCTCTATCCATGGGCTCTGTATTGACAGATTAAACAAACCATTTGATCCAAATTCCTGTATTTCAGCAAAGAGTCGCACTCTTTTTTTATTTCCAATTGGGCCCCCTGTGTTGTGTAAATTATTGGTAATCCTTTTAATTTCTCTCTAATCTCTCTCTCACTCTCTCTTTGTCCCGTATGGGTCCGTTTTCTTATTTCCAATTGGGACCCTCGTATTGTTTAAATTATTGGTAATCCTTTTAATTTCTCTCCCTCTCTCTCTATCTTTAATTTCTCTGTCACACTTCCTCTTGTCCCGCATGGGCCGTCAAGTTGCGAAATTTTTCAAAATTTTTGGTATTTTGTTGACAAAAAGTTACTAAGCCCAAACGGTAAAAAAAACTTCAAAAAAACTCTATAAATTTCTAACAACTCCTCTACCTTTAATTTTTTCACCATCACTAATTTCAAAAATTTTCAATATTTCGCTAAAAAAATAAAAAAATTTGAAAATAGGTTAACCGAATGTGTAAATTTTTTATACAATCATATTTTTCGTGTCGAAAGTTTTTAAACAAGTAACATTGTTGCTATTTTTTGTGAATTTTTTTGAATCCATGAGAAAAATTTAGAAAATCGTTCCCACGGTTTGTAACTTTTCAGAAAAAAAGGACACCAAAATTAACCCTAAACCACATTTTATATCAATTTATCTTGTTTTTTTACTCCAAACGGGACATAAGAATATTTTTTTATACATTTGATAAAATTTTAAAATTTTTAATAAAATTTTAAAATTTTTAATAAAATTTTCGTTATTTAGTAAAATGTTTGAGAAATTTTTAAGAATTTTTAATAATTTCTAAAACGTTATCAAGCAAAAATAAAATAAAATTACTCAAAAAAAAATTTTTTTTTCCCAACCGAACGGTGATATATAGATTTAAAACATCCCACCACAATTTCAGAGTTTATTAAAAAATAAATATATATGTGTGTGTGTGGGGAATTTATAAGCCTATTAAAAAAAAAGTATTCACTTTAAACCAATTCCAAGGATTTTTCCAAAGGGGTAAAATAATTAACTTTTTGTTATTATGTTGCATATCCTTGAAATAAGTTTGAAAAAATTTAAAATAAAAAAAAATATCAGATTAAAACAACTAAGTCCAAATGGTACGTGCTACATTCTAGTTTTCTGCTTTGAATCATTAGTTCTTGCCTTCGAGTAAGAAATTCATTAGGATTGGTCAAGTAAGCTCAAAATTTTGTGTTGACAAACACAAGAATCTTGTCTCGGTAATATTATTTATATTATTTATTTATTTTTAGATATATTGCTGTACTTAAGCTCCATTTAGAGTATCAAATTTCACCAGGAAAAAAAAAATTCCAAAATTTTTCAAAAAAAAATTATCTCACTACACAAAAAAATGTGATTTTTATCAATTTTTACTAATTTTTTATTACGCCAAATGCATGGTTGACCATATGTATTTGGAATAAAACAAAAGAAGAAAATATTATCTTTGATTAAATAGTCTATTCTCAAGTAATTATTCTTTTTTTTTAAATATATGTGTTTATCATATGTATTGTTAATATATAAAATGTTATAATCTATATTGTCAATATACTTAATTTGTTTTAATTGAGCACAATACATATAAAATAATCAAATTCTAGGATTATAGAATAATTTCTCAATTAAGTTTGACCCTTTTTTTTTTTTTTTGCCAAATAATTTCTCTACTTTTCAATAAAATTTTTAATATCTTCTGGCACCTATGATTAATTTATGTATGTTTGATAAGATAAACGAAAAAATTTATGTACATTTTTTAAACTCAATAAAAGACTCATAAACTCACTTAAATAATCTTTTGTTAACACACTAATTGATAACTAGTGAGCATGCTAACTTGTTAGTTAAATAAAATTTTATTACTTGTTTATTAAAAAATTTTATTTGTTTGTTAAATTAATTTATAAACAAATTTAATTACAGGCTCAATTGGAATTTCACGAGTTTGAGCTTGCTATTTAATTTGACAAATAAGTTTGAAAATAATATTTTAAGGACTTTTAAAGCTCAACTCAAACTCAAAGTTAAGTTCGGTAACAATAAATTTAGGATCCGTTTGATGTAGCGAAAAATAATGAAAAATAGCAAAAAATGTGATTTGAGAAATTTTTTTTTACGTTTGGCATGCAACCACCAAACCACGTTTTTTTGAGATAAATAGTAAAACTTATTGACTTTTGTATCAACTTTTTGGAGAAAAAATCGTCTAAATAATTTTTTTTATTATGTTAGAACAGTTTTATATCAGAATTTATAAAAAATGATTGAAACATTTTTTAGATTTGTAAAAAAATTATTGGAATTTGTAGAATATTATTGTAAAAAAATATATTAGAGTTTGTAAAAAGTTGTAAGAATATATAAATATATATAAATTTATAAAATTTCACAAAATACAAGAAGTACAAAATGTGTTAAAGAATTTTAAAAAATTTCAAAGGTTCTTTGTATTTTTCAACATTTTTTAACACGCCAAACAGGCCCTTAACAAACAAATCCATGATATGTAAATTTTAGATTCAATTCAACCCGGTTCGTTTATAGCCAAATGCAACTTCAGTTGGTGAAAACACCAAAAAAATACTTGTCATCATCACCATCATCATCATCATCATCATTAACAACAAGAACAATATGAAAATTTCAGGCATGTCAGCAACAAACCGGTGCACAGTAATTGATTCTTATATATTACAAGCCTTCATTTTCTTGTCAATATTATTTTTCAGATTCATTCAATCTTGTTCGATCGTTTCCAAAGCTCCTTTCTCCTTCTAAAATGTAAAGTCAATTTACAAAGCTGATAGTAAAGTTAAACAAGCGAGATATACATTTGTTCCCCCACAAACTTCCTTCCCTGCTTGCTGCTGGGGAGGAGATCATCAAAAGCAGGATACCCATTCTCCAATGCTTTTAACATCCTCCCTCTCCTTGCACAGGTTCTCCTCTCCTCTTCTCTTCTCTCCTCAAGCACTGCTAATACTTTCCCTGGAATGCTGCCTACCCACGGTTAGTTCAGCAGGACTTGGCTTCAATGCTTTTACTCCCACCGGATTGTTCTTGCTCTGTCAAATAACAGTAAATATCAGCTTGGGTAAAAGTTCTGATATTTTTGCTTCAAAATTAATGTTTATGTTAGGTGGCGTTTGGAAATAAAAAGATGAAAAAGGGCAATACGTTAGTCGTTTTTTGACTTTTAGAACATAAAAAGACGGGAAAAAAAGTAATGCATCAGTCACTTTTTGATGTTTAGAAGACCAACTCAAATTTTCTCACATAATTCATTCTAACAGGGTCGATGCACCCGGAGTTTCTAACACAAATCCATTTTAATGGGATCGATGCAACCCATTAGAATGGTTTTGTTCAAAAAAGTTAACAAAAAAATTATAAAATTTTGAAAACATTGACAACAATTTATAAAATTTAGAATTTAAAAATAAATGCACAGAAAACGAAAATGACCAAAAGTTCATAATTTTTTATAAATTTTTATGATTTTTTTGTAAAATTTGACCATCCAAATAACCCCTTAACTTTCTTCATTTAATATGACAAAAAAATAAAGAAAGATCTTTATACCATTAAGCATGTCCCAGCAACAGTGTCACAGACAGGGTATTCGTGTGGGCAGCAACTCGAGTGGTCGTCGCAGCAGGTTGCAGACTCGAGCGGGCAGCATCCCCAAGCAAAGCAGAAGTTACCATAGTCGTATAAACAGCAGCAGGTGCTTCCCTCGGGGCAACTGTAGGAATCGTCGCAAACTGTAGGGGGTTTTACTGGGGATGGAGGGGAAGGACCCGGGTTTGGAGGGTTTGGGCTGGTCTTGACAGGGTATGAGGCCATCTGTGCGATTCCACACTTGCCACTGGCTGCATCGATATTGCGCTCCATCTTGATGTAACCATTCTCTCCCCAGTCTGGACCCCATGAGTTCCTCACGATCCAATAGTTTGTGCCATTTTCTACCCCGTATCCAACAGCAAGGACACCGTGGTCGAGCTGGGTGCCACAGTGTCCAGTAAACACACCCTGAAAAGATTGAAAAGGCAAGTGAACTCTCACTTTTTTTGCCAAAATAATAATAAATCATAAGTAAAATTATTTTAAGTTGTTATTTGTTATGAAGTTGGCATCCATCAGATTCTTATCAAGTCCATCTACATCAAGAACTGGCTTAATGGTACTTTCACAGTCAAATAGGTTAGGTCCTTAGGGGATGCCAAATCCCTCACATAATGATCGCTTATGTCATAGAGGCCCAAGTTAGACATTCAATTGTATCGATTCGAATTATCCGGAGGATGTTTTATATATCAAAAACATGGACAATCAAACCTATTTCCCAATTTAATAAAAGCCACAATAGGTGGATAGGGTCCAAAGAGAGATATTTAAACAACAAATCCGATGATGCTTATTCTTAGTCCTAAATGGAATGTAAGGATCCATATAGTATCTATTTAGATGGTATGTACCATTTAACTCTAGTCAAGGTTGCCAAACCATAGAGAGGGTATTGGGAATTGTAAAAATTAATATAAATTTATAAAAGTTGCTGTCTCATAATTTGTGCAATGAATAGAAAATTTTGAATTATATAGTGTTTTGTGGAGTTCGGGCCTCAAAGCTCTACAAAACTCCACAAAATTCTACAAATCTCTATAAAATTCAAATTTTTATCTATAGTTCAACGAGGCATTTGGATTTAGAATGGCCCTAGCTCTGAATGGTTGATGTTTAAACTTTCGAAATGAAAAACAAAAGCCTGTAAGGCTGCGCTGCTGTGGGCCTTAATTTATTACATGTTCCTAAGTATAAGCATACAGTTATTATGTATGACGATTAAATTATAGATCATCTCTTGCAAAAAAAGAAGAGAAAACTGCACTCTTCGAAGAGAAACAAAGGTGGTGAGAAGAAAGTCATTACCGATGCATAAAGTTGGAAGGCCCTGCCCCCAGCTTCAATGGCGACACTAACTGGTTGATTAGCCACAGCCTTCATCAGTGACTTCTCATCATTTTCTGGAACATCTTCGTATCCATCAATGCTAACAACCCGTGCATTTTTCTGAAATAATAAAAAGATCAGAGCACTTAAACACACATATTCTAATTAAAAAAAAAAAAAAACCGCAGTTTTTCTCTTCTTTTTCAGAGTTTCTTATAAGACAAACCCGGTATTGGTCACACGTGCCGTCAACAGCCCGGTAAGGGTAATCTTCCTCGGTATCAATACCACCATTGTCGATAATGAATTGAAATCCATGGTCCATGAGACCTCCATTGCACCCCATATTATAAGATTTATCACAATCCACTAGCTCCTGCTCCGACAAGGAGATGAGATCGCCTGTCACTATCTTGTTTATCCCTTCCACAGCACCAATTGTTGAGAAGGCCCAGCAACTCCCTTCATTTGCAATTCTCAAAATTAATTTAACTAATTCAGAAAAAAGGAATACAGAAAAGATGCAAGTACAAGAAGTCATTTTGGTTGAAAATTACAGGACACGTTCAATTTCCTATTTTGGGTTTTGAACAGCAATTCTTTTTCAAGTTGCATCTCGCAGAAAGAAAACGAATGAGAACATTTCCGTCGCATCAAATAAAAAGTCCGTGAACCAGGAAGGAATTGGCGACGGTTATAACTCATGACCATTCAATTTCCTATGAAAATTTGAAAGTTGAAATAGGGGGCTATAAGGGGGCACTGGCTGATGGGGCTGTTAAGTGCTCACAGTGTTTCATTTTTAGAAACAGGAATCGCAATTTTGTATTGTAAGCGTGTCGTGTGTTGGATGAGGAATTGACGAGGGAAAAGGAAGAGATCCCAACCAAACCAAACTAAGCGTTTTCCACTAGGTAAGGTCGGTTATATAGATTTGTCGACGCTAATTAGATTTATTTAGGACCATGTCCTCTGATAATCAGATCTACGTAAATCAGGTCATGTTTAAAAGAAAGGGAACCCAAAAGGAAAAGAAAAAGTTAGAGAAAGATGAAGGAAAATAAAATACCAAATGCACACTCTTATTTTGAATGGATAAAAAATATAATGAAATAAAAGGCATTAATTCATATATTATTATTATTATTTTTTTTGTAATCGAGAGTATCTAAATTAGTTTGCATGCATCTCGACTAATCCTAAAGTCTTGAAATTAACGACTAGGTAAACCCTCTAATCATGAGGAGACTCGAACTAGTAACTAATAGGGAACAAACTCAACGTCCTACCAATTGAGCTAACTCTCATGTTAGTTTCTCAAATTTCATGTTGTTTCCATCTAATTTTCCATCACAAAGAAAATCAATCTCATTTGACAAACTCAAGACTATCCTCCACGAGAAATGACAATTATATAATAATAATAGGAATCACAACAAGTTGTTGTATCTAAAAAACACAGCAAGTAACTGTGCCCCAAATTCAGTTTTCATGTCAGTTTATGCAGAATTATTTTAACACGCGATCCAATCGAATTCATCTTTCAATACCGGCTAATTTAGAGGGAAATTATATTAAGCACACCATTGATTATAGGGAGTTTAAAGAACTGGAAGAAAAAAATTAAATTGGAGCTCAGATATATATATATATATATATATATATATATATATATATATATATATATATTCCTGAAAGTGACAAGCAGACAAAGAAAGCCTCTGCTCAAGCATAGTTGCCTATATATCAACCCCACAACAAATAAAATAAAATTTCCTCACTTTTCTATCGCAGTTTCCATCAAAAAAACAGATCAGTCCATAAGGCCCCATCTTGGGTCCAATCCACATAATTCTGGGTCCCAATCAGATCACTTGAAAAACAAATACAAATATAGAGGTTTATAAATATTTATATTTAGGTGCATGTTAGTGTATACTTGATTTTGCGTGGGACTTACCGCACTGGCCTTGATCTTTGACGGAAGGAACAGCGCCCTTCTCCCTCCAATCGACCGATTCCGGCAACTTATCGCCCGCCTGAAAGGCGTACCTATCGCTCTTCCGACCCGACAACCTCTTCTTCATCTCCGTCCTCGCGCCAGAAACATCGACCGGTACTCCTCGTTGGTCAGATCCGCAAACCGATTCAACCCGACCTTGTAAGCCCGTTTCTCGGCATTGTGCTCGTCGACGAACCTGAGATTGTCCTTGAAGATCTGAAAGCGCTTCTCCTTCTCGCCGATCGCATTGTAGGCCTTGCCGTGCCTGGCGAGCCAATGCTCGAAAATGGCCATGACATCGGCGTCGGTCCGACCGGAACCGACCTTGTGATTGTGGGTTTCATCGTAGTCGATGATGGACATGTCCACGGCGGAGGAGAGGACAAAGCAGAGGAAGAGAAAACAAGCCATGGAAGATGATCTGAAAGCCATTGTCGTTGGTGTTGAAAAGAGATCTTCTTGGTAATGGCGATGGTATAAAGGTTGGCTTGTGGGGAAGAAGAAGGTGTATATATATAGGGAAAGAGGAGGGCGTGGATTCGAGGAGCTTTGATAGGTGGGGGGGTGGGGGAGAGAGAGAGAGAGAGAGCGCTTGACCTGGAAGCAACCGCGAAGGAGCCGCAGCTTACTTCGCGACAAGAAAATATTGAGTTATCCGCTTTTCATTAGTTCAAATTTAGGGATGTGTTTGGAAAAATTTTAAGAATAATTAGGAGGTGTTTGGTTGATAAAAAATGGGATAAAAAATATAATAAAAGTAAAAAAATGTGACATATAATTGTAATAAAAAATTATAATTGAAGAATAGTATAAAATTAGTTAAAGTTGATGAGTTTCGATAGTTTTTGGTAATGTTAAATAGGATTTTAGTTAAATAAAAGAATGAAATTGGTTAATATGGCTAGTGACAAAAAATTATAAAAAATAGTGCAAAATACTAAAACTTTTTTAAAATTATTTTTTATCTCACTGTATGAATTACGAACTTACAATTTATTTCATTTTATCTCGTTTTATTTACTTTTTATTACTCCAAGCACATCTTATAATATGGTAGAGTGGCTGTTAATTTAGATTCATTAGTGTACCAATAAAAATTAAAAAATTTTTTTTTAATTTTTTATCAAACATAAATTAATTTTTTTAACTTTTATTAATTTTTTATTTTTTAAACTTTTATAAATTTTTACTAAATAATTAATTAATTATTAAAGTATTATGCGTGAGTCCGTTATTAAAAATTGTATTGTTTTTATTTATTTTTTTATAGAAATTGGTGTCACCAAATCAATAACAACCAACCAACCATTATTTGACCCTAATTATGGCAATAATTTGTCACGGTGGAAATGCTAGTAGACAAGATCGGTAAATATACAAATAGGCTCAAAAGTCAAAACTAAAAGAAAATGTGATTTTTCAAAATATAAATTGAAATTAACTCCTAACAAAAAAAATAATAATTTGTTAAATAATTTATATATTTTATTATCATTCATTAAAATAATTATAAAACAAATATTAAATAAAAAAGTAAGTTTTGACAAATTAGTTTATTTTATTGAACTGAAATTTTGAAATTATAAATATGCGAGTGTTTAATTTTTTAAATTCAAAAATATTTTAAAGTCAAAAATTTAAACTAAAATTAATTCCCAACAAAAATTATTTTTTGTTAATTTATATTGTTACCACTCATTAAAATAACTATAAAAATAATGTTAAATAACAAAAATAATTTTTGAGAAAGTATTCATTAAACAATTATAAAATTAATTTTAAATAGAAAAAAATATTGACCTAACATATTTAGAATTATAAATATGTGAATATTTAATTCTTTTAAAAAATTACTTAACGTTCAGTAGTTAAATTAATTTATGATATTCATAATATTAAACAATAATATTAAAATTAGATAAATAATAATATTACATTAATAATATTAAGTTAATAAAATATTATTATTAGTTAAAATATTAAATAATGAATATAATATTGATAATATAATTATATATATTAAATTAAATTAGTTGGACTAATATCGTAATGGTGATATTAAATTAGTTAAACCATTAAAAATATTATTATCATTTAAAATATTAAATAATGATTTGATTAATGGTATAATAATATATACCTATTACTAAACTTAAATTAATATTAAATTAAAATATTATAATATTAAATTACAATGTTACATGAGTTCAATTATAATATTAATAGTAATATTAATTTAAAATAAAATTCAATAATAATAATAATAGTAGCATTAATTTATAATAAATTAAATATTAATAACACTAATAGATACTATAGTTAAATTAATAACTAGTATGCCTAATGATTGGACCCAATCCAATCAATTAATTACGGTAAATATTGCAAAACGTGTTGTTGATTAGTTTATTTTGTTGTTGATTTGTTATTAATTAATTTAATTGTTGTTTATTAATTTCTTTGTATCATATTTTTGTTGTTGTAGATTTTTGTTTTTAGTTAATTTATTTGAGTGTTAACTTTTAAATTTTTTTTCAGTTTCAAATTACAAAATTCAAAATTTAAATAACAATAATACATAAACCTGTAATGAAAAATTTAATAATATTACACAAATTCCTAACCATAAAATATGTGTATATTAGTTTGTAATAAAATTAATATTGATAACAATAATTAAATAGTAATAATTAAATTAATAAAAATACAGAAATAATTATTTGACAAACAAATAATTAATTATTTGTTTGACATTTTTTTTCTTTTTTGACAATATTACTAAAAGTAAAATTTTATGTAACATTTTATCAAATAATAAAAAGTTACTAAAAATTTGTTAAAAGTTCATAGAAATTTTAAGTTTTTACCAAAAGCATTAAAAATTTTAATTATTGAAAATTCTTAAAAATTTCATTTTTTTTTTGGGTGCAACCAAACGGCTCTTAATGCAACTCCCTTATTCTTCTTTAGAGATTAATATGTTTCTCTTGTTTTACAACATAATTGCTCGTTGACAATTTTGTCCGCAAGCTTCAACAATTCGCCTAAAGAGTCAAAAGCAAGATTTATTTTGTTTGTCCATTTTGTTCGTGAGTAAACAATGATGCTGCCTGCATTTATCATCAATTGATTGTCTTTTTTTTATTATTATTATTCTAAAATTTTTATATAAAGTAATAGTTTTTATTGTCCCCAAAGAAGATACGCCTATCGAGTGTTTGATGAAATGCTTAAATGAGTACCTAACGGGTGAAGTGACTGAAGTCAATAGGACTTAAATCGTAGTTGCAGTGTTGGCAGTGACCCAATTACAATCTGTAATCGGTGGCGGAGGAACTAAAGCACCCCGTGACAGATTGCTGCATGCTGATGAGTTTTGTACCCGGCACAGCGCTTTGCAATATTCGCAAAGCAAAGGCAACCAGTATGTTCTTGTGAGCGTAACAATTTTGTGGAGTTATTTTGTGCCTCGAAATAAATTGAGCAATATTGAGTTATTCCGCACCAACCATTAATGATTCACTTCCTTTTCTATATCTTCTCTTGTGACATAGACCTTACTATCATCGGGCCATCTACACCAGTCCTGAGCCCCTACTCCGATTCCTATCCGTAGAATTTCTGTCGCTACCTTTTCATTGCAAAACTGCTCAGCAAATAGCGGCCACTTGATCACTGGCACGCCAGCAGTTACTCCCCTCAGCATGGAGTTCCATCCACAGTGAGTCATAAACCCTCCAATTGCTTCATGATCTAGTAATAGCACTTCTGGTGCTCTTCCTCTTTTTTTTTTTTTTTTTTTTTTTTTTTTTTTTTTGTTCTAATCCACTTCCCTCGATTTTCTCCTTCCTCACTGCCACGGGGGCCCAATATAATGTTGTCCAGAAGCTTCCAAAACCCATTGCCACATGAGTAGCTAACATTTGAGAAATTTGACAAGCTTCCAAAGCCCACATATAGAACTGGGTTCAGCTTTTGAGGGCCAGCCAATCCAACCCTCGTGTTGTCAAGTGATGTTTTATCCCTCTTGAGCTTTTTCTTTATTGTCTCTGTTGCATAGCGAAACTGGACCAATATGCCAAGCTCTTCTCCTACTACTTTCCTGTAGTATTCCAAATGTGTGGTTCCAGCTCATGGAAGCTGTTTATTTAACTACTCCATAGCTTGTCAAACCTGCTTCCTTAACTCTTTCAAACAACTCAATTTGTAGGTTTGTCAGATCTGGAAGCGTCGTTTTGGTCAGCTTGATTGAGTCCGGAAGATCAGAGACAACAAAGGCTTCTGAGTCGGATTCAATGCTTTGGTAATGTTTTTGGTGCTGTAAGACGTGATGGATACAAGAGCATAGGCAGCAGTTCCATGGAAAACCAATCTGGAGTGAACCCACTTCCTGATTGGCAAGTTAAAAAATAAAAGAGAAAATGAAAAACATTTGGGTTTGATTCGAAAGCGTCCATTCTCTCTCAAATGAGAAATTAATCCTAAAATTAAAATTTTTTTTCATCATTTTTTTTAAACTCTCTTCATTTATACTACAAAAATTAAACTAGTTAACTAGCTAACCTAATGCAATGATCCTAACTAACTAATTTGGGTTTATAACACAATCTCGGAGTCCCAAACCCTTTTGCATCTTCAGTAGTCCACGGAAAGTATAAATCAGCCACAAGGCAATCGGGGCGATCTTCTTCCAAGAGCTGTTGAAATGGTTTGTTGAAGTAGCTCTGTGGCCTTGTAAACTTTTGCAGTCATTTCCAGAGAAGTAATGGAACTAAGGTTTTCACATCCTTCTGGCAACCCAACCTCTGCGAAAGGGAAGTCAATAAGACGAATACTAATATCAAGGCTGAATTCTCTAACCCTTTTGATAGTGTTAGAGAAAGGACCTGCGTTGAGGGAAGTTAGAATTATGGAAGCTTTAACACAATGGCCATGTCTACAATTGGGATGGTTATGACCATAAGCCATCGTTGGGAAGAAATAGATGTAAAGATTATTAGGTTTGGAACCCATGTTAACTACTTTTCTAGGACAATGTTTGTTTAAGGGATATAGTTAGGGGATTGGATAAGCAATCACTATTTTTTATCAGGTTGAGTTTAATCCTATATTTAATTTGTAGTATTAGAATTTCTCATTGGATTTATAAGTAACGCCAGAAATGATGTGACACTACTTATACTCCATTTCTGAATTTACTTCCCGTTAAAATCTAAAAATTCAAATCATTTTCTATCACATTTATGTCAAATTATATCTTTTATTTTACTTTATATCTCACTAATCAAACATTAAAAAAAATAATCTTCTATAGAAAATTAATTCAATTTTATATCCAATCTTATATATTATCCCATGATATTAGTAATATCCCCATCATCTAATCCCTTTAATCAAACATAGTTGAAAACTGTGATAAAGATGATAGAAAAGATTGAAGAGAGTTTTGTGAACTTGGTATTAAGGTGCGGGTTTGGGGAGGAGGAGAGACAGACAGCTGAGGCAATCTCTTGTACTTTTCTTTTTCACTTGATTTGATATTTATGCCGAAGTGAAACTGCAAGTGAAGCAGAAAAATGTGGATTGATTTTCAATTCATTATGTCGTGATAATATATGATCTTTTTAAAAGTTGCTAGCATTTTTATTGCAAGCATTGAGGGTGCTTGGAATTGACCATGGGCTACTCTAATCAAACAATGGAGTGAAGCCAGTAAAGTAGATGTCCTCTCCCTGTGGTTCATTTGTCCTTTCTAGATTGATTGGTCCATGGGCTATTCTAATAAAACAAGGGTGTGAAGCCAGTAAATCGATGTCCCTGTAGTTCTTTTGTCTTTATAGATTGATTGGCCTACATCTTTTTTAGCACAAAATTTAAATGGGATTTTGGCGTGCAAGAGACGTCCATTTTATCGAAGAGTCTCTGGTTGGACACCCCTCCCCCTCCGACCATTTTCTTTCACTTTCATGCAATGTACATATTTGTATTTGGAGAAGTAACACGAACAGTGAATTTTTTCCGCAACAAAAAAAAACATAGGGACCGTTTAGAGACTCAAAAATTAACAAAAAAGTATCAAAAGTTATATTTTGTAATTTTGATGCGTTTGGTAAAATTACAATTTTTCTCATTTTTACTTTGTTACAATAAAAAAATAAAAAAAAAGTTTTACCAAACACACAAAATTATCATTTTTTACTCCGTTACAGTAAAAAATTTACCAAACGCACAAGGAGTTACAACTTTTTTACTTTATTACAGTAAAAGTTTACCAAACACATAAAAGTTACAAAAGAAATTAAAAATTACACTTTATTCACAAACACACAAAAAAATATAACTAAAAAAACACACAGAAAACTACCAAAAATTTTACTTTTTTTTGTTAGTTTTTTAATCCTTCAAACGGGCTCTTAAACTGTAGTCAATGATATATAATTTCTTATTTTGTACTTTGCGCAAGGTGTTTCAAAATTAGCGTGTAAATTTTTATTTCTCTTTGTTTCATGCACAGGGAATTACCATGTTAGTTTCCTTTGGAAATTGTATCGTAGAATTAATTCAAACATATTTAAATAAATAAATAAATTTGCTGTACACTTCCAATCCAAATTTAAATAACCACCCTCAAATAGGACTTGACACACGATTAAGGTTTGATTGTGGGAAGTAAAAACAGATAGCTTTTTTTTAGCTAATGTGGAAAAAAAAAAAAAGTAACTTTTTTTTAACTAACTTCTTAGTTTTATTAATTTAATATTTTTATCTTTGAAGAGTTTGAAAAAAGATTAAAATATAAGAAGATAAATTTAGTCATTTTACAAATAAACAAATAAGTTAGGGGTTTTGGAGGCCGGTCATATTTATGAACTTATAAACATTTAAGTCATACCCAAACCAATCTTATTTGTGAATAAGTCACACTTACAAACAAAAAGACCAAAAAGGATAATCACGCGTTTTCACTACATTTCAAAACTGCCAGTTTTATCCCGAACAATAGTGCACACTTTACTCATAAATTCCGTGACTTTCCATCTTCTTTAGAAAGCAAGGTAAAACTGATTTTTTGGAACAAAATCAAAACTGTTTGAGAAAACCTAATTCCGCGACTTTCCATCTTCTTTACAAAATAAGCAAAACTGATTTTTGGAAACAAAATGAAAACTATTAAGGAAAACAGTACACACATACTAAAACAATACCGCATTAAAAAATAATACCACATACTAAAACCTTATCGCATAAAAAACAGTACCGCATCAAAAACAGTACCACATAATAAAAACAGTACCACAATAGATAAAACAGTACCGTATAAAAAAACAGTACCTCATTAAAACAGCACCATTCTTTGCATGATATAGTCATGCGGTACTGTTTTTGAACGAGCATGCATCCTAAAAAAAACAATACCGCAGATATGTGGTACTGTCACACATGCGGTACTGTCGGTCATTCGTTTGATATGTGAACTATTTTTGTGTTTACATGTGATGTTTGCATGATAGAGTCGTGCGATACTGTTTTTGAACGAGCATGCATCCTAAAAAAAACAGTACCGCAGACATGTGGTACTGTCACACATGCGGTACTGTCGGTTATTCGTTTGATATGTGAACTATTTTTATGTTTACATGTGATGTTTGCATGATAGAGTCGTGCGGTACTGTTTTTGAACGAGCATGCATCCTAAAAAAAACAGTACCGCAGACATGTGATACTGTTACACATGCGGTACTGTCGGTCATTCGTTTGATATGTGAACTATTTTTGTGTTTACATGTGATATTTGCATGATAGAGTCGTGCGGTACTGTTTTTGAACGAGCATGCATCCTAAAAAAAACAGTACCGCAGACATGTGGTACTGTCACACATGCGGTACTGTCGGTTATTCGTTTGATATGTGAACTATTTTTGTGTTTACATGTGATGTTTGCATGATAGAGTCATGCGGTACTTGTTTTTGAACGAGCTTGCATCCTGAAAAAAACAGTACCGCAGACACATGCCGGTACTGTCACACATGCGTACTGTCGGTCATTCGTTTGATATGTGAATTATTTTTGTGTTTACATGCGATGTTTGCATGATAGAGTCGTGCGGTACTGTGTTTTGAACGAGCATGCATCCTAAAAAAAAACAGTACCGCAGACATGTGATACTGTCATACATGCGGTTACTGTCGATTATTCGTTTGATATGTGAACTATTTTTGTATTACATATGATGTTTGTATGATAGAGTCCATGCGGTACTGTGTTTTGAACGCGGTACTGTTTTGTGAACGAGCATGCATCCTAAAAAAAATAGTACCGCAGTCATGTGTTTAAATACGTAATCCAATCTGTATATATTCATTCGATCGACGTTAATCTCACAGCACAAACTCGCGTAATCCGTGTGTATTCCTTCGTATATAATCCTTTAACAGATTTTTATCTCACTATATGTTCACGCAATTGATAAGGAATGAAACAAAAACGGAAAACGTGATTTTCGGTTCCATAATTTTCGGCAACTCCATCTCAGTTAATTATAAAAAAGGGCATTTAAGTCATATTATAAATTATATTCAAAACAAACTCATGGGACCCACTCAAAAGTATGACTTAAATACAAAAACTTTTCACATTAATGTGACTTAAAAGCAATACTTTTTTGTTGAGTGTGACTAATAACTTTAAAAGATTACCAAGTATGACTTGGATACAATTTTCCGTAACTACTATTTTTTTAGGATGCATGCTCGTTCAAAAACAGTACCGCACGACTCTATCATGCAAACATCACATGTAAACACAAAAATAGTTCACATATCAAACGAATAATCGACAGTACCGCATGTATGACAGTATCACATGTCTGCGGTACTGTTTTTTTAGGATGCATGCTCGTTCAAAAACAGTACCGCACGACTCTATCATGCAAACATCACATGTAAACACAAAAATAGTTCACATATCAAACGAATGACCGACAGTACCGCATGTGTGACAGTACCGCATGTGTCTGCGGTACTGTTTTTTTCAAGATGCAAGCTCGTTCAAAAACAGTACCGCATGACTCTATCATGCAAACATCACATGTAACACAAAAATAGTTCACATATCAAACGAATAACCGACAGTACCGCATGACTATATCATGCAAACATCACATGTAAACACAAAAATAGTTCGCATATCAAACGAATAACCGACAGTACCGCATGTGTGACAGTACCACATGTCTGCGGTACTGTTTTTTTTAGGATACATGCTCGTTCAAAAAACAGTACCGCACGACTCTATCATGCAAACATCACATGTAAACACAAAAATAGTTCACATATCAAACGAATAACCGACAGTACCGCATGTGTGACAGTACCACATGTCTGCGGTACTGTTTTTTTTAGGATGCATGCTCGTTCAAAAACAGTACCGCACGACTCTATCATGCAAACATCACATGTAAACACAAAAATAGTTCACATATCAAACGAATAACCGACAGTACCCGCATGTGTGACAGTACCACATGTCTGCGGTACTGTTTTTTTTAGGATGCATGCTCGTTCAAAAACAGTACCGCACGACTCTATCATGCAAACATCACATGTAAACACAAAAATAGTTCACATATCAAACGAATGACCGACAGTACCGCATGTGTGACAGTACCACATGTCTGCGGTACTGTTTTTTTTAGGATGCATGCTCGTTCAAAAACAGTACCGCACGACTCTATCATACAAACATCACATGTAAACACAAAAATAGTTCACATATCAAACGAATGACCGACAGTACCGCATGTGTGACAGTACCACATGTCTGTGGTACTGTTTTTTTTAGGATGCATGCTCGTTCAAAAACAGTACCGCATGACTATATCATGCAAAGAATGGTGCTGTTTTAATGAGGTACTGTTTTTTTATACGGTACTGTTTTATTATGTGGTACTGTTTTATTATGTGGTACTGTTTTTATGCGGTACTGTTTTTATGCGATAATGTTTTATTATGTGGTATTATTTTTTATGCGGTATTGTTTTATTATGTGGTACTGTTTTCCTTAATAGTTTTCATTTTGTTTCCAAAAATCAGTTTGCTTATTTTGTAAAGAAGATGGAAAGTCGCGGAATTAGGTTTTCTCAAACAGTTTTGATTTTGTTTCCAAAAATCAGTTTTACTTGCTTTATAAAGAAGATGGAAAGTCACGGAAGTTATGAGCAAAGTGTGCACTATTTTCGGATAAAACTGGCAGTTTTGAAATGTAGTGAAAAACGCGTGATATCCTTTTTGGTCTTTTTGTTGCAAGTGTGACTTATTCACAAATAAGATTTTTGGGTATGACTTAAATGTTTATAAGTTCATAAATAGTGACCGGTCTCCAAAAACCCCAATAAGTTATTTAGTCTATAAGCCAGTTAGCCCAAAGCCCCCAAACGGAGCGTAAGGCTTTTAAATCAAGCTGTTTAGGCTTGCAATGGGGGGCTAGCAAGGCCCATGAATTTCAAGTGGGCCGGAGTAAGTATCCGATGGCCCATATTGACGAATATGAATCCGCTCTGGTTACTTGAAACTAAAAATATGACGTCATAGTTTTGAGTGGATTTATAATTATTGCGTAAAAGTAAATTGTTTGATAATTATTAACAATTTATGTTTATATTTAAATATTTACAAATTTTAATAAATATATTAAATAATTAATTTATTTCAAACGGGGTTAAATTTATATTTTTATCCAATAATTCCGTGAAAGACTTCGCTACTCTCGGGTCGGAGGGTCTTTTGCAGTCACGTGCCTCGCCACCGACCGACACTGCCTCCTTAACATAGGCTTTAGTCACGTGATGAGTAAAGGAGAGGGTATCGGCTACTTCCACAACTCCGCCACGTGAAATCCCTTTAACAGCAATCTCATCCATTTAAATGCCCACCCGGCGGCTAGAGATTGGGCGGCAATTTTCAAACACGTCACCCGCGCACAATTCCAACGTGAGAGTTGGTAAAATGTTTAAAAGGTTGGTTCAGTTATTATCTGCATTAAATAATTATTAATTTAATTATTTCACTTCCCTCTTTAATTTGACATTTTTTGCACATAAAATAAGATATTATAATATGAAACCAAATTATATGAAATATTTTATATGGTTTATCTAAAAAATTAATAAGACTTATTTAAAAAAATTAAAATTAAATAAATAATAAATGATAAAAACCTATCTAAAAAATGATAAAACTTATCGAAAAAATCAAAAGTTGCATAAATGATGAATGATTAAAAAATAAAAAATAATTGAAGTTAGATAAAGAATAAAGAATAAATAATAAAAAACCTAGCTAAAAAATTATAAAGTTAGATAAATTATAAATGATAAAAAAAAGGAATTAAAGTTGGGCAAACCAAAAAGATCAAGAGTTACTTAGGGTTGGTTTGGCATAAAAAAAAATAAAAAAAAAAACTCTATAAATCTCTAACAACCCATCTACCTCTAATTTTCTCTCATCACTAATTTCAAAAAATTCTAATATTTCGCTTAAAAAAAATCTGAAAATAGGTTAACCGAATGTGTAAATTTTTTTATACAATCATATTTTTCATGTCGAAAGTTTTCAAACGAGTACCATTGTCGCTATTTTTTGTAAATTTTTTTTAATCCGTGGGAACGGATTTGGAAAACCGTTCCCACGGTTTGCTACTTTTTAGAAAAAAAAAAAGCGCCAAAATTAACCTTAAACCACATTTTATCTCAATTTATTTTATTTTTCTTATTCTAAATATTTTTACCAAAAAAAAATCAAGAGTTATTTAAGATTTTTACAAAAAAAAAATTGTGAATTTTTCAAGATTTTAATCGTAAACTTTTTGGAATCCGAATAAATGTATTAAAATCGTGAAAATAGATTATTTAAGATTTTTACCAAAAAGATTAAGAGTTATTCAAGATTTTATAGAAAAAACCAAGAGTTTTCTAATATTTTAATGATAAAGGTCCATTGAATTAAAATAAATGTATTGAAATTTTAAAAATGAGAGGTAATTGGTTAAGTGTGGGAGCAAATAAGAATAAATTGGAGTAGTGTGCTAAAAAAAAAAAAAGAACTTTAGTGAATCAAACATTAAAAAATATGCATAATTAATTTTTTTTTAAAAAATAAGTAGTGACAATTGCTAATATGTCATAGCCATCTCCACCCCTATCTATAATAATATAGATTAATTTCTATATTATTGAACTAGAATGTTGATTGTAATTGATTATTAATATTTATTTACCACAATTATAACAGTTTGGATTTTTGTCAACCCGTTAAATATAATTAAATATTTTTACTAATATATAAAGAGGGAAATCATTTTATTGTGTGTGAAGCCTAGACACAAATTTTTTTAACAAAATACCTTTTTAATTTCTTTAATTTTTTCCTATCTTGCCTTCCCAAAATTACTCAACATCTCCTCAACTTTATTAGTATAAAATTAATTTGTAACAACACAATTAAAATTAAGAAGATAATTTATAGAAATACGGAAAGAATTTATATAATTTTTTTCTATCATAATTTTTGGTACCAAAATACCCTTTTAATCTTTTAGTTTCCAGCTCAGTTTTAACTTTCTTGATTTCTCACTTCTTTTCAATGGTAGTTTTATTTTTCAATGCTTTTTTTTTTAAAGTTACTTCCACTTATCTATTTATTCTGTTTGAGTTTATAAATTAAAAAATATATATTTAAAATTCTCATATCAACTTTTAAAAAATTAAAATATATATATAAATTACCGTATTTCACACTCACATATAATTTGTACTTTTTTCCCCCTAGTATATATACATATATGTTATAATTACTATGTCAAATGGTGTTATACACATTTAAGTATAAATTTATATATCTTTCTGTTTGACGTGATAAAAAATTTAAAAAACGATAAAAATATTAAAAAACTCTAAAAGTTATTCACTTTTTATCTATAAATTATCATGTTAAATGGTGTTACACACATTTGAGTATTAGTTTATATAAGTATCCGTTTGACGTGACAAAAAAACTTCGAAAGATGATGAAAAAAATTAAAAAAACTCTAAAAGTTAATTCATTTTTATCTCATTACACGAATTATAAACTCACAACTTATCTCACTTATCTCATTTTATCTCATTTTTTATCACTTCAAATGTACCATAATTAACAATGGCATTATTTTTTTTATTGGACAATTGTGTAAAATATATATATATATATAAATTTTATCACCAAAATATATATAAATATATATATATCACCAAAAAAATTTTATCAGTGCAGTGTTAATAAGTCTAAGTATATTATTTTAAAATAATAAAATAAAATATTTATTTACGCTCAAATTGTTCTTATATGATTTTGTTTAACAGAATATCATTTACGGTTTTTTTTTTTTCTAATGGATGTTTGTGGAATAATAATAATTATTTTTTTTATGGGTGCCTCGTCGTGCCAGCACCGTGGCGCGTGAGCATGGGCCAAAAAAGTTCCAAAGATCTGCATGTTAGATACGGATAAAAAGTTGACACCGCCGATTGCAGTCCGCACTTCCGGCCTTCCGCACAACACTCCGTCACCGACACCCAGATTCTTTCTACTGTTTGGTTGCCGAGAAAATTTTCGTAAATCTCACATATATATATACTCGATACACCATTTTTTAACATCACTTTCGATTTTTAAATCTTCGCTCAAGATAAACAAAATAGACTGATAATCACAACAATCGTACATATTTATATACTACACTTTTTTCAATTTACTTTCCCGTGTTCCCAGAATTCCCCCCATTCTTTCTTTTCCAGGGGACCAAACAGAAAACCATCATTCTTCGCTCATTCTCAAAATTACAACTATTCGACCTATGAAAATTACATATTTTACACTATAAATTAGAAAAAAAAAGAGAAAAAAATAAAATAAAATACGTGATCATTCGACTAATGACGAGGCCTATTTTTCAATCATCTTCTGATGATGATGATGTCGACGATAGCGACGACGATGAAGAGTTGGGGCAGAATTCAAAGGTATTGGGATCCATCTTTTCGAGAACAAAATGGCCCAACAAATCTTTGGACTCAGTCAAATTGTCCACACACAAGAACTCGTCGCTGCTGATTCTTTCAACCTCCCTCTCGAATTCGTGCACGAACACGTGCGTCTTCGACGCGCCGCTTCTCTTGCTTCTCGCCAGGACGCCGGCGGTGAAGATCGCCGACATCCTCCCCGGCGCCGCCGGGAAGTAGCCGCGCGGGCCGTCGACCAGAATGACGTCCCAGGCGACTTCGTATATGTGGTTTGGGAGATCGTTGATGCCCAATTTGCAGTCCGAGAAGAGAAGGTTCTGCACGGGCCTGCACTCGTTTCGAGCTTGATCTGATCTTGCGTAGTCGATGAGATTATAGAGCTCGCTCACTTTCGTCGTGAACTGAACATCGTAGGCTTCGATCTCCGGGTGCTTCTCTTCGAGTTTGGAGACCAAATACGAGCTCTCGTCGACGAACACCGTCCGTCCTTTGTGGTTGAGGGAATTCCAGAGGAGAGTCTCGTGAGTTATGCCGAAGACAAGGAAGTTACAGGGGGTGCTGGGGCAGCGGCGGAGCACGGCGGCGACAGATTTGAGCTCCGACGAAGTCAGCCTGCCAGCGGCGGCACTGGAATTCGATGTGGCGGCGTAGTGAAGGAGAGCGTCGAAGACGGGCTTGGGTAGTGGGGAGCCGGAGGAGGCGGCGGAGGAAGCGGCGGTTGTGGTGCTTGGCGCGGCGTCTTTGGTGGTGATGAGAGCGAAAACGAAGGCGAAAGCAAAGAAGGAGACGAAAATGAGAAGCCAAATGCGGTGAGAAACACCTCCTCCTCCTCCTCCATGCTTGTGGATTGGAAGGGTGAAGGACGATCAGCTTTGTGCTTCCCTTCATTCACAGTTAGAGAGAGGAGAGAGACTCTGTTTTCGACTTTTCAGTTTTCACAGGGAGTGAAAGAGGAAGGCGCAGAGAAAGCGCAGAGAAATCACAGAGCGGTGCGCGAATCACGACGCATTGTTTGTTAGCATCAAAGGAGAAACCGGATGTGGGGTCGAGATTTACCGATTGGTGGGGACCCAGACAGGTTCTCGATACTGAGTGGGGTTGACTGAGGAGGAAGCATGAAACGACGTCGTCAGAAATTGATTCGACGGTGGCGATTGAAGTTGACAGATATTCCCCGGGGGAATTATTTGGGGGGAGATAGAACGATTTGAAGTAGAGGGTAAGAATGGTAGGGCCATTGTTCGGTAGGCACTTGGCACTCTTGATCAGTTCCAATAAATGCACCCGTACGACACTCATCCCTCCTTTGCCAGATTCTGTTATTTTTTTTAACCCTTATTTTGGGTACGTATGAGGGATAAAAAATAAAATAATTTAATTTATAAATAAGATAAAATAAAATAAATTATAAATTTATTATTTATTATTTATGTAATAAATAAAAAATAAATAAATTTTATAAATTTTTAAATGTTTATAAAAAATTAAACTGAACTTTTTTTATATTTTTAAATAGAAATGTGAATTATCAAAAATAAATGTGAATTACTAATAATTTAAAATTATTAAAATTATGCTAACTCTTTTCAACATGATTTAGGGTACATTTAGAGTGTAAAAAAATCAAAAATAACAAAAGTGAAATTTGAAATTTAAAGCGTAAAAATTGTATTAAAAAATATTTAGATGGTTGTATTTAATTTAATATAAAGTTGTTAAAAATTATTTTAACTGACACATAACAAAATTTTAATGGGGAGCTTAAAAAATTTTTGAAATTTTGTGAAAATTTTTTGTACAAATATTAGTTCAACTATTTCAAAAATCTGTCAAAATCTATTAAAACGCATATAATGGTTTGTTTTAAGAGATTTTAACAAAATTTTTAAAAAATTTTGAATTTTTAAAGTTTGAAAAAGTTAAAACTTTAAAGTTTTTTTTGAAATTCTTTAAACTTTGTTAGAACTCTAAACAGTCCAAATAGAGTGAAATTCGATCGGTTTAAAAAAATCAATGAGTTGATTTTAGGTTAGATTACTTTAAGGTTATGTTGAAATTTAAGTCTATAAAAAAAATGATAAGAATAAAAAATAAAGTAAAATTTAAATTTATTTTATTTTATTTTTTATTAAGTTAAAAAATTAAATTAAAATAAATAAATATTTGTCAACAAATTTAATTTTTACTTGGTTAAGTATATAAAAAATACATAAATTATTATTTTATTTTACATTTATCTTTTTATTTTTCATAAATTCATATTTCAAACATGGGACAGGCGTTGACTTTCCTTTTCATTATTTAATCTTAGAAATAATATAAAATTATCTTTTATTAACCATAATTATCCCATAGTGGATTTCTTATGATTATGGATTTATTTCCCCCATAGAATGTGGAGAAATCGTGAATAATAAATATTTCAAAACATAAATAAATATTATTCTTATTATCACAAGTCAGTTGAGCAAAACCTTTTAATCGTTTGACTTGTTGTCAAATGTCCTTAGAATATTTAGACAACTTATTTAAGAGAATGTCTTGTTATTGTTCGGAGGATACCATTTTTCCATTGATAGATTCAACTAACCGTGGAGCAAAGAGGTCTCAATATTTTAATATAACTGTTCTTGTCTACCCATTAAAAAAGAATGCATAAAAGGCTCCGTTGGAGGGTGACGAAAGATTTTAAAAAATAGTAAAAAATTTTAAAAATTATTTATTTTTTATCTCATCTTACGAATTATAAATTCATAACTTATTTCATTTTAGGCCTGTTTGGTGTACAAAAATTTGGTGAAAATATCTGAAAATCTCTATTACATTTTTACACATTCTTACATTTTCTAAATTCAAAAAAATTTCAATACATTTTTTAAAAAATTAATAATTAGAATTTGGTTAATCAAATAGTAAAAATCTTTCCGTCATTTTCACATGAACTCTCACGTTATTGAATGACACCCACTTTAACTATGTTTTGGAGGTCGCAGAAACCATTTCGATAGATTTACACAGCCAACTTTCGTCCAAATGAATTGTAAAAATCGTTTTTGATGGATTGTAGTACGAAAAAGTTATAACTGGTATAAAATTTTGAATCATTCTAAACGGAAATCCAATCCGTCAGAACGAGAATTTTACTGTTCATCTCCAAAAAATACGATTTGAGATGTGTGCACCAAATAGAAAAATTTCTCCAAATCACATTTTATCTCATTTTATCTTACTTTTTATCACTCCAAACGTATCTATAATTACTCTAATAATTATGTACGTATTTGTGCCAAGGCCTCGACAAAATATTAAGGTTTCTTAATCATGAAGTGGAAAAATGTCAAGTACCTAATCTTCCAAAATTAGAATACCTATGGGTCTACAATATGCAGTCATCAATGCTAATATGACCCAAAAAAATCAGAAAAAACTACAAAATATGTAACCTTAATTTTCACGAATATACTTTTTTTTTAATTTAATGGAGGGGTTTGGTGGGTTCAATAGAAAAATTATAGTTTTAGTACTTTTATTCGGAATTCAATTTTTTTTTTTTTGGTGTAAGTGGAATTCAATGATAATTATGCAATAAAATATGTTAAGCCCCACTTGGCAAATTAAATAAGCTTTTTCATGCAAAAAAAATAAAATTAAATACATTTGAAGTATTTTATTTTTAAAAAAAGTACTCCAACGTTTTAAATAAAGAAAAAAGGACTCCCTCAAACGCATTATAAGTGTCTTTTTATGCTAAGCTTTTGTGTGATATATTCGGTGTATTTTAATTTATAAAAAAAAAAATCAAAACGGTAGAACTACCTTGTCTAATAAAACTGAAAATTAAGTATTAAAAACTCTAGTTTGTGAATTTTTTTGAGTTATTTTAAGTGTTGAATTTTTAAAATTTGAAAACAAAAAGTTAAAAGGATAAATATGTCGATTATATAGACAACATATATATAATTTTTACAAGATATATTTATTATTTCCCGGTTAGTCATCGTATTAATTAAAAGTTAAGACAATTAAAGTCAATTTTCATAATTAAGTGATAATTTTTTTCAAAATATGTAGTTTTAAAAATCACTAAAAATATATTATTTTTAACTTTAAATAATTTGATTGCTAATCTTTACCGGTAGTGTCTTAAAAATGTAACTAAATTATTTAATTTTTGTATATGATATAAAATCAAATTTTTGAAATCTTGAGTCAAAAAAAAAATTAATTTTAAAAAATCATACGAAAGGGACAAGGGTGATTAATGTATCATTTGACCACCTCAAACGAAGTGTAAGCCCGAAATGAAGGGACAGAAAGGAAAAGCGAAGCTTGTTAAAGAAATGACAACCACCACGCATTCCGCATTTAACGGGCTTGGGTTCTCTATGCCTTTTGTCCTTAACGAGACCTAAGGCTTTGTTTGGCCCTCAAAAACAAATTTTGCTTTGTCTCTAACTTTTTTTTTTTTTCATCTTATATGATTTTTTCATTAAAAATTATTTTTTTGAATTATAATTTTAGATATATTAATTGTATTCTTCAAAAATAATTAAAAAATTTACATCCATTTAGATAAAAATAAAAAAATATATAAAAAAAATGATTTTTTTGTTATTTTTTATTCAAACAGAAGCAAAATTTTTTAATTTTCTTAAGAATACAATTAATACACCTAAAATCTTCAACTGCAATAAAAAAAATTAAATTTTAATGAAAAATCATATAAGATGAAAAAAATTATAAAAACCAAAAACTAACTTTTTTTGTTTTTTTTTTTTGGTTACCAAATTAAAATGTAGAATAGTGGGTATTATGTTGTGTGTGGGACTTTTAATGGATTTTTTTTTTTCCATGAACATCTGTTGCATAAAAACTTTCAATTGATTTGAGATCATTTATGGAGCTACTCATATTTTAATTGTTAGTTTAAACTTTAGTTTTTCAAGATTCTAAATATATCTTTAAATCAAAAGTAGGGAAATTTACTTTAAATGTCGATCGATAAGCTCATAAGGAGACAAAATAAAATTATAATTTGAATTTTGAGGGGGTGAGAGGCAAAAGTGTGTCAAGTGACTCCCATGAAGGAAGAGCTTTTTCAAAAGATTAGTTTAAAAAAAACCCTTTGGGCAAAATCCTAGTTAATCTTTCTTACCAAAGGCTAGTTGGTAATCATGCTAGAGCTTTTAAGAGTATTACCACCCTTTTGCTTTTCTCACTACATTTTAAAGTACACTTAAGTTTAATGAATAAAAATAAAAAAAGTTAATTTTATATCATTTGATATTGGCTAGTGTATCATATAGTATAAAAATTAAAATTTTTAAAATCAAAGTGCAGCGTAATGAAGCTCTCTCATTGGATAATTGCAAGAAAATGTTATTGTCTTACATAGAGAGTTTTGTGGGAAAACTGCTGGATGTAATAATACAGAAATCTCAAGAGAATTTCGCTCTTGCGAGCTAATTTGACAATCTTAATATGTGTAAATATATATTCTGTCTAGAACTCTCATATCTATATATTAAAATACTTCTAATAAAAGTTTCATAATATCTAAGACCTAAAAAAATTCATAAAATTTTTTTACGAATCTCATCTAAAATTAGACTTGTATTGAACTCTATAAAAATGATTTACTAATAAGATCTAAAGTATGAAATTAAAGACTTCTCTCGTACACCTTATCACAACAATTACACATTTTTGTAAAAAATTGGTGTTAAGAGATGATTGATTTAATTCATGGTAGTTCATTCATACTAAAAAAAAGGTCTAGTTGAAGCAAAGCATTATATCCCATTCAACTTTAATTCTTAAAGGGTATTTTTAGAACTAGAAAAAGTAAAATAGAGAAAAAAATAAATTAAAATGAAAAATATTTTTTATAGTTACAAAAATGAGAAGAAAATGAAGTCTTTTTAAAAAAAATCAATTTTTTTCATTTAATTAACCATAAAAATGAATACATAGAAATAATTTTAATTTCTTTCTATTTTCTTTTTCTTCCACAATTCCAATTTTCAAACAAAATCAACTTACCTCTCTGACCTGTAATTTGCTTCTAGCAGCCCCACTAACAAGAACTAGAAAACCCCAACTTTTATCAATTTTTTTTTCACCAGATACAAAATCAACTTTTAGTAATTTTCTCCTATTTTATTCAACTTTTAGTAACTTTCTTCAACTTTCTTCAATTTTCTTCAACTTTTACAAATTTTGCTAAATATTCAATTAACCATTAAAGTGCCACAGATTAATGTCTGGTACAAAATTAATTTTTTTAGAAATTTTTGGTGGTGCCAAACAGTCCCTGAGATTTGTAAAGAAAAAGTCAGCTAGACAAGTTCAATTATCCTCCTTCAAGAATTTTTATATATCCCAACAAACACCTCAACTCTTAGTTGGGAAATTAAAAAATAAATATAAAAATTCTAACACTTAATTTGGTTCCAAGATTTGTGAAGGAAAAGGAAAGAGAGAAATCAACTAGACAAGTTCAATGGTCCTTCAAGAATGTTTATATTTGATTAATATTATTGTTCAATGGCCCTGCTCGAGATTTTTTCTCTCTTAATTATTTGTTTATTGTTCAATGGTAGAAATTTTCTATTCGGTTAATAAAAAAACTATGGTAACGTTATATCTGTTGACCACAGAGTAAACCAATATTTGTTATTTGGAGATCTAATTAAATGTAATTAATTTGGGCAGTTGAGGAGTCGCAAGAAATCTTGTTATTTCCAGAAGCAGCATGATGCTTTTGCCTGTCTTGCATGCATGGTTATGCCATGAAATAAAGATCTAAACGCCAAAATAGAGAAGAGAGGTGAGAAGGGAAAGGATTAATTAAATGGGTATGAAATTTGTCATTTGTCCCCAGTAGCGGTTTTCATTTCCTGGCCTTCTAGTTAATGCTACGTGGATGTAGGATTTCACAATAAAAATAAAAAAAGAAATAAACTCTTCATTTATATATATATATATATATATGTATGTATGTAGTACGTAGCGCAAAAATTACACTAGACCATTACTTAATCAACAACTAGGTCTGGCTCAATGCCTATGTTATTTATGTAACCACCTAACTCGGCAAGAAATTTTACAAAAAATTCCTTACAAAAAATTTTAATTTTGTAAATGTTTCTTTTGAATAACTTTCAGAAGTTGGGGAAAAAAAAAAAAAAAGACCCACTAATAAGCCTTCCTACTCTAAGAGCTCCAATTAAAATCAACATCCCAACTCTAGGAGTTCCCAATAAAATTGGCATTCCACGAACAAGAATTCAACAAAAGTCCTTGAATAGAATAAGTTTGCAGGCAATTTTGCATCTCAAAGACTAAAAGAATTACCTTTCAGTGCAATTTTTTTTAAATATTTTATACAAAATTCTATACTACTTCTATAAAAAGTTCAATAAAAGAAAACCTCATATTTGACGTTGCCTTAGGCCCCCTACAATGATCAAGCCACCCCTGTCAAGTTGTCAACAACTATCATATCAAATTAAAGTTCTGCCTATTTCCTCAAAGGCCAATGAACACATGCTACTGAAAATTTGAGACAACAGCATGATAAGTGATTGATAGCAGGGGGTTGACAATTACTCACCTCTAAATATTGTAGCAGATACAGCAAAATATCTGGGGCATTTAACTGCCTCCCCTAAACGCGTGCTTTAGTTGCCCGCACAAGTCTCATGAGTCGTGATCTTCAATTATGGTATCTCTCATTAGCACGCTTAATCTGGAGGGCAGCTCTAACGACATTTCCCCTCGTAAGGATTCCAACCTTTTACAAACAGAGATCAATGGAGAAACTGCTCATTGCCAATGGACAACCAACCAAACTAAATCGTAACGAATGAAGAAAGATAGAAATGTCTTACCAGCCTGCCATCACCGTCTACAACTGGCAATCGGCGATATTTTGTTTCAAGCAACAACCTGGAAATAGAAAATCAGATTGGGGTATTTATGGTTTCAATTTTTGAGGACAAAATAGTTATATTACATTTTGAAGCAAATAAATTGTGTTTTTCATTTGTGAGCAGAATCATGCAGTATAATAATTATTCTTTTGCATCACATTATGGGACAAGTTTCATCAAATATGAGTTGAAAACAGATTTAACAACCCAAGAAAGAACTATTTGCCAACAATTAACAGATCACGATGAACATGAGTTTCAATCCTAGTAAAGAATGAAGATAGTCCAGCGAATGAACTTTAAACAACTAAAATTGATGAGTGGAAAACACCCCGCTGCTTGAATTTAAAAAAAAAAAAGAAAAAAATACCTCAGCAGCATCTTCAAGATTGGTGGTTTCACGAACAGCAAGTGGAGCAGGTGTCATCAAATCGCCAACAACTTTTCCATATGTTTTACTAAGCAGTTTCTGAATCTCATTAAATGTCTGCCATATTGTCCAGAATCAGTAAACTAATAGCTTCTGAGGCAATCTTACATAAAATTAATGGCTAGAAGGTCTTCTATCATTAATAAATATCCCCAAAAAATAAGTAAATAAAAGCATAAAAGGCCAACCTTCAGTTCAAATTTCAGGGAAGGTGCCATCACCTTGCCTCAAGTATTATCATGTCATATCAAGTTATAATACCTCAAGATATGTAGAACAAGACCATAATACATGTTGATACAACAAAAGAAGTTAATCTTTCCATTTGATATCTTAGTAATTCAAATTTCAAACTTTAAAATGGATGGCCTCACAACAAAATTCCGTGGTCAGGTGCATCAATATACTAATGGCACAGGACTACACATATTTCAAATTTATTATATACATTAAAGACCACAGAAAATGATGAGGTTAAATTCTTAGTAGTCAAATTTGAAGCTTAAGATCAACGTTCAATTGTAGTCAATCACTATACAACTAGAATGATCAGATCTTACCCATTATAATTGTTCACACAAAATATACACATTACTGAGTTTTGACTATATATTCATCTTATTCTTTGCCCTTTTTGAGCCAACATCTAGAAGCATAATTGCATTATTTTTACAAATTTTTTGCTTCCAATAGTCTCATGGGAGACAATAGATTAGAAGGTGCACCATGATTCTAAGGCTATTTTTCAAATTGTTGAAACCCTATATTACACTAACACAAATAGCAAGAATAACAACAGAAGCATTCCATGTTTGTTAAAATATATAGCACGTGGATTGAAAATTGAAAGAAGTGACAAAACTTGCACCAAACCCAGGCAATCAATGGAGAAGAGTTCTCTTACGTACTTTCCAAGAACTATCAACGTCAGGAAACAGATTTGTGTCCACTTGACCACGACCTAATATCCAGAAACAATATATGTATAAGTAATTGTTTTAAATTCTTTAAGCAGAAAAAAACTGAATAAAAGGACCACTAAATACAATTTCTGATAAAGTTGATCTATGGCCAACAGCCAAAGAAAATTTTCCCCTTTTTTTGGGGATAAATTGTGGTAATAACATTGGACAAACAGAAAAATCCAAACATCACAGAATATGGACAAAACACCAAACCAGATATTCAAAAGACATATGATATAAACGATGAAGACTATTGCACAACAATGACAATGCTACCCCTACTTAAATAACAAGAATTCTTGAGACCAAACACCTTAAAAAGAAGAAGGATATATATAACAACATTTTCCAGGACAAAATTTAAATCTGGAATGGCACCTGAGATAGAGTCAAGTGCTAACAAGTCGTAATCTGAAACAACACCAACCTGCAGCCATAATAAACCTTCTGGTCAATATAGAACAATAACAATCTCATACGGGGAGTTGGCCTACGTTAAAATGATAACCCCAATATTTTTTTTTTAAAGTTTTTTGGGGAGAAGGGGTGGTGGGATGGAATCAGAAATAAGTTGCTAACTGATATAGTAGTATCTAAGAACCAATGAAAATAAAACAACACATATATGCACCATTATATTGCCCTCAAAGCCTCAAGAATTGTCTCCCAACAACCCAAGAGGTTCTTCTATTGACCAGACAGCAGAACAATACTCACTAGGTTGGCATTTCCAGACAATCAGATTCTTAAAAATTTAGGAAACAGATCTGCAAAGTATCCCCTGAAAGCCTACTCTTGGAATTCAATAATATTGTGATTTAAAACACACATTTCACGTGAACCATTAGTTGCGCAGTTGCATTTAGGACATGGAAAAGGAGCAGTAACTCAGAATAGAATAGTTATGCATAATAAGGATGTCTAAACCACCATTGATCTAGTTCCTTATCCATACAGAGCATCTTCAATATTGTGAATTGTGATCTAGTTATGTCACTCTCAATAATCACTGAAGACAAATTCCTTGTTAAGATCCACAACTTTGGACAAAGAATTTCAACAACAATTTGTTGTCCACTGCATTGACTCAAATAATGCAATATGCCAAAACAAACCACACTCTAAGCCTTTAACAACTGAATATAGTTGAAATTGTTAGAAAAGATAGAATAGCAACCTAAGCCCAAAAAAGGGATTTGGAAGAAGGCGATCAGACCAACAAACCTATCCGAAAGCCCTCGAGCATAGGCATGGATGTATATACCCCTACTCGCTTCAGGACTAGAGCTGCAACCATAGGTAGACTGCCTACTAGTTAGGCCCGTGGGTTTACTTTTTATCCACAGCCCCGCTAGGGATCGAGTGAAACAATAGATCAATCCACACAATATCTGATTTATGGTCAAGGTAAGCAAAACTTGAACCAACGTCTGCATTTAGCTAATAAAGTTTTACTGCACCCCAAGACCACTAGACCACCACCCCCAATACATATTTATATAAGTTGCCAACCAAGACAAATGGAATTTAAAATTAACCCTGTTACCCAAATGCCTTCTCCTTCTCTTTTCTTTCTTTCATTTTTTTTTTTTGGGGGGGGGGGGGGGGCTTAGTATGATCAACGTATTCAAGCTATTACATCAAAAGAACCTCTTTTGTGGGGTGACCTAACTACTACAGCTTTGAGGTAATCAGCCTACTGAAACAAAAAGAAGGAGAAATCATGGCAGTAAGGGTACAAGTTGATCAGGCATGCCAAAATCCAGTGAAACATAACATGTTAGTGCTTTATAGTCTAATTGGAAAGTACAATGGTCTGATCTGCTATGTGGACCTATACCATCAGTAGTTAAAACTGGGGACAAGAGGCAATTGAAACAAGCCTGCACACTTGGAACATGTTTTAGGTAGCTGTACATCTCCAAAAGACAAAGACAAAAGCAGTATCATCCAATTTGGCTCTTGATTCACCAGAACACAGTTTGTTTATTTATTTATTATTTTTTTAATGCTAAAATTTTTTAGAAGAAAATGAAAACCAGAACGCAGTTCAGAACAACTAATTTCCAATTTGTGCTAAAAATGGTCAGAAAGGAAGTTAAGAACTTCATTTTCTCACAAAATACAACCCCTTCAACTTCCCTAAAATATGGCCAAGAACAAAATTTTGGTTTCATTCCGTTGTAATGATTATAATCAGTTCCCCTCCGAAACATTTGAGCTTTAGAATGGAAACTAACCTATCAAAAAAATAGAATGGAAACTAGAGTGACACGGCTAATCCCCACATTTACACTAATTATAATTCTAACAGAAAATTAATTTGTATAATTGGAAAATAATAGTTTTGTCCAGGCCACAAGGAGCTGTAACTACTTAGAAATATAATCAGAAAGCTCATCAAGCATGACTTCAGAGCATGGATGAGAACAAAATATCATATTAACATTACTCACGACCACAAAATCCAAGCTCTAGAGTCTGTAACAAACAAAACAGGGGCCTCTAAATTGTTTCTTTGTATGCGTACTTGGAGAAATAAATAAGCAGCCAATAAAAGAAATTACCAATTTCCAGAGCATGGATGAGAACAAAATATCATATAAACATTACTCACGGCCACAAAATCCAAGATCTAGAGTCTATAACAAACAAAACAGGGGCCTCTAAATTGTTTCTTTGTATGCGTACTTGAAGAAATATACAAGCAGCCAGTAAAAGAAATTACCAATTTCCAATCATCATCGATCACCGGAAAGCCGGTAATTCTTTTATCCACAAGAGTCTCCAGAGCTGTTGATAACAAAGCAAATGATGAGAAGCATGTATATATATATATATATATATATATACATAAACACTTGGAATTTACAAGTGAAAGTAAGCACCCATGTATGGGAATTACCTTCCTCGACGGTTGTCGTGGTTTTCACGATATGTAAATCTTCCTTTTTCGTCATGAAATCACCAACCGTGTAAATCCCACTCCTCGGCTGCAAATCAAATCAGAATTAGAACGAAAACAGGGAAAAAAATAAAATAAAACAAAAACTCACGCCTGGATAGAGTGTAGAGATAGCTTTACCGGCGTAGAATTGGCCATGCCGGAGGCATTAGCGAAAACGACGAACGGCGAACGACGACCAGCAAGTCCGTCGGGGGAATGAAGACGTCGGCGAGAGACGCAAGAAGGTCGTGGTTGGGGCAGTATTTGGTGCGTGAGGGTGCATGGCAACTGGTGGAGACGACGGTGATGGTGAACTGCGGAGGCGGCGCCGGGAGGGCGAGCGAAGACGCGACAATCGGAGAAGCCAATCGAATCCATTGCCGTGTACGGACGAAGCGAAAGAGAAGGAACGAATTGAATGGCTGTGTGTGTGTGTGTGTGTTTGTATATTGGCAGAAATTTCACATGTCCAGACGTTTGACTATTAATGTTGGAGTCTGCCGTCAGCGGCGGAATAATGCGTTCCGTGTGAGACTGAAAATGCTGCCTCGGACTGACTTTGAGAGACAGAGAGATGAAAAGCACCAAAGTCGGTTGGGTAGGAATTCCAAATTACGCGCCCGCCGACCGGGAAAATCGTCATTAGAAATTTCGTACGGACACTACGCGGCGATTTGGATGCAGTGAAATTAGGGCCCGGGTTTCATGGAGGGGTAATTCAAAATTTATTATCTGGCATTTGCATGTTATGTAATAATATTTTGCACCTAAATATATTTTAAGTGATAAAAAGTAAAATAAATTAAAATAAAATAAAATAATTTATAAATTTGTAATTTATGTAGTAAGATAAAAATAAATAATTTTTACAAATTTTTAAAATTTTTCAACGTTTTTTAATAAATCAAATGCATCCGAAATATAATTACACTAGTAATTGTCGTTTCTTAAAAACATATAAATATAATTTTACATTCAAATAATTTAAATTTAAATTTATAACGTAAACCAATATAAAAATTGTAAAAATAACCTATAAAATTAAAAATTAATAATCAAATTTGTATCACTGACTAAAAGAGATTAATGTATCCATACAGTATTTAATAAATTAATAAAATTTTATTATTTATTATAAATATTATCACATTTTTTAAAACATTAAAAATTGTGAAAATCGTGAGAGATTATTACGTTTGTGTGAAACCATAATGAAGACAATCAAAGTAAAAAGAAAAATAGTTAATGCTGACTGTTAAATAAATCTAACAATTAAAAATATATCAAAAAACAAATCATCAATTATACAGTTGTATAAATGATATGTATTTATTAGTTTTAATGGGTGACTCGGGCATCTGTTAACACAACTATTATTATTATTATTATTATTATTATTATTATTATTATTATTATGTTTTGTAAATGGGTGAGGATGTGGAGTATATTTATAATTATGGGTGTGTTTGGCATCTCAAAAAATTCAAAAACTTTAAAAAATTTCAAAAGTTTTTAAATCACTCCAATTAAATTTTGCCACTTATCATTTTTACATCACAACTTTTGAGTTTTTTTAGGCCTCCCAACTTTCTGAATTTTGTCAGCAATTTTTTATATTTGAAACTAGCTTGAACTCTTTAGGTTGTGTTTGGATCGTTAAAAAATCAGAAGTTGACATAAAAATAACTCATGGTAAATTTTGATTGAGAAATTTTGATGAAAATTATTATTATTTTTTTTTTTTGAGAAAGTTGCAGCAATATTATATACATATATATATTAGAATATTTTGATCGTATATTTATAAATAATTTTAAAAATAAAACTTAACATGAAATAAGTATACCAGACTTTAGGCTCCTTTCAATAACAATGCAGCTTCTCAATTTTTAGTTTCTTAACTTTTTATTTTATTTTTTTAAATAACTAAAATTACCTTATTATATTTTAAACTTCTTTTAAATGAAGGATAAATATGTCAATAAAAAAATTTTAAAACTAGCTAGTTTTTTTTTTCTTTTTTTCCCCCTCCCAAACTAAGCCTTATTCATGTTTTGTTAATTAAGTTCGGCTCTAATAATATAATTGAGGTAAAATTTAATAACGTGAGATAGTACGTGTGATTTAATATAATAATCACGACTCTAAATTCGTAATTCGGAACGGATAACGAGAAATTATGATAATAAATAAAAAAATAAAAATCTAAATCAAGATTAAGTCAAATTAACATTCAAATTGTTCCTGATTTTCATATAAAATAATATTACATAACACCATAATTAATTTAAATATCATATTTCAATGACTAAAAATTCTAAGGAACTACATAATCACAATATGAATCATTATAATAATACATATCTCGTAACATAATAATAAAGTCTAGGACTCGCACTCTAAGTTATACAAGTAAATGTACAATTATCCAATACAATAGGTAATAGTAAAAATTTAGGTCAACTTTATTCTAATTTAACTCCAGGTGATTGCTCTCAACTCTTGATGGGTTACATGTAACATAAAAAGGTGAGTATCGCAGTGCAGTAGGCAAGATTGTGCATGTGTGCATAAGTGTATATTACTCAAGTACACATAATAATTCATAATAATCTTAATAAAAATATAACATATTCAATATAAGTGTAATACAATGATCAATGCATTCTTTAATCTTAATAAGCCCCAACATTATCATAAAACATGTGAAATTTAGTAAAACATGGGGTCACTAATCATACTATTTTACGCTCGCGAAAAATGTATATTTCAATATATCACCACTAAAAGTGGGGAACCATTTTACACCTCCACTGGTGTAAAATTAAGGAGAATCGTGTTATATACTGACTCTTTTGTTAGGAATCCAATATACAATATTTGCTATACTCATGTAGGATCTGGTTACAATCCAGATAATCATACTTGAGATTAATGTCTCAATTCCAATGATTAATCTCTCGTCATATATTGATCGGGGATCATTTGATATTTTACAAAATATTATTTTTGTTCACTTTTTCACTCCCACCCATATATATGACAGTGTCTCGGCACGTTAATAATAATTATATAACATTCTTCAGTCAAATAAAATTCATAATATAATCAAAGATCTTGCTCCAACCCCTACACATATGATATGCTTAATGATATATAACTATCAATAAATAATAATTTAAAAAAAGTATGCTATTATCAAGCATTCATTTATTTTATTTTTTATTTAATAATTCCATAGACCTTTGTGATTCGGGGTAAAACCATATCAATATCATAAACTAAGAGTAAGGCTTCTAAAGAAAAATGATATGATATCTTAAGAAATTAACATTTTTGACCTGGCCAACACCTTGCCATTAGGTGTTTGGACCTCGTTCAAACGATGGTAACCATTTGAATGGTATTAGTGTTTGAAATTGGTTTGAACGAGATCATTGGTTCAAACATCGTTCGAAAGAAAAAACAGATCAGAATTATATTATGAGTTCATGTTTTTTTATGAACCCTGAACGTGAAACTCCAAAATCACTAAATCAATCTACCAAATTAATAATATAACGTATATAAAAATGTAATAATATCCACAATATATTAATCAACCAAAAATCTAGCTAAAAGCTTGTGGATTTCACAAATCTCCAACATATATGCATAGATAGACACATTCATATATACATATATACACCAACACATATATAACTCAAATCTTAATCAAATCAAGCATGTAATATGCAAAAATTATGCTAACAATAAGTATAAACACATAAGTTTCCCATTTACCTCAAATCTGCAAATAAGAGAAAAAACAAAGAAAAATCTTCAAAATCCTTGAAACTTCAATAGCTTAAAACTATCACCACAAGTCAAATAGATACAAACAACCATCATTATAATTATCACTATATTGAATAGTCGCATACTCACCCTGTCTCACTCTTCAATTTACACTATTTTTATATCGTCTTTCATTATTTTTCTTATGCATTTTTGCTAAAAAAGAATGTAAGCATTAGAAAAAGAAAGAAAAAGAGAGAAAAAAAAAAAGAATCGGATGGATTGGGCCTGAGGCCCAATTGCAACTCCAAGTCAAATTTTGACTCAAGAAAATAAAATAAATCCAATTATTCAGATTAAATATCAGGTTCAATATTTAAATCGTCAAAAATCTAAATGAATGATCAAAAATAAATACCGTGTGTTACGTAATATGAAATTAATTTTTATTTGTGTTTAATTACTAAAACGAGATAAACATTGTGATTTTGCACAAAATAAGTTTAAACTCTTAAATTTTAAAAGAAAATAACATTTTAAACAACGGATGTACAATACCACATTTTCCTAATTATTGTATATCCTCTATTTTAAAGGATTAGCAATCCAAAGGAACCATTAGTCTACTCCAATCATGTAAAATTAGATATGGGATAATTATGCCCACACGATATAACATTTAATACCCTCTTTAATTAATCTCTCAAATTAACATATATAGCTGTATTTGGATTAATGATTTTGTCAAGAAAAATAAAAAAAATAGGGATTTAAAATTACTTATCATGTTTGCTTTGTGAAAAAAAAGTGATAATGCATAAATGAGCTAAAAATAAAGAAAATAATTAATTAATGAATTAATTCTATTTTATTATATTTTTAATTATATTCAAATAAAAACATATATTTAAAATTTTATATTTTCTTCCCATTATTTCCTATAATTTATTTTTACTTTTTTTCTTTCATTTATTTTCCCTCACTAAATATTTACTCAAGACAAAGCAGTGGTATGCTTTCCTATTGCAATTGTTTTTCTTATGATATTTTCCCATTGCAATTGCAATATTAAATTGGAAGCGGCAATGACTCGGCCGAGTCATCGGGGTCGCGGCCGCAAATTCGAACCGCGTGGTCTATGAGTCTTTCGGTCTATGAATCGGAAAGCGAGCGAAGGACGAGTTGGCGATTAAAACAATGCGTTCCCCTTATCTAAAACCCGTTGCCACTTGACCGGGGACTAGTGGGGTGAACACCAAACTCAACGGTGGAGATTCGTCGTTTTTTAGATAATCATAGGGTTTATCGAGAAGGTCGCTCCAACTATAAAAGACTAACCACCCCGCAGTGCGCGGTTCCAGGCTGCCCTCCCGACTTCTCATCTCTTGTCTCTGTAGCCGGTGGCGGCGATCTCACTCCGACCTCCGTCGGATCCCCAACCTATCCACCTCTATCCAAGCTTCCCTCTCCTCTCTCATATCAATCAATCCAAGAAAAAAGAAAAGAAAATCTTCCAAAATTTTTAATTTCTAGGGTTTGTTTTTGTTTCGTTTTGCTGAGTTGATAGTTTTTTTTTTTTCTTATAAATAACAAAGGGGAGAGGGAAGTGAGAAAAAGGAAAAAAAAAAAAAAAAAAGAAGAAAAAAATTGGAAAATTCTGAAAAAGAAAAATTTGTTTCGGGGCTTTGGTTGAAATGGCGCAGGTTCAAGTTCAACCTCATGCTGTGAATGGTGGTGGAAACCAGTTCGTGACAACGTCGTTATACGTCGGTGACCTCGAGGTGAATGTGACCGATTCACAGCTCTATGATCTGTTTAACCAGCTGGGTCAGGTTGTCTCTGTTCGAGTGTGCAGGGACTTGACTACTAGGCGATCACTCGGTTATGGTTATGTTAATTATGGCAATCCACCAGATGGTTAGTTATTTGCTTGAATACTGAACTATTTGTTTAAATTGAAATGCGATGCTTGGTGTTTCATTGGGTACCTTGATATAATGTTTAATCGTTTGGTTTATTCTTTTATTTGGTGAGTAATTTATAAAATACTTTGCTTTTATGTTGGATTTCTTTAAATTGCTTGTGTTTCTCAATTGGGACTTGGTATTTTTGTTGAAGTTCTTCTAACCAACTAATCCGTTATGGGAAGAAAGGCAGTTTGATTTGCTGTGAGTTTTGTAATGCAGGAGATAAGAGGCCACAGTTTTAATAGAATAAATGTTGAATGACCTTTGCTTGCTTGTAAAGAGGCAAAAATGGTGCCTTGAATACAAAAAATTCACAAATGAGAAATTGAGAAGTGATAATTTGGGTGGGGGTTGCGACGAGTCCTCTCAACCTTAGTTCTGGTATCGTGTCGAAGTATCTAGCTTAAAACGATTTGGCAATGAGTAGAGAAGTTCATTAACATTTTATGCTGGTTTGGGAGGCACCATTTTATTGACGTGGGACAACGAAAACTCTTATACAACTCAGGACGATAGAACTCAGTATCTCTCAAGTCAAACAACAATGAAGGTTAAATTGTTAAAAACAATTGTACTTCTTTGTGCGTACAAAAGTTATCTCCAGTCATAATATATTTTGTCGGCATAAGCTATTTCTTTCCTTCTCACACTTGAATGTCTTTGTGCTCCCCTGTGACCTCATGTGCACGGGGGCAACCTGTCTTTTCAGAACTATTACCCCAATTGAAAAAAAAAAAAAAAAAAAAGAAACATTCTTGCGATATATATTCAATCTAAGCTCTCTTATTGAATTGCTCATTCAATGAGCATTATCAATATTATGCCTTGAAGAGGACTTGAACCTCCACACTCTTTTGTACACAGTGACCATGTTACTTTCTCCCGTTGAAAGTGAAAAAGGTTATTTCTTATGAGCAGTGTGCTCAGAACATTTATCTTTATTTCGCTCATTCTTCCGCCTTACATCTTTAGCCTATGTTGATGACAGCTGCAAGGGCGTTGGACGTGCTGAACTTCACTATTCTGAATGGAAAGCCCATTAGGATAATGTATTCTCATCGTGACCCTACTATGCGTAAAAGTGGGGCGGGAAACATTTTTATCAAGGTATATCTATTTTCCCCTTTTCTTGTGTTGGTTTATTAGATGTCAAATGTCTTTTTAGCCTCTTGATTTGTTTGTGTTCTGACCTACTTTTCATGTGTTTGGTTTTGCCAGAATTTGGACAAGGCGATTGACCACAAGGCACTCCACGATACGTTTTCTTCATTTGGGAACATTCTCTCTTGCAAAGTTGCTACTGACTCCTCTGGTCAGTCTAAAGGTTATGGGTTTGTGCAATATGACAGTGAGGAATCTGCCCAACAAGCTATTGAGAAGCTTAATGGTATGCTGTTGAATGATAAGCAAGTATTTGTGGGACCCTTCCTTCGAAAGCAGGAAAGAGAAATGGCCATGGACAAGACAAAATTCACCAATGTTTTTGTAAAGAATCTTTCGGAATCAACAACTGAAGAAGATCTGAAGAACATATTTGGCGAATTTGGAACAATAACCAGTGCTGTAGTAATGAGGGATGCCGATGGAAACTCTAAGGGCTTTGGCTTTATCAACTTTGAGAGTGCAGATGATGCTGCTCAATCTGTTGAGTCCCTTAATGGACAGAAGTTTGATAACAAGGAGTGGTATGTTGGGAGAGCTCAAAAAAAATCTGAGAGAGAGCTTGATTTAAAACTTCGATTTGAGCAAGCTGTGAAGGAGGCAGCAGACAAATCTCAAGGGCTGAACCTCTATGTTAAAAATTTAGATGATAGCATTGGTGATGATAAGCTTAAGGAATTGTTCTCTCCATTCGGTACCATAACTTCAAGCAAGGTTTGTGGTATCTATATGTTTTGTTGCAAATCTTCCATATGGTTTGATTCCACTTGTGTATTGTTTTAAGAGTTTACGAAATTCTTTTCTTTTGATATACAAACAGGTTATGCGAGACCCTAATGGGATAAGTAGGGGATCAGGATTTGTTGCATTTTCTACTCCTGAGGAGGCATCCAGAGCTGTGAGTTGATAAGCCGTTTGTAATTACAAAGACATCTGCATAAAATAACTATGACTTCTAGTGAATGTTAAATGCTTTCTGTATTATGAAGGCATCGTCACAAAATTAACTCTTTTTTTTTTTTTTTGGGTTACTGGACGTTATCATTAAATGTTTTCTGCATTTATAAAAGCTGTCATATGATGATTGCTGTTCTATTTTTCTCTTCATTTGTTGGATAGCTCATGGAGATGAATGGCAAAATGATTGTTAGCAAACCACTTTATGTTGCCCATGCACAACGAAAAGAAGATAGAAGAGCAAGATTACAGGTAAATTTAGGCATTGTTTTCAGCTTCAACCAAACTGTGGTTAAACTCAAAAGGAACATTAAAAAGAGGAAACATAAAAGCTAGAAAGTGTTTATTACCTGTCTTATGCTGCACCCGTTGCAGTTTTTGCTTTGATTCATTTTCTTTTGAGTTGTTTAGCTTGAAAGAAAATGCAGCACTGATGAATGAATCATAAATTTATGATTTGGCCCTCTGTGGTGTCAATTTTGTTTTGAATTTGATTCTCTGATGGCTTCCATGGATATGCGCATGCATGGAAAATGTGGTTGATTACATGAAATTGGTAATTCTCTTGCTTTTGCAGGCTCAATTTTCTCAAATGCGTCCAATTGCAATGGCACCTTCAGTTGCTCCTCGCATGCCGATGTATCCCCCCGGTGGTCCTGGTCTTGGACAACAAATATTCTATGGACAAGCTCCTCCTGCTATGATCCCCCCCCAAGTAATTCCAATGTTAATGATTGTTACCATTAAACATTGTATCATATGCTAAACATGTGAATGTTCAATGCTGCAGTCAATTGAATATTATCCTTAGGTTGAGTTATTAAAAATCTGTCTTCTTGTCTTATAGAATTTTGCCATTCTAAATTTGTGTTGACTAAGTGGTGGTATTACTAGTTATGCATATTTAATATTTAATATTCTTTCTCTTAACTCAAAAGCTTTAAAATAGGAAGTTGTCTTTGAAACCAAAGTTATTTACTTCTATTTTCTAGTTGCCAAAGTTGCAATTTTAATGTTGTGGCAGAGTCATATTTGTTCCACTTCTTCTTGCACAAAAATTATTGATTGATGTGTATGGATACAGATGTGTATGGATACAGTTTCTTTTAGTCATCTGATACGATAGTTTATTAACGGTGCCTCGGTAATTTCTCTTCCTGAAGCACGTCTGAACCCTGCTTGGAATTTAAGATATATTTTAATTTAGCCTCTTCAAGAAGTTACAAGTTCATTCTTTTCTGTTTAGTTCTTGAAATGAATGGAGGGTGGGATATAAGCGGTATTTTGTAGTCGTGGTGGTACCTGGTTTTTTTATTTATATTTATTATATTTCTTATTAATATAATTGTTAACTAATTTTGTTTCCTTGGGTTTGAACTTTTTGTCAGCCTGGTTTTGGGTATCAACAGCAACTTGTTCCAGGCATGAGGCCTGGGGGTGCTCCCATGCCAAATTTCTTCATGCCAATGGTTCAGCAGGGTCAGCGTCCTGGTGGGAGACGTGCAGGAGCTGTTCCGGTGCAGCAGAGCCAGCAACCGGTTCCACTTATGCAGCAGCAGGTTTCAATCACTAATTCTGCCCCAGTTGTTTGAATTCATGATCACATTTGTTTCACTGTCTCTGACGGCTCATCTGCATCATAGATGCTTCCTAGAGGGCGAGTCTATCGTTATCCCCCAGGGCGTGGCCTGCCAGATGTTTCCATGTCAGGTGTTGCTGGAGGCATGCTCTCAGTGCCTTATGATATGGGTGGCATGTCTTTGCGTGACGGGCAACCAGTTCCAATCGGGGCTTTGGCTTCTGCTCTTGCAAATGCTTCTCCTGCAGACCAGAGGACGGTAACCATTTTTCTTTGTATTACTGTATTCAGTTGCTTTTGGTGTGAGGGGAGTAGTTTTATGTATAAAAAAAAAAAAAAAATTGAAGTGAATTAGTTTTACCTCGGTTTTGCATAATTGTCTTCTTATGCTAGGGGCAACTTAAAGCTGTTTGTGGTTGTTGCACATAATCAAGTTTGCCTGCCTTCAAGCAACAATATAAAAAAAATTCTGAAGGTTATTATTGGTTTTTTTTTTCAAAAAATTTAGGACATGGCATGGATGTGACATGACGACAAAAAATAAAAAATTTCATGTAATATGTAAATATTAACAATGAGTAATTACTTTCCCCATTCTGTTTGTTGTAAACTATATAAAATCCTATTTGTTTCAGAAATCTCTATAAAATGGGGCAAGCCGGTCTACAAATTTTCACTCTTCAAATATGTAATGTTTCATGTTACGAGTAATATTTATGTCTTCAAGCGTCTGAAATGTATCCAGATCTAAAAAAATAATAAAATAATATGACGTGTGAACACACAAGAAATGTTGTATCGTATCCTCACAGAAGTCTTCGTGCTTGTAGGCTACCATTATGAAGATAATAGATAAGAACCACTGCATCTTATAGTAATTGTACAGCATATGAATTTAAAAGCCTTTTGTTTTAATAAATGAAAATGTGTTATTGATAAGCAATACTAAACCTCCGTTTGTTCTATAAATGACATGTTACTATTCAAGTCCGTCTCCATACCCCAGGAAAGCCAACTATACAAAATTAGATGAAAGTGAGCTTTTCAATCTAAACGATTGAAAATTCAATATCCTGGACAAGATCTTTTTGATCTATATTCCATGATTATTTGGAAATGCTGTATGATGTTGTAAATGTAGTTGCTTACTATAGTTGTGATTTTTTGGATGAATTAAAAGTAGTTTTTATGGGTTTGGTGAACACCTGTAGATGCTGGGTGAAAACCTGTATCCACTCGTGGAGCAGCTGGAGCCTGAGATGGCTGCTAAGGTAACTGGCATGCTTCTGGAGATGGACCAGACTGAGGTTTTGCACTTGCTAGAGTCGCCAGAAGCTCTGAAGGCTAAGGTTGCGGAAGCTATGGACGTCCTGAGAAATGTGCAGCAGGCTGGCAACCCTGCTGATCAATTGGCCTCATTGTCGTTGAATGATGGTCTTGTTCCCTGATTGTGTGGACCTCAAATTGGTATTTTGTTGATTTCAAGAACAATTTTGGGTGTGTGATTTTGGTATGGTTCTGGGCGAGTTTCTCTAGTCTGGAATGTTCTGGTTTTCATATACTCCCTGGCACTATTATTCCTAGTGTGTCGTTTGAACTCTGAAGTTTGCAAAACATTTATGATATGTTGTGTATTATTGACTATTTGTTTTGTTGGGTTTGATTTTTATTTATTTGTTTATTTTTGGAGAGAGAATGTGAGGAGGGAGTTCGGGATCTAAACCTTTTTTTGGGATTATTAAAAGGCTTTTGTGTTAATGTTTTACATAACCAAGCGAATTCTAGAGGGCTAGGCTACTTGAAGTGTATAGGTGATTAGAAGTCTAAGAGCTCCGGCCGGACATTCAAGCATGCTTGATTTAAAAAAAAAAAAGAGAAAGGAAGGAGCTCGATTAGCGTTTTGTAAGCAAGTCTCTTCTGGCATTATTTTTAAATAAATATAATTTATATTTTTTATATGTAGTATTTTCAAAATATGTATAAAAAATATTTGTTTTATAATGTATTATTTTTTATATTTTTTATTTTACTAACCTTGAGAGAGAGTCTATTATTATGGAAAATGCATTTCTCGTTTGTAAAGTTAGAGAGGTGGGTTTGAAATTTCGTAAATGTTTCTGCCTTCAAAGCCATGCTTTATTTATGCTTGTGCAAAATTTAGTTTCACCTGGAGTAAATGTGTGTGTATTTCGAATTATAGATTTGCATTCGCTAGAATAAAAATTTCAATAGAGCCCTTTCATTTTGTATTTTTCATTTCATTTTTTTTTTTAATTTTCCACAAGTGTTTTGGTCATACTTATTTTACTTCCAGAATAAGAATAAGCAAGACTAACGGTAAAAAAATTGTCACAGAAGTCACCATTTTACAGTTGTCATAGAATTAACAAAAGAACAAGCAAGTTTTACGAAACAGAAAATGATCCTCCCGTAGCAGCAAAGTGTCTTCATTCATTCTTCTGTTCCTACAAATGTACAAGACAACCCCCCCCCCTCAACAACCCCAAAAAAAAAAAAAAAAGCCAAAATACTTCCCCTCCCCCCCCCCCCACCCACACACGCACAACCACCGGTTCATAGAGATGCGTTTGGTGCTCAATAAAAGAATAAATAAAATTTTATAAAACTCTACAAATTTTTACAAAATTTTATAAATCCCTGCAAAATTTAAATTTTTTCTCTTATTGCACAAATTACAAAATAAAAATTTTACAAATCTCTATAAATTTATACAACTTCAAACACTCTTAAATTCTTAACCACCCCCCCCCCCCCAAAAAAAAGAAAAAAAAAAACATAAACAAAAACAAACATCGGACAAGGTAACAGGGATACTTTAACCCCCAAAAATGACGATCGAAAACCAAGTGAACATAACAGAACTACAACGCTTACTGCCCTCATCTCAAGATGAAGAAACCCTCTCTTAGCAAGACCACACAGAAACTCCAAGCAATAAGATATTGTAAAGATATCCTACAAAGTGGAGAGAAGGAGAAAAAAAAAAAAAAAAAAAGTTCCGTGTTTTAGTCTATGTTATTGTCACTAAGTTTTCACAAGTAATATTCACAGACTAAACAATAAATCCCCTCCTAGAAGTGGGATTCAGTGGATTGACAAGTCAATGAATAATCCTCTTTTGACATACCAAACACTCTGAGTCAATCCCCTAATCAGGCATCTTGCCGATTAGCATGTCGCAGCCTCAACCCTACATCCGCTCCACGGTCATGCCAGATTAAATCAGCGTCCTGTGTATTAGAATTTTGTGCTGCTAATAAGGAATTATTCCCTACTCCCTCGTTTTGCCTCTCTCCTGAGTCCTCCCCGAAGTTATGGAGTCTACGACCAACCAAATAACGGTCATCGCGTATAGAATTGTGCAGGTTGGTGAACCAGACATGGAACCTCTTGGCACAGAAGCACAACAGGCTCAGGCCAAGGCATCCCACCCAGGCAAACCGATAGACAGCTGAGTTAACCATCAAGGGATATCCGAATACCGGGAAAACCCCTCTGGCCAAAACGTAGGGAACACACAATGCCGTAAGAAGCTTCATAATAATTGGCAACACAATCTCACGCAGCACCCAAAAGCCCTGCAGCCTGGAGAAACCATCTTCTCTCACCCTTTCAAACTTGGTTCGCCAACCCTCATCGACCAGAGGCACCATATGGTCTAGCATAACCTGATCAGTACAACATGAATGCCAGATATGGCTTTAGTCCAAGGGAAACAGAGCATTCCACATCTAATATTTTCTTTAAAAAGTTGACTGCAACCCAGTCAAGATCCAGAAAAGCATTAAACTCAGATTTCACAACTACTATTTTTTTCCCCCCTTTTTTTTTTTGGTAAGTAGATTTCACAACTATTATTGAATACACGAAGATAAATTTAATGTCAGAAGTTCACAATTATAGACAACTTGAGCAGCAGTGGAATTTTTTTTTTTTGTTTTGATTATTATTTTTATTTACTTAGTTATTTATTTCTGTGGTGGGGTTGGAGAGAATAGGTGGAAAGTTAACGTGACAAGGAAAATCTATGGGTGTTTAATCAATCAAATTTCCATATCCGTTTGGCTAATAATTGCAACAAACTATACCACAACTATTTTAAAGTAATCGTCCAGCCACACTTTCTAAAAATCATGGATGAAAGTTGCTCACCAGTCTAGTCCAGATCTTAAGGAAGATAAGCCCCAACGCCCAGTCCTGATACAGAAGGAAAACTGGGCTTTCATCCACGGGTACCCTCATTGGCACAATCACCAGAAGTTCAAAGAGCAGTCCAATTAACACTGGGATGACAAGAATCTGTAACATAAACAGTGATGTGAGAGTCGAGACTCAAAAGGAATGAAAAGCCGATTAACAAAAAAGATAACTGGGGTAGCATTTTCTTACCCATATTGACAACAATGCAGAACTCTTCAAAACAATGCCACACCATTTCCAAATTTGGCTTAGCAGAACTATAGCGCTCCTTGTTTTAATGTGCTCAATGGAATACCTGACTCCAGCTAATGCAGTCCAAATGCCATAGCTTCCAATGACAAAAGCATATAAATCTAAAGAAATGACATCAAACTGTTAATATTCAAATTGCAAAAGCAAGAAAATAGTGACTGAGAACCAATTCAAGTAAATCACATCACCATTGCACTTGATGCCATGAGTAATTGGGAGAAGAGGGATCGCATTGAAGAGTGCACGCCCGAGTGAAATAGGTACAACTATTAAGGCAGAATTACAAATAAGTAAAGTCATCCAAGCCACCACCAACAACAGCACAATCCGTAGCACGAACCCGTACCTGCTGTAAGATGTAATGGAAGAAAATAAAAATATCAGATCACAACCAAAAATGAGTTCAGAAGCATTCAAAAAAATTAAGGATCACAACATATCCCATCATTAGGCCTGATGCAAAGTACATGTGAAAGGTCTTTGGAAAGAACTATAACAAACCATACCATTTTGATAAGATGCAACAGGAAAAGTGACAGTGATCAATGATGACACTAAAAATATCTCCGCGCACGGGCAAAGGAAAAGGAAACGAATCATAATTTTAGTTTAATTTGAATTTTAATAGAATTTATATTCATTTTGTTTCTTACTTGGATGTGTTTCTACATATCATATATATAGCATGATGCAATGGGATTATTGCAATTTTGTCTATGATTTGGCAATTTTGCCTGTCTTGATCCCTCTCTATTATAAGAACACTTCCCATTCCCCTCCTATCAATTCTCATGTAAAATTTTAAGGTTTGAGGCAACAAAAGGGTATGTTTTGGCAATAAAAAAGAAAGGGTTAGAGGTTGTTTAGGAACTGTTCCAGAGGGTTGTGAATAGTTCTGAAGGTAAAAACAAGGCAAAATATTTCTACATAGCCATTGATTATGTGGCAAGTATGCTGACATCAGAGGCAGACCCACCCTACGTCGAGGGCGGGCAAGGGCCTTTACTGAAAATATATAAAGCCCGACCAGACCCGACTCCCCAAAAAACCCTAAGCACTTCCGTCTGCTGCCCCTTCTCTTCCCCCCCCCCCCCGGGGGAGACGGCGACCACCAGTGGCGCCAGTGACCACAGTCTCTCTCCCCCCTTCTCTTCTGGCATCTGGCGGCACTGCAGCAGCCAGCAACAATTTAGGCTTTTTGTTCTTCATCAATGTAATCACGATCTCAGATTGTCCATTGCTTCATCGCGCACTCTTGCTTTCTGATAGGAGGTAATACTAATGTTGTTTTCTCTCTCCATTTTCGTTCATTTTTTTATTTTTTTGATTCTTGAATTGATTTTGAAACTTCCGCTCTTTACCCAACAATAAACGCAAGTCAGAGTTTTCATTCATCCATTCATACATGTGTCGATGGGCATTTATTGGGATGTGATTTGGTGAAATTTGAGAATTTGTATGATGGATGTGATTCATTTTTATGTGCTCTGGCGAAATTCATGATGATTTTGATCTGGGTTCTTGTTAGAAGGATTAAAAAATGTCACTTTTGAACTGTGATAATCCTCAATTGTGCCTAAAATCTTTTGTCTTTCCATTTGATGAATTAGGGGAAACGATTTCTGAAGCCCGTTTAATCAGTTTACTTTTTTTGGGGGGGGGGGGGGGTTGATCAATCATGAAATCCACCTTCTGGATTGGATTCAATACTTGTGATTTGGGCCTACGCTAACCCAGATTCCTAGGGTCCGCTACTGGCTGACATATTTGATATAATTCAATAAAAAGTCTTAGTCCCAAACTAGTCAAGTCATCTACATAAATTCTCTTTTGCATTCATTTATGTCATGGGTTTTTTTTTTTTAACAATTTCAGTCCATTTAATCTTATGAACAAATCATAAATGACATTTTCTCAACTTCTCTCCCATGAGTGCCATCTCATTTTTCTTTCGAATATACTCATTTTCGTATCTTATCTTTTCTTGAATTATCATGCATCAATATTAGCATTCTCATTTCTAATATACTCATTTTATGAGAGTTGGCTTTTAATAGCCCAACACTCTATACCATAAAGCATAGTTGGACTTACAACCATCCTATAAAATTTTCCTGTATGCACTAACAAATTTGATACTCAATTGTAAATTTGAAATATGAAAGCAAGTGTACCACCAATGGAAACAAATTCAGGTACCAAAAAGGTACACGGTAGGATTATATTCATAGTAACCAACCATAACCTCAAAGGAAAAGAATGTTCATTGACAGATTTTAAGTAAATGATATAATTCACTTGCATGGTTACTTATCAAATTATAATAATAATAATAATTCACTTGCAAGCACTAAATTAATGTCATTTTAATTTGTCATATGACTTACTCTGAGTCAGATTGTTCATCACCATCATCCACATCCACAAGATCAGTGTTTGCTGACACATGCCTGCCTCTGTTCAAATCCTCAGGGCCCAGAAGTCGTCCTATTGGCCGATTTTGTCCACCTAATTGTAGATGTAGTCTATCTTGCCTCACTGGCTCCCCGTTTCCATTTTCTTGACCACCATTGTCCTCAGGTCTGGGCAATAAGAAATCTGTTAAACCAAGTGCCCAGCCAACAGCAATAAACCAATAGCGGAGAACGGTCTTGATTGTTGTCCGCAACTTAAAATGCTCAATAGCAAATGGAATGCAGATTTGAAAGAGAAGCATGTCAGCAGGGATTTCAGTGAATGGGTCAGATACACTGCAATAACAGGAGCAAATTTTAAGTTAAACACAGTGACTTGCGTCAAAATGGAAGGCAATATGAAAAATACAAAGCCCCAAAACATGGAAAGCAATCTTACGAGATATCGAGCGGAAAAATAGAGGGTGCCATTCGCATTGCAAGTTTCACAGGTAAGAATACCAGCATAACTATTAGACTCCCATAAACAGCAACAGACAACAGAACCCTGCGAGCATGTTTGTGCACTGGATCATCAATCAGATCACGGAATGGGTTGTAGTTTGGATCGGCTGGATCTCGAAGAAAATAAAGAACCCCATTACGCAAAACCTACCACAGCAAGCAAAAGATTAATTATAACATGCAAGGATTGCGGTCAGAAAACAATATGTGACAAAATAATAAGAGGCAAAATATATACCCCTCGAAGAAGGCTGACAAATATACTAATTTGTAGCATGTACACAATTCCTACAACCCAATGAACCAACGAGCTTGCTAATGGAGAGACTGAGAAGAACTCGACCCTTTGAGCAAGTGACTTCCCAAACATCCTAATGGTACAAACATCCAACCACCATCCGCACATCAAAGGAAAAACACCAAGTTCAATGACAAGAAGGAAAGCAACCTTAATCATGGTCATTAAATGTCTCATTGCTGCCACAAACTGCCTGAAGAGGGATGGTATTGTCTCTGCAATTGACACAATGCCATAGAACCTCCCCATAGTCAAAGGCTCGCCTTTAGTGTACCGAATTAATGCAACAATTCCAAGGTAGATAAAGACTAAAGAGAATATAAACATGTAGCCAACAGCAAGAGTTGTAACATCAGAAAGACGTGATGTTCCAGCAGATGCCCCTTTCATTACATCAGCTGAAAGTGGGGTGCTAAGATTGTTAGATACTTCATGTGGTTCCGTAGCATTTGCTTTCAACATTTCTGCAACCTGTCCAAGCAAGCTGTTTTCTTGGCTATCTGATGTCAAATTCACAACAGCAGTTAATGCATTCTTCAATGTGATATTGGCCAAGGAAAGGGCTGACTCTGTAAGCGGCATCACCGTTGACAGCACTGGAGAAGTAGCAGAGAACCAAAACCATGATACATAATGAAGTATAATCCGTCCTAGTGAAAAGGGCACAAAGATTACAACACCAAGGAATATCATATTGCTTGCAAGAACCTGTTGAAAATTCTGTATATCAATGAACCAACTCCAAAGTAATGATCATCTAATAATCAAAATGAATAAATTGACCTTATTTTCACATTATAATATTCAGAAATCAAGCTTCAAGATAATAATTAAAGTTATATATTTAGTGAATATGAATTAACTATACATATTGTCATGCCTCAACTTTCAAGGATTCAGTGTTTTTGAGTGTTAAATCATTATTTATCACCATGTCTGAGGTGCTTGGAGTTAGAGAAGTTAGTGGCTAGAAGGAAACCACCCCCCCCCCAAAAAAAAGGAATGAAAGAAAGAAAAGTTTGAACACACAATATGGTTCTATATCAAAATTGTTCCTGTAAATTTCACACCCACCTGGATTTATCTTCAGCTAAATAAACAATTTATCCACCAACCCTTTCTATCTTTATTCTTTTGCGAAATTCAAGACTATATTAAAATGACAAACACAAGGACAAACATAGTAGGTATGAATTAAAATGTTAGTCAACGTAAAATTTTGGTGTATATGTTTCCTACTAAGAATCTCTTCTTACAAACTTTTGGAATAATAACCTTTAGTGTTCTCTCTGATATCTTGTATATATACAAACATATTTCATATATATCTATATAGAAACACAAAAGTGAGCTCCAATCCAACTAAACCTGTTAAGCTATAGCATTTCTTTATGGCAAAAGTTGTAAGCTAATTGCTAACTTACAAACCATAAAGCTAGATTCCTGGTCATGAAATCAGCAGGTAACTGTAATTGTTGAGAGCACATCAAGAAGAAAAAGAAAAGAAAAGACAAGAAGCAAAAGATAGTTACAGATCTTTTGAAGAAATCTGTGTTCACCACTCTTCTTTTCCACGGCCATGTACAATTATTCAAGAGGAAAACTCAATTTAATGCCCCTACAAAATCTGGTTGCTTTAGAACAAAGAAGTCTATTTCATCTATATTATATTGCTACTATTGTTAAGTAAAGAGCACATATAGAGCTCTAGCAGATTAGTCCCACCAAAGGTGAGGATAGCCCTAGTATTTAAAAAAAAAAGGATAAGAACATATATATACGCACTATATATATGCACATATTTTTACAAGAAAAAGAGCACACCTCTATCTACACAAATAAAAACTGCCAAGATGAGCAGAAATAGAGTTGCCAAAAATCACTACTACCCTTGGAATACTGTTCAGTACACATATTCCAAAACGTAGTACACTTATGTTCTAGTACACTAAATTTGGCAATTTGAAAAGATAACACATATGTTTGTAAGAAAAACCTATAAAAATAGTGAATTGATATCAAATTGAGTGAAAATAATCAATAAGTTTAAATTTTCACAAATAATGAGTAAAAACCCTTATCAAACAAAAAATGCACTTAGTTTAGTTTCATGAATTAAAAATTCTTATCAAACAGAAAGTGCACTTAGTTTCGTGAATATTTACACTATTTCATTTTCTTGATTAATTATTTTTTCAAAAATAAATCACTTTAATATACCAAAATATTTTAATAATATGACAACTTTAATATACCAAAACATTTTAATAATAGGCAAGGGCTTACGTGTGCGTGCACGCTTGTATTTGAATTTGATGAATTGAGAACACCATATTATCAGATAATACTTCTACATTTTACTGTAATTTGTTTGCTGTATCTTAGGGGACATGCATGTAGTATCAGGCCCACAACAACAGCCACCCAAGGCATAATATCTAAACTTTGACCGTGTAATTTTCATAACCATGGCCCAGATGATGTAACCTTATGAAGCCCAAAACCCTCAGCCCATACTGAATCTCAATGCAGGATTCATAAACGTCTAACATACAGTTTGTAATTCCAGACCCATAAAAATCAAGACATTATTGTATAAACTCGTTTGAATTAACAGATAAGGCCCAAGTATCAAAAAGATGCTACCCTGCGACCAATAATTATAATGATCCCCAGTTTAAAGAAAATGTTGAAACACAAAAGGTGGAAAGCACGAAAATTGATAAGTCATAGAGGAGAAACAGACTTACAGTGAATGCATTTTCCACCAAATGAAAAACAGGCCCCTGCATCCCAACTAGCTCATCAAAGGGGACATCCTCTGCACCATCAGCATCATCCAAGCCATCAAACATTTGTTCAACTTGAGCCTCAAGACGAGCTGCCTGCATCTCCCACCGAGCAGCAACATTTTCAGCATTCCTTCTGATTATTTGACCAGCTCCAGCAATTCCTTGGGCTCCAATAGCATCTTCTCCATTTCCGTCCCCACCAAAATTCCTATTTGCTTGTCCAGGAGGTCTTCTTGCAGCACGAGCACCATTTCTGTCTCCTTCATCTTCTCTGTCAGCATCTTGTCCTCCAATTTCTCGTAAATGCCGGAAATAATCCCTTAAAGAAGTGGCTCCAAGAAAAATAAAGACAATGCTTGCAGAAAGTAGGAACCCATGCAGACAATCAGTAAGAATAACTGTAGTAGATAAATGACTCAAGAAAAGTCTTTGTGCTTCACCAAAACTCCTCACAAATGCCAATCGCCATATCCAAAATGTAATGAAGGGTATGATCAGGAGCCAAACAGAAAGTACAAAACTAAGGCGCAAAAAGAATTGCAGGACATGGCATGCCTTCATGGCCATCCCCACTACAAACTCCTGAAACGGAAGCCTTGCTGGAGCATTCTCAGCATAAACAGGAGAGAATGAAAATGCATGCTTGCAGACCTGGAATTGCACATCAAGTGAATTAACCGAGAAGGCACCAAACAATATACAGTACTCACCTAACACAGATAAAAATTGACTGCAACTATAGATAATAGAATTCAACTTAACATAGAAACCAATGAGTTTTCTTCAGTAGCATAGCACTTATATTTATAAAATCCCACCATTCAAATTGGTATGTCACATGGCAACAGAGTTTGATACTCATAACTGGATTTATATGTAGTAAATTAGCATACTAACCACCAGATGCAGTTATATGAATCTTACAGCAATTAGCACTAAGGGTACGTTTGGTATGGGATTAAAAATTAGTGGAGTAAATGCTATGGACATAATTGCTAATCTTTTATTCTATTAATTTTTAAAATTTTTTTTATCTCTCACTTCAAAAACATAACATTTAACCCCTCAAGAGTAGGGAATATTAACCCATCTAATTTTTTATGAAATATATCAATTATAAGTGGAACGGGCAAAATTTTACGGGAGTAACATTTACCCCCTTTTAACCCCATACCAAAGGCACCCCAAGTGTAACAGTTTGTAAGATTATCATGACAAAAATAAAATGTAGGCCTACTATATGATCTTAGAAGATACTAGAAAGGTTCAAAAACATAAAATATTGAAAACAAATCAAAAACAGAAATATGGTTACCATGTTTTAGTTATCTTCTATTTACATAAAAAAATAAAAAGATTAGGACTATTTTTTATCCTCTTCCCTTAAATAGAAACTATCAAGATCTTATAAGCCTTTTTTTTTAAGTTACAATTAGTAAAAATAAATAGATAAGTCTGTTTAATTACACTTCTTGATTGCCAAAAAAATCTATCTAGGATTTCATAAGCTTTTCTTTTATTTTTTGTTGGCATTCGTAAAAAATAGATTAGTGTTTCTATTTAATTAGACTTCTTAATGGCCATAAATTGTTTAGCTCAATACCAGCATTATTATTGACTTTCAATCTCTCATTTATTTATTATAGTCGGTGAAAATAAATCTACATGCATCTTTACTAAGGCCTTTTAATGGCCAAAAACTATTAAGTTATTTTAGGGGAGATTTTATGACTATTATCTCTTGGGATTGACAAAAATTGAACAAAATTTGGAGGCATATCAAAAACTTGATATTATATACATATTAAAAGTTAACCAGTTTGGAAATTGCCTAAAAGCATACACATCAGACAATCTAAATCCCCTCTCTTATCTAAAAATAGAGAGAGAGGAGTGAAAAAACAAAGTTTCACATCAACATCTCTACCCACTCTTGGTTTTAGAAAATCTCTAGTGTGGTTCTCTACAATATACCCGCTACAACCCGAACCATAGTGAACTTAGGGGGTGTTTGGTTGACAAAAAATGGGGCAAAAAGTATAATAAAAGTAGAAAGATGTGCCATAAATGTGAAATGTGAAAATTTTTGATTGGAGGAAAGTACAAAAAGTAGTTAAAGTTGTTAAGTTTTGATGGTTTTTGATGGTGCCAAATAGGGCCTTAGTATCAGTGCCAAAAGAAATGTTTTTAAATCTCGCATTACATTCTCTATTATAGAGAATTATTTAGGTAAATTGATTTGGAGCTCTACTGAATAGAGAATCTGTAAATTTACTTTTTACTCTATTTTAGAGAATCTATTAATAAAAGCTGATATAGATGTCCTAAATGGCATAAGCATTGAGCCCACTCTGACTAAGACTATTTGAGTTGAGTTTGGAACCGAAATTTTACTGCTTGCTTGGAGAGCCAATCGAAGTCTATTTAGCTCTGGGCCAAGCATAAACCAACCTGAATTGAATTGAATTGAATTAAACCGACTCGAACCATGTCCACCAGTAAATAGAACTACAAACAGTTCCCTCCTCCCATGGAGATTACAAATTTCAATAACTGCAATTTGAACTAGGAAGGAGCAGTTGTACAATAGCACAATAATCTAAATTCCAACAGGAGAAACCGTATATAATGCTTAGCCACTAGTCCACTCTCTACATGTTCTAGTTGGTGCATAGTACATCAGCTGTAACTTTCTTGTTACAATATAGATATTTGCTAAGCAATCTTCATAAAAAAGGAGTGCAAAACATATGTGAACATATAAGAGCTCTATTTAACAAAAATCACCATGAAATGCAGTGCCTTCTCTAAATACCAGTGTTTGTTCAGAGCAATTCAGTTCATACCGACCCAAAAAAATCTAAAACCCTATTCAACCGCCATAAAAACTTTATAGGTAACAGCCATCAAAACAATTATCAACATTTCTAGCAAAAGAAAAAAAAATCGATTCCAGATCAATCCAATTGTAAGACAAAAATAAAATAAAATAAAACAAGAATAACGTCCAATTTATACATGAGAACAGCGATTTCATTTTACCCGTCTAATTAATTTGAGAGACAATGGAAGAGAAAACCGTACCTCGCATTGGCGAGCATTGCTGTGATTAAGCCACTGAAGGAGGCAGTCTTGGTGAACAAACTTAATGCTTCCGCTGCACGCACAGGGGTACTGGAGAGGGTTATCGGCGTCGCCAGGATTCCGGCAGATCCGACAGACGTCTTCCTCTTCATCGTCATCGTCGTACCTGCTCCGCGCGTTGCCGTTGGCCTCCATTTCCAGCGAACCACGCGGTGAAGAGGAAGAAGAGGATGGCTTGAGGGCGGCGTCAACGGAGGCGGTCACAGCGTCCCCCTCGCCGTCGACTTCCGACGCCGGAACCGCTGGTGCTATCTCCATTTGCCGCGGTTAGATATTAGGGTTCCGGCGAATTCCTCTCTCTTAAATTGACGGACAAGAGCCACGGGAAGGCCGGGGACTTCGTCGCGCTATCCTGGTGGATGAATCGCGAAAGGATGACCAGGGATAAGAGATATTTTTATACGTCGGTTTTGCCTGGCATTGACAAGGCTAAATTGAAAAGACCAAAGGCTTTGAGCTGATAATTTGAGACATCTGAGCTTCGTTTCAAATAGCAAAAAAATTTAAAAAAATAATAAATAATAAATATTATTTAATTTTTATTTCATTATACAAATTATAAACTTACAATTTATCTCATTTTATCTCACTTTTACCACTCCAAATGCTTCACTGTACTTCCTTCTATCGTGTTTTGGAAAAAATAAATAAAATATAATGTGCGTGTGCAATATATATATGTATATATATATAGTGCGTTTGGTGTTTAACAAACTAAGTAAAACAAAATAAATATCCGACAATTTTTATAAATCACTCAAATTCTCTATTATATATTTACACATTCCTACCTTTACTACTTTCAAAAAATTTCAATATTTCGTTGGAAAAAAACAAAAAATTCGGAAAGATGTTAACCAAATGTGTAAATTTTTTTTTGACAATTATATTATTCGAGTCGAAAGTTTTCAAACGAATACCATTATCACTATCTTATACGAAATTTTTTGAATTCGTAATAACGAATTTGAAAAACTATTCCCATAATTTTGATGCTGTTTGTATAAAATATGTAAAGCATAAATACATTTATCTGGTGGTAAAATGAAAAAATAAAGTGTGGATGAGAAGCTAATGTGCATGAAAAATAAACTTGCCAGTGAGTGATATATGATTGATATAATAAAACATGAGGTTGAGTGTAGTAAAAATATGAACAACTATCAGTATTGCTTTTATATAGAAATCTAATTATTCTATCAAATAATAAAAATTGAGTTAATTTTGTAAATATGTCACCAATACTAATTTTTTTGCATTAGGGAATAAAATATAGAATAAGTGTAACATGCTGCACTCCAAAAGTGCAACCGATAATAAAATATTTATAATTATTCCACATTTATTCTAATCAACTTAATATAATATTTGGAAGTTACGTGAAGGTATGATATTTGTTGATAATGTTATCGTTTTTTTATTTATATATAATTATTTATTTTTTTAGTTTTTAGTTTTTGTTTTTGTTGTCTTTTTTATGAAATAAGAAATTAAAATTGTGTTTAAAAAATGTAATTTTTACTGTAATTAATTTTTATTTTAGTAAAATATTTAATTTTATTAAATTTCTAAAAAATAATTAAATTAATAAAATATATTTTATATTAATTTAGTTAATTAATTTAATTTAATTATGTTATTTATTAAAAATAATTTTAATTTAATAAAATAATTCATTTCAATATCTATATAATAAAAATGATGGTTTTTGAAAATATTCCTCTCATAATTAAGATGCAACAGTTAAAATTTATTTTTTTCATTCAATAATTGATATCATTTTCATATTTTAATTTATTGCTCAATTCTTATTTTAGTAAACTACATTACCAACTATCTGATAAAATTGTTTGAATATTTTAAATTTCATCATATTTTAAAGGTAGAAATCATATGAAAATCAAATTTGTCAATTTAAATTCCATCCAATTATAATTTCTAAAAAGTTAAACTTTTTAAACTAAAGTATCATGATTTGTATTTTCTTTTATAATGCTTATCAAAAATTAATTGAAGAGAGAGAATAAAGTACAAGTAATAGTTGCTAGAGTTTAATGTTTTGAAAAATTTAAAATTCATAGATTATCATAATTTTTTCGATTTGAAACTTTTTGTTCAAAATTTTAACTATATAAAAAACTTAATACTAATTTTATTTAGAGTACTGTAATCACAAGTTATGTTTACTTATGCAATAAAAATAGATAAATTGTTAAAATTTACAAAATATATAACTCAATGAACCCTCCCTTGTTTCTCCCTTGTTTGGTGCATGGATTAGTATCTTATTCCTCACGTAACTTTTACTTCACATGGAGTGTTTGGTTGACAAAAAATTGGTCAAAAAGTACGATAAAAATAAAAAAATGTGATATAAAGGTGATATGTGGAGAAATTTGATTGGAGAAAAATACAAAAATTAGTTGAAGTTAGTAAGTTTTGATGGCTTTTAGTGCCACCGAACAGGGCCTCAAACAAAATGAAATAAAAATGGAAAAAAAAAAACTAAATCTAATATTTGGTTAATATACGTGTTCATTAAAATTTACGAAACAAGAAATAAACTTTGTATGAACTGTTAACCCCTTCAAGCAATTAGTGAGCTTGAATTCAAAATGCTATGAAATAGTTTGGTTCATATTTTACTTTTTTTTTCCCAAAATTTCAGTAAATTTTCAAGTCAAATATATCATATTATTGGGTATTGTTAATTTTTATAGAATAAGATAAAAGTGATACAAAAATTAAGATTAATTATTTTTATATTATAAGTTCATTAAAAAATGAATATATAAATTAATTAAACTAACTCTAATTTTTAAATGATTTTTCTCAATTATTTTACTGAAATTAATATGACAAAGCCTCTTCTAAATTAATTATTTAAATTAAAAATATAATAAAAAAATGATAGGCTAATCACTTTTAAATTCACCAAGTTATTAAGCAAGGCAAACGAAGCTTTATAGGATCCAATCACACCATGCCCCTCCTTGACATGTTTCTTCGCAGCTTCCAAATTTCCTCGCCCACCTTTCACGGACAGAAAAGAAAAGTAACGGAAAGGAAATATAATATACAAATGAAACGGAACGGAATTTGTCTTTCACGGCCTCCCACCAAAAAAGATGGGGGAAAAGGAATTGTAATTTTCAAACCCAGTATAAGACAAGACGTTGCTTTATTAAAGAGCAGCACAATTATTGCGCGAGTTTGATTTTCTTAATCATTGACTCTGTAAGTAACCCCAGGCGAGTCGACTCGACTCGAGTGTTAAGTTCTTGGAATTTGGTTTGAAATTGTAATTGTGTTGGATTTAGCTTGTTAGGTTATCAATTCGAATTTTATTCGAGTTAAATTTGAATAATTTAATTATTTTATAGTTAAGTGAATTTATCAAACTTAATTTACAAAATCTAATTAAATTTAATTTAATTATATAATAAATCAATCTCAAGTAAATTTTTAACCAGTTGAATTTAAATGCAACCGAACTATTTATTTGTTAAACAAAGCATCCGTGTCTAGTGCCACAAATCCTTAATCTTCTCTATTTAAATCTAAAGAAAATAAAAAAATTTTAAAAAGCAAGATTGAATTAGGGGCCGTTTAGTTAGTTAAATTTTGGTAAAAAAGTACAATAAAATAAAAATATGTGATATAAAGGTTATAGGTGTTAAATTTTAATTGAAAAAAATACAGCAAGTAATTAAAAATTGGTAAATTTTGGTAGGCCAAACAGGGCCTAGATACTTCTAAATGTAGTAACACCATAATATATCTAAATTTTGGTATCATTTGTATTAAACAAGTCTAATAACACATATGAGTAACTTTTCTCATGAGTTAATATGAAACAATTTCTAACCGTCTCTGTCGCCTATAAATACAAGTACAGTATGGATTATGGTGAGATCCAGTTAAAAACTGACTCTTATAGCATATTAAAAAAAGTCCAACAACACATGATAGTAGAGGTCTCAAACTTAAAAATTAGGTATTACAATGAGCGAAATCTATCTCTTATATGAGAAAATTAATTTTTTTTCATGCACCGATATGATACATTTTCTAACACACTGTCCTTTTTTTTAAAACTTTTTTAACCCTTAGCATTATTTTTTAATTTTTTTTAAAACAGTGATCGAAAAAAATAATTACTTAACATTTTATTTTTTTTCCCAAAGATATTAATGCAGAGAGTATGGCTCTGTTTGGAGCTCTACAAAATAAAATAAAATTCTACAAATCTCTACAAATACGAATTACAAGACAATAAAATTTAAATTATTCACTCACTGCACGAATTACGAGATATTTACTTTTACAATTTTATTTTATTTTATACACTTTTATACAACTCCAAACACACCTTATATTTGAACAGAAAATTTGCGAATAGATAAATAATATATATATATATATATATATATATATATATATATTTTAAGAGAAAAACTTATTTACACCCTTGGTGTAAACAAGCCTTTTGCACCCTCCAATAACTTTTGGACACCTCATCAATAATTTAGTACTTTAACTACAGTAAAAAAATTTATTTAACCATGGTTAGGTTCTTTGTTTCATTTCTTCGTTCTCTCATCAAATTAAGAGAACCCGTGTAAAGAAAAGAGGCGTAAAGGAGAAAGTCAAAAAGTAACTATTCATCTTCTTCTCTGCATATTCCATAAATTATGATGAAGCTGTCTGTTAAGGTGCTAGAATTCTCCTCCTCCTCCTCCTCTTTCTTCTTTATTATTATTCTTCTTCTTCAGCTATGTCTATGGAGCCTAAGTCAATCTCTACTTCACTAACTCCACCTTTCGTTTCAAACTCCTAAAAATTCTATTTCAGTAAGTTCATTCTATTTTGTTTCTGCAACCGTATTTTTGTCAGAGATATGCTTAGATGAGGTTAAGTGGAAAGGGTATTTATTGAGTGTGATCAGTGCCTAACTTTTGCCCCGCATGTCTTAGTGAAAAATTTGATGAGGTGTTCAAAAATTATTGGAAGGTGTAAAAGTCATGGTGTAAATAAATTTTTCTCTATTTTTAAATGTACGTGAATGTACTATATAAAATCATTGGCACATGACAAGCATGTGATCGGACCTTGCCGCGGAGCGTGGCTTCACGTACGTCCTATCGTGTGATTGCCTATTTGCTCCGTTGCCATACACAGGACGGCGACACTAGCTTTCAGTTTCAGGTCCTCCGTCGCATCAAAGCAGTCTGTCAATCTGAGAATCTCTATCCATGCGTGCTTTCTCTCTCCATACGTACATATTACGTAAATATACGAATTTTTACTACTCCAGAGGTGCTTGTCGCTGGAGTTACCTCCCGAGTGCCTGCGGGGGGTAAAATTTCTTCAGTTTTTCAGAGCCGTGTGATTTCCTGCCTATTTTGGTCTTGAGTTAATTTGCGTTTTGCTTCACTTTCATATCGACTTGACGGGTGAAGTTTTCGGTGCATTCAATTCTTTAACCTAAAGTTCTATTCTTTGACAGAAAGGAAATGGTGGGTTACCCATGAACGGCATCAACAGCTCCATGCTCTCTATTGAACCAAGTGAGCTCTGTTTCAGCTTTTAGTGCTCAAAAGTTCAAAACCCACCTTCAATTTTGCAACTTTCTGGGTTCTTGCTTCATGGTAGCTCACGTTCCTTGCTCATCCACTTTATTTTTGCCCTTTTTTTTGGTTGAATTTTACATGTTTCTTTTGAAACAGTTGGCATGCAGTGTTTAATTCACTCATTACGCATGCAAGTAACATCTGTAATTTTTTTTTTTATCCAATGGGTTCAGCTTTTAGTTATGATGATCAGTGAGGTTTGGTTACTGATTGTTTAACTGTGAAGATCATTGTGGTGGTGAAGCTTGCGTTTGTCTTTTTGGCTGTACATAAAATAGCAAATTCTGGAGAGTCGGATTGAAGTCATTAATTTGGTGAGTGAAGGCAATTTAGCCAGCATGTTTGTTTCCCTTAGTAGTTCTGGACCCATTTTCTTTAGTGTATTTTCCTGCTTAATTATCTGTCAGATGGTCAAATTAAGGATTTGTTATCTTTATTTTGAAGGTCACTTAGGCCATTGATTCATCAAAAGTTATCTGGGTATTAGTTCTTGCTGTAAAACCATTAACATCTCTAGTTTTCTTGATTGATGAGGTTGTTTTTTTTTTTTTTTTTTTCAAATGAAGATTGAACTAAATTTTACTCAAAAGGCAACGAGGGGATTCCACACATATACTTTCTTGATTGATGAATTCTCTGTCAAATAATTCAATTTATCTTTGCTCAAGATAAGACTATCACCGAGGCGCAAGTTAGCGAGTTACATTTTCACATGGTCTTGTTAGTCAATTTGGGCTTTGGTTAAGAACATTGCTGTTGCCTAAGACAGCACATCTTCACCTTTAGGTGTGCATTTCTTCTGACTTCTCTGCTGTATGGGCTTTCAATTTCCTTCATCCTGCTTATAACTGCATGTTTTGAGTAGAGAAATCAGATACAGCGAAAATGTTGAACTTGAATCCACCATTTCAACAGTTAAATTTCTCTAGATCCTCGAATTTCAGAGCCTAATGGATCGTATCTTGTTTGGACCATCTATGTTGTACGCCAGTCACGATGAGTAAAATTGTAGCACGTAGCACATGCAGAAATCCTGCTATTTCACTAAAATGAAGGAACTCTGCATAAATTAGGATTACGATATGATTCATCCTCTTGAATGCTTAACATTTTTTATTGTGTGGATTTGTGATTTTCAGGAGAACTCATACTCTGCATTCTACTTGCATTTTGATGTATTTAGACCTTTAACTTGATGTATTTAAGACTTCAATTATTTTTTTAATTTAAGTGAGGCTACAATATTTGGTTGCTTCTTTGTCATTAGGCTTTCTTCATAAATGTACAAAAGTTTACTTTTCGGTAGTTTATGCATACTTTTTAATGTTGCAGAGGATATCACTTGCCAATTGGGATGTAAATCCCTGTCAGACTAATCCTTTTGTGGTTACAACCTTCTGTCACAGTTTCTGCTGTTTTGGTTATGAGGGCTTCTAAATCTGATCGAGTCCATTTGTATGCTTATTGACCACTGTACTTCACTAGCTATATTGGCCCTTTATCCATGTTAGACATGGGAATGACTTTTATTATGACAAAAATTGTTCTGTATATTTGTTTCAAGTTCTTCCCAAAGGGGCCAAATTTTATGGATGATACTCCAATTTTTAACGCTTTCACTACCTGTTGTACTCATTGGAGTTGCATCCTTAAAATTACCACTTCAATCTGTTTTCATTGAGCTGATTGAAAAGAAGTTGAGGTTTCTTTATTTTTTCTTCAAATAGAGTGAGAAAGTATGGACAATAGGACATGGCTTTGGAGGAAAAGATCATCAGTGAAGACAATTGTTGCAACTAAATCAGATTTTTCTTCAAATGAAAACGAAGAAGAGGTAATGGAGTTTCTTCTCTTTCCATAGCCTGTCCTATGCAGGAGAGGGGTTCAATTAAATGCATTAAACCTTTTGTTGGGAATTATTATACTCAACCTTCAATCAGTAGGTCTTGACACATGTAGAAAGGAAAAATTGTTTTGAGTTTTGAGTTTTCAGTATATAGTATTGTTGCGTTTAAATCATGGAGTTGTTGAAGGGAAATGAAATTACTTATATATACTCCTAGTTTATTATTAATCAAATGAATTATTATTATTTTTTTACAAATATCGATTTATTTTCCTCCCATTTTCCTAACCCAACTAAAAATTAATATAAATTTGGCATCTTTCAATTCATTTTGATTTCTTACCTTTTCCCTTCGCTTTTCTTTTCCTCCAAACATCCAAGTTTCAAACACATCCTAGGTGTAGACTCGAGTTGGAGCATTGCTAATGTTTCATTTTATTGACTTAACCAAAAATTAAAGCTTTTATTTATCTAATGCAGATGCCTGCAACTGAGAGAGAAGCCAGTCTGGAGAGGTCATTGGAAAATTTACAGGAGAAGTTAGCATCAGTTCTTTGTGAGAGTAAAGCTAAAGATGAACTTCTGGAAAGACATGCAACGATGGCAGAAGAAGCCATTGCAGGTACCGTTCTGTTATATTTAATCCCTAAACTATGCTTCGCATGTATGGTTCCGATTCATTGTATCTGTATATCACCTTTCTGACAAACCTTCTTTACTTTGTCCTTTTCAATGCTGTTTGGTGTTTCATTGATATCATGTGTTAAATTATCTTTCAGGCCGAGAGAAGGCAGAGGCAGCAGCTGTGTCTTTAAAACACGACCTTGACAAAGCTTTGCAGCAGAAAGTAGCTTTCAATGATAGGTTGGCTCAGTTAAATGCTGCACTGAAGGAATCCCTGCAGCAGTTAAGTTCTGTTCGAGAAGAGCAGGAACAAAGGATACGCGATGCTGTTATGAAGACATCAGGAGAGTTCGAGAAGGTGCAGAAAAAATTAGAAGAAAAATTGACTGAGAAAAATAAAAGGCTTGCGAACTTTACTATTGAGAATACTCACTTGAGTAAGGCCATCCTAGCAAAAGAGAAACTGATTGAAGAGCTAAGCCAATGCAATTCTCAGACTGAAGCAGAGTTCAATAAGCTGATGTTGAGACTGGATTCCAGAGAAAAAGAAAATGCATTTCTTAGGTACGAGTTCCGAATGCTTGAGAAGGAACTTGAGATTCGAAACGAGGAGATTGAATTTAGCCATCAATCTGCTGATGTAGCGCACAAGCAACATCTGGAGAGTGTAAAGAAGGTATCAAAGTTGGAAGCAGAATGTCAAAGATTACGAGTCCTAGTGAGGAGGCGATTGCCAGGTCCTGCTGCTGCTTTGGCTAGGATGAAGAGGGAAGTTGAAATTCCGGGAAGGAATCAGTCAGAGATGAGGAGGAGAAAGTTGAATCCTGTAACAGGAAGTTTGGTTGTGAAAGACACTGGAGTAGGAAACCCTTGTGACATTTCCAGTAAGAAAATCAATTTCTTGATTGAGCGGTTGTGTGATGTGGAAGAAGAAAACAAAACTTTCAGAGAAATTCTAGCCAAGAGAGACGATGAGCTCCATACTTCACAAATTGTGTGCGCTCAGATTGCTTCCAAATTGTCAATAATTGAGGATCAGCTTGGAGAAGTTTCAAAAGGTCAAAAGTCATTGGAGCTGGCTAGGTGCAGTCCTATAGGAAAGGAACTCTCTCCAGCATCAAGTTTTAGCACCAGCAACAATGAGATTAACCATTCTGAGCTATGGGCATCTGCTTTAATTTCAGAACTGGAGCATTTTAGAAACGGGCAACCAAAGACTCCACGTAAGCACTTAACTTTTGGAGTTTCTGACATGAGTTTAATGGATGACTTTGCTGAGATGGAGAAACTAGCCATAGTAGCTGTTGATACTCCCCTGGGAACTTCTTGTGCTTCTTCATATGCAAATAATGGGTTAGTAATTTCCTCAGATGAGTCAGGTGGATATCATTCAGATGCAAGAGGAAAGGAACTAGTTCCAGTGGAACAAGGTCAGTCCAGTCGTGTTGAAAGGGAAAATGAACCAATAGATGAGTCAACTCAAAAGGGCTGTGATTGGCTTCAGGATGTTTTGAAGTTGATCTTAGATCAAAACCATGCAACGAAACGAAGTTTTGATGATCTTCTTGAGGATATTAGAACGACTTTGATGTATATGGAGCATTCTTTTGTTGGAAAATCTAACGGGGAAGAAAGCTCCAAGCATCCCAATGCATCTGATCTGATCTCAATTAGTGGCTACATCACCTGGAAATCTCCAAATACATCTCCAAGGATGGGTTCACTCAAGGGAGGTCCTCAAAGTGAAACCTCAGTGGAAGAAATGAGCAATCAGCAGATTGAATCTGATCTTGGTAGGTCAATTCATAAGACTATCGAGCTTATCAGGAGGATTGACCCAGAATTTTCAAAGAACTGTTGTGTCCCAGATATTGGTTCAGAAAGTAATCGAGTTGCCTGTCCATGCAAATTTCCACCAACTCCATCAGACTACTTGGTTCGTGTTTTCCGATGGAAAAGGTCTGAATTAGGCCTTATTTTACAACAATTTATTATTACTTGTGATGATCTGTTGAACGGGAAGGTCAAGTTTGAAAAGTTTGCTGCAGAATTGACATCTGCAGTGGACTGGATTATTAACAACTGCATTATATCTCAAGATGCTTCATGTGTGAGGGAGGAAATCAAGAGGCAATTAGATTGGGATAAATTGCCGAGTGTGCATGAACTTGCAGTTGATGGGCCATTTTCTGAGTCGGACGAGGTTCACTTGTCTGAAGAGCATTCATGTTTGCTTAGTTCGAGTGGCCAAAAATTTAAGCTTGAAATGGAGAAGACCCAATCTGATTTGCAATTAGAAAATATGGGACTAAAGGATGAGTTGAAGAATATGGAGTCTTCACGGAAAGATTTAGAAGCTAGGCTTAGGTCAGCAAATGGTAAGAGTGATGCCTTGATGAACCGACTCCAGGAATCGGAACAAAGTATTGGAAACTTACAAATTGAGTTAAAAACTTTGAAAGAATCTAAAGGATTAATTGAAGATCAGATGGAAAATCAAAAGCTTGTTAATGAAGACCTTTATACCCAACTTACTGTTGCCAGAGCTAAACTAAATGAGGTTCTTCAGAAGTTGTCATCACTTGAAGTAGAACTAGAAGATAAAAGTCGCTGTTGTGAAGAACTAGAAGGAACATGTCTCGACCTTCAACTCCAGCTGGAAAGGTAAACAAAATTTTCTTAATCTCTTGTTTGTTGAGAGAATCAAACAAGAATTTTGCTTAATTAGCAGGAGGTGTCTGATTTCTGAAACATGTGATGATACAGTATTAATAAGGAGGAAGTTCCGAAAGACAACTTAGACCATGAAGAGCGACTGATCCAAACTGTAAGTTCCTTTTCTATTGACAAAAACTACAATACATTTCTCTACAACTGATTGCTTAGTATGTAATCAGTTACTTTTTCTCCGTGGGGAAAAATTGGAAAATGAAAACAGAAGATAAGAAGGGAAGTATAGAGGACAATAAAGACGCATGTTTATACACGTGGTGCTCTTTATTTCATTCCACTCTCATGGCCGGTCGAGCACTAGGCAACTTAGTCTATCGCCTAAGGCCCCATTCAATAAGAAAACCCCAAATTAAAAATATGTATATATATTTAGTTATTTTAAATTTATCATATCCTTAATTTTAATACTTATCGTAATTTCAAATAATTTTAGAACTTATCTTAATTTATAGAAATATTACCTTATAAGAGTATCTATAGTGCAGGGCCGGTTTGGACCTTAAGCTACATTTATAAAAACTTTTTAGGCCTAACGTTATTTTTCGCTTTAGGCCCCCAAATAATTTGATATCAGAATGTAGAGGAATTGTGTGGATGAACCCGAGTTTTGTACCAATCATCTAAGAATTTTGATTGTTGGATGTAATTTGACACCCTTAAGATGCAATTACACTTTATTAACATGTTGTCATGTTGTCTTTCTTTCGAATTAGTCCTTTGTGTTGTATTTACTATTTATGCTCATAGATACATTACCTTCTCAAGCCATTATATACCATTACAACTGCCATTAAAAATAAACGTTGTACGAAAAACTGAAATGGTGCAACTTCATCAATAAATCTATGTTTTGCGAAAATTCCAGTTAAGATTTTAGAGGAGCCATTCAAGAACTTGTGGGTGTTTGCCTTTAATTAACCATATAAGAATCCTTCCATTGGAAGGTGCTAACAATGGCTAAAAGAAATTGTAGAGCAATAGTACTGAAGTTAATAGGATACGTTGTAGCATTGCTAATGGGGAGAAAAAAAAAAAAAAAAAAAAAAAACAAAGAAGAAGAAGAAACATTGGTAATAGGAAAAATGAAGCAGAGAAAAGGCGAGTCACTCTGTTGATAAGTTTTGTTTTGTATAAATAAGAAATATGCTAACAAGCCGATGCAATAGTGAGGGAAATGAAAACTACTAGCGAGCCACCATGATGATGATGATCTAATTTGCAGGGCTGGGAGATCACAGCTGCTTCTGCAAAGTTGGCGGAGTGTCAAGAAACAATCTTCAACCTGGGGAAACAGTTGAAGGCCTTGTCTTCACCAAGGGACACACCAGGTTTCAACAAATTAATTTCCACCACCATCATCAGCAATAAGAAACTGAGCCAGCGTTCGTCTCTGCGTGATCAAATGCTAGCTGAGGATGACACCCAAGCAGAGGATCTGAAGCCCCCCAAGACAAAAGAAATTGTAAGCACCGCGGAAGCGAAGAAACCATCCTTCTCCAATGATTGCGGACCCAAAGCACACACTGGTTCAAACCATGAAGCTCGTGGTGCAGCAATGGTGTCTCTGGCACTCGTACCTACCAAGAAAAGGGGAGGAGGGATTGGTTTTCTGAGGAAACTAGTAATGAGAAAGAAGAAGCGAGGGAGCATCAATAAGGCATCCCGATCCTTTGCCCCATGATATATGCACAACAATGGAGCAATAAAACCCAGCACCATTCAAAACTTTGCTTGCCTTCTTGTTTGGTATTGTAAATTGCTTTTTACATATTAAGAGAGAGAGAGAGAGTGTGTGTGTGTGTCAGTCGTGTGCCTACCTGAACCTAAGTGCCTACACATTTGGTTTTCTGTAACAGCTTGTAAATATTTTACTAAGCAAAACCATTGTCAGGTATAGGAAGTGTTGTGTGTGTGTGTGTGAAAATATAGCTGGGGAAAATGATTTTCTATCAGGATTGTGCCTCTGGATTTGTATAATAGGCTTCATTGAACCCAAAAGAGAGCGCTTTAATTAGCATTAGTGTTTGATTACTTGTTTGCAAATACATCTAGCTAATAATTTTTGGAAGGTATTTTCAAATCTCTGCAATCCAATCCTCTTAACGAGTCGCGACTAATTCTTATATCCAAACATCAGTACAGTATATATATATATATACATTACATCTTGTGCAATTTCAGGCTGCTTCATCGCACTCCATGGCATTATTTCATACACTGATGCACAATATCCCCCTCCCAGAAGCAGGCCAGGGATTGGGGGTACGTGCGCTAGTATGTGTCGGTTTGTCCTCCTCCAGTACAAAAATTATACCGATTCTTACATGTAGGTTTTATTGGGTGTGTTTGGTTAACAAAAAGTTAGTCAAAAAGTACGATAAAAATAAAATATGACATAAAGGTAATATGTGAAAAAATTTAATCAGAAGAAAGTACAAAAAATTAGTTGAAGTTGGGTTTTGGTGGATTTTGATGCCCCAAATGGGGCTATTATACATATAGAGACAAAAATTTAATTTTTTCAAGTTTAAAATCTACATGTAGAAATCAGTGTAATTTTTGTACTGAAAGATAAACCAGTGCATTATAGAGCGGACTTAACACCCCCCCCCCCCCCAAAAATCCAGCTGGCCAGAGCATTATGCCCCCTCAATCCGGCTGGCCAGAGCATTATGTTTGTTATGTTCTTTTGCTTTTTAAGGAAAACTTCCTCAGCAAGGGTGGCCTTGTAGGACCGTAAGTAAAAATCAGTGAAAAAATTTTTGTCATTGTCACATAATTCTGGTTGAATATCGTTTTTTTGCAAACACAGTATCATCGATCTTACTTATTCTTTGATTATTGCAGCCTCAGCGGCTTCCTTGATTTCATGCAAAGCATCTTCAAAACACTTGGCTAGAAGTCGTGGGTTTGGGACAACGTCTTTTGCCACCAGGATTTGCATGTCAGCTCTGTTTCCATAGCTCACCATGTGCATTGTGATTGCCTGTAATCACCAACAACAACAATAACAACCACAGCCAAACTGCTCATTACTCGCTTAAATCTATCATGCATTTACTGATTCGTTAGGTCTATATTTGGAGTCAAGATTTGGTGAAAAAAAAGAAAATAGAAAAAAGAGCCAAAAAAAACACGAAATCGTAAGTACTTATTTTAGTCTAAATAGACTAAAAAAAAATTAAAATAAAGTAAAAGCATTAATCAATATATCAATTTTTCAATTTTCTTAGTTACATACCGTTTCTCTTATATTTTCCATTACAATCCAAACAAGAAAAAGGAATTTTGAATTTACATCCTTTATCTTTTCCCTTCACAAAATTTCATTCCAAACATAGTCTAAGAGTGTTTGCATTGGAGATTTGGAGAGAAACGAAAAGGATAGGGAAAATGCATGGTAAGGAAAAGTGAAAAGAAATATCAAATATCAAATGCATAATTTTATTAAAAAAAATAAATAAAATAAAGAATGATTTTGAAAAATGTAAAGTGTGACTTTGAATCTTTTTCCTTTTTTTTTTCTTTTTCTTTCCTTCTTCTTTGGTAAATACTTAATGCAATCATAACCTAGTTAATTCAACAGAGGAATTGAATTGCCAGGAAGGAATCAAACTCTTGATAGTTTTGTACATGAGGTAGGCTGGTGTTATTCACTCTTATGTAAGTCACCGGATTGCCAGCAATCGTAACCTCCTCTCGTGGACCAATCATATTCGAGACTGTAAAGGTTGTGCTACAAACAATTCTGTAGTTAAGCCAGCCCGCTGCCTATAATTAAGATGACAACAATAGCATAATTAACATTAGAATTGGTTTTCCACCGTAGTTCTCGTTTTAGGAAATGTTTAGTTGACAAAAGTTTAATAAAAAAGTACAATAAAAATACAAAGATTTGATGTAAAAGTGATACGTAATAAAATTTGATTAAAAGAAATTATAAAAAGTTAATAAAAGTTGGTGAGTTTTGAATAACTTTGATCAACCAAACACCCCCTTACTACGAGTTTCCTTTTGACTTTGAACCACACTGAGAACGTACCACGGATCCAAAGCAGGACATTATAAGAGCCCCTATATAGTACACAAAGTGAGCCACTCGAGCTTGTTTTTTCTGGTCCATGATTGCCTTGGCCCTCTTTACGTGCTGCAGAGGATCGTCGGCTCTACCTTTGTGATAATAAACAGGGAAGAGAATCGGACTAAATTTGTTACCCCACCGCGATCCCGAATTGCCTCTCATCAACTCAGAAACATCCTGACGATCAGTGCCAAAAATAGTTAAGACCCTTTCTAGATAATTAGAGATTCAAATTAATTGATTTGCTTATATTAAAATATAAGTAAGGGTATTAATGTATGTAATAAAACATGATTATTTTTTTAATAATTAGTAGTATAATAGTGATGTCATTATTTGCCCAAACGGAGAAGCCACTGTTTTGAATAATGATTTTTAAATAACTATTTCTTTTTTTGGTGATAATTTCAAAGCATTATGTTTAAATTCATGATGAAACTCTCATTTAAACTAAAAAATTCAAATTTGAGCAGATTTTCGATAAATAATAAATTCTGAATCTATTAATTTCAAATCCACAAACACAAACTTTTCAGCCATGCAATTGTCTTTTATCAAAGAACAAATAGATAATTAAACAAGCTAGCCAGCACGTAAAGAAAACCAGGGAATGGAAATGGAGGGTGGAATTGACCTGTAATCCTGGTTGTTTCCTCAGGTTAACCATGGCTAAAGCAGTAATTTGAAGCCCCTCTCGAAGACCTAGTTAATTAGGAAAATTGAAGTAAATTTAGTCAAAAGATGTTAATTAGATTTACTTAGTACTGTTTGATTAAATTTGAGGAGGGGGGGGGGGGAATCAAAATTAGTATTACCTTTTGGTGAACGGATATGCAAGTATTTTGATAAACCCGACGAGATCACCCCGGAAAACACATCGTTAATAGTCTGCATTGAGAATACGAATGTTTGATGAAATGGGAATAAAAAAAAGAAGCGAAATAGAAATAGACATGCCTGTGAATTTTAGTAGGAGAGAGAAAGAGAGAGAGAATTAGAAGAAAAAAAGAATATCAAAATTTCTTCCGTTTCATCTGCTCAAAATTAAAAATAAATATACAGAAGAGAAAAGATCATTAATCAATTTTTTAAAATATCGTATTTATTTCTCAAATAAAAATTTAAGAAAAAAACTTAAAATGTGCCTTTTAAGGATATATTAATAAAATAACAATATACATTTTTTTAATTTCTTCTCATCTCACAAATAAAGAAGAAAAATAATATTTTTTCCCCTAAAATTTCAAACATATAAAAAAAATTATTATCATTTTTTTTCTCTCCTCTTACTAATTTTTTTTTCTCCTATCCGAAACTCCCAAATGGGGCGCAGTAAAAAAAATAAGTTAAATTTTTACTTAAGGTAATTTTTACTTAGAAAGTGAAATAAATCAAGTTAGTTGGAAATTAGCTAGTGATTAGTGTTGACTACACTCGTTAACCAAGCAATTAAAGAAAGCCGTTAGTGTTGACTTGAAACAGTTTTGGGTTGGCTTGCAAAATGAAAATTACTACCTAAATTAGTAAATTTAAACAAATTTGGAAGACCGACCGTTAATATTTTTACTGCAACTTAAAAACCCAAAAGTTGACTTGTTCATGTTTCAACCATACATGGCGAAAATTCTACGTAATCATTAGGAAAATCATTAGAAAAAACAAAGAATGGTATCAAAATAGTCCTCCAGGCAGTGCTTCCATATCATTGAGTACATAAAAAGGCTTATTTATGTACTTGTTGACAGGGAAAGGCAATTACTTATTATGTGGCTTGTTTATGTACTTGTTGACAGAGGAAGGCAATCACTTGTCATCGGGTGTTTGGTTGACAAAAATTTTAACTAAAAAAAATATAATAAAAATATAAATATTTAATATAAAAATAATATATCTAAAATTTGATTAAAAATATAAAAAATTAATAAATTTTAATTAATTTTAGCCATATATTTACTTACCGCACCAGCCAGTGCTTTTTTTACCGCCTTCATGTCGTCCATCCGAAACTTCGCCGTTACAAGCTTCCTCGGCCACAGTTCCACCCCAGCACCGCCGCTCACGGCGGTCCTCTGGTCGTTAACCCATAAAATCCGCAGTGCTAACTCCACCGCGAACACCGCCATCAACCACGCAGTCTTCAACAGCCTCCAAAACAACGCCATCCATCCCTCCCTGCTTTTCGTGCGGTTGGAAGAAGAAGAAGAAGAAGACGACGACGAAGTGCCCGCAGCAACGACGGTCGGCCTCTGGTCAGGATCATCGGCCCTCCGGCACAACGTCAATAACATCGAGATCAGCGAGGTTCCATCCCCAAGAGCGTGATGGATTCGGAAGACCCCACACTTGTGGGCCCTCAAAAGGTGTATCTCCCAGAGAGGCTTGTCGGGGCTGAGCGGCGACGACACTGTCAAATCAGCGACGTACTCGTTGACCGCCTCTTCGTCGTCGGCAGTGTGGTGGCCGGCGACTGGTTCGTCTCGGACGATGACGTGTCGGTCAATATCGACCTGGGTTTTCCTCCAGTGCTCGCGGCCACAGCGGTCCCTGACCATCAAGCTGGAGAATCTTGGGTGTGTCATCATGACGGACTTGCTGATCTCCAATCTGATGGCGTCAACGTCGATTGGGTGTTCGAAGCCGATGACACAGTGGACTATTTGGTCTATTTCAGGCCTCAAGAACAGCCGACCCGCCGGCGTCAATGGCTCTTCCTCCTCTATTTCCGGCGGACCCATCTGGAGAGAGAATTTTTGGTCCGAAATACACAAGAAAAAAAATCCATATGTAATTTCAATCAGGGCGGAACCATGTTAGGGCTTACGGCACAATGAGTGAATTAAAAAATTATATTAATTTTATTATTATTATTTTATAAATTATATCTATTTTCAAGTCTTATTCTCATTATATATTTTTTTTATTTTTACTCTTATTTATTTTAAAAATATCATTTTGCAAATCTTAAATCCCCACTTCAAAGCCATACCTAAGCAATCCAACGCACTTCTCCCATGGATAAATAATTGAAAACAAAATGATAAATTGCATTTTTCACCACCTTGTACTTTCATCCAATTTCACTAATATCCTCGTACAATTTTATTGTTTACGTTAATTACCCTGGTACTCGTAACGCGCTGGTAAAACTGACATAAAGATTTTTTTAATAGAAAGACATGACTAACACAACCAGGCCCGTTTGGTTGCACGGAAATATACAATTTTTAGTAATTTTTAATTTTTTTTTTTGCTTGTTTGGTAATTTTTTAAATTAAGTAACTTTTTATCCTAAAAATTTTTAGAAATTTCTTAATTTTTTACCAAACAATTAAAAATTTTTTAAAGTCATTAAAAATTTTATATTTTAACTAAATGTGTAAAAAATTTTAATTATTAAAAAATTATAATTTTTGTACAACCAAATACAGTTATAATATCAGTATTCAAAATCATTCTATTCGGGATTCCTTACTCTATCAAAGCACCGAATCTCTAAATTTTCAATATAAGCATTTAAAGAGTAAAAACAAGCTCTATTGATAAGAAATAAAATTTTAAAAATTTTACTTTTGATGGTTGAAAATTTGAGAAAAAGAAAATCGAAGTAAGAAAGTTTTATGATTGAAGAATATGAGGTGGGGAACAACTTTCTTCTCTTAGCTTTTTTAGGCCCACTTATGCTATCTTTATAACTAAATTTGTGGAGGGGAAAAAAAGTGAAGCAAAAATAATAATTGATAAGAAGACAAAATGAAATAAAGAAGTAAAATTTATTATATTTTGGATTTCAAGTTAAAAGAAAGGAAATAATTAATAGATGTTTATTAAAAAAATAATTGTTAATTAGTTAAGTGTAAAAAAATGACACAAATTAATAATTTTATTTTTTTTTAATTTTTTCCTTCCACAAATTCATGTTCCAACTATGCCTCAAAGTATATTTGCAAGTGGAATAAACTTCGTAGGCATTAAAACAAACACTGAATGAGCAGTATATCATAAAATCATTTCTTTAGGTATAAAAGAAACAGTTTTTGAGTGTTACTCTTATCAAAGAAAAACTAAAAAATTACAAATTTTTACATACCCATATTGTGCACATTCTTTGAATCTTCTTTCCTATAAGTTCATAAAATTTGACACTAGTTCTTTTTCTGCAATAATAATAGCATAGTTGTTGTTTTTTTTCTCTCTTATGCTATTAAAATTTTCCATATTAAGAGTTATTTCCTTCCTCTATTTTATTTTATTTTTATTTTTTTTTTTGGGTAAGCTAAATGATGACAAAGGAGTTTTTATAAAATTAACTTTTTGATAGGTATAAATTGTGGAAATGTTTCTCATTCAGTTTCCCACACAGACTTTTGTCTGCTTTGCGTTAATATAAAAAGCAGTATTCATCAATTTTGCACGTAGACCAGTAGGTTAGGGGCAATTAGTGTTAAAATTAAAATTAAAATTAAAAAGAATGTTAATGCAATTGAATCTAGGTATAGGGGTGAACTTTTTACAAATAAAAATGGAGTATTTGGTACAGGGCAAAAGCTTTCCTATCACACCGTAAGTTTTAACAGAAAAAACTGGAGTATGATAACTTATCATATAAACTTATTACATAAGTTCTTTTCTATTTTAACTGTTTAAAAATATTCATATGTGCCAAACTTTATACTAGTAATTAATCGTCGTTCTTGGTCCGCCGCTAACATTTGTCAGTCTTAAGTTTTGCTATCAGACGATTTTTCTGTATAAAAACCCATGAAACAGGGTGTGCTGTTAAGTCCAATAGGAAAAATATTCAAATAATATCGATAAGTATTTTCATATAAAAACAGAAATTAAGTGCTCAAAATAATTGTCATTATCATATAAATCAAATGACAACATTACAAGTTAAATTAATAAGATGTGAAAATGAGCATGCAAAACTATTTCCTTTCTACCCTCATGATACCTTACCACCCTTATGACACCTTAACATATAATAAACAGTAAAAATGAGCATGCAAGGCTACTCCATTTCTACCGTCATGACATCTTGCCACCATGATAATACCTCAACATATAATAAGTAGTGAAAATGAGCATACAGAGCTACTCTCTTTTTACTCTTATGATACATTACCACCCCTATAACATCTCAACATATCCTTCATATAGAATATACAAAATCATTATAATAGTAACAATAACCTCTTCCCACTTTTATATGCTTGCACCACTCTTATAACATAATTCTGTTACCTCAGCTTGATGGCATGAATTTTCAAACTACAATCAATATTAATACCCACGCAACAATTGACAAATTTCAAAATATCTAAGGGTAGTCCTCTTCAGATCCCATAAAATTCAACCACATTACTTTACATCCTCTTATAGTGTCACAATAATTATGCAATGAAATTATGTCTTCTTATCATGCTTTTATACAAAATGTTAAGTTTCAATTATAAAAATAAATCTCCCATCTGAAAGGTCTAGTAACTTTTCCTGGTGATTTTTCCCTTGATTCGCGTTAAATTCTATGTCAATAAATTATGAGTAGTCACACATATTCACATACTATTGTTTAATCACTTTAATAAATTTTTTTTCCGTTACCAATGATTTTGTCTAATATTTAGGCAACTATTTATTTCTTTAACTAGTTAATTATCAGTTATATATTACTATTATTTTTTTGGTCTAAATTTTAACTCAATTAGATTATACAATTATCAATTAAAATTTATACCAAATTAATTAATAATATAAATCGAATAAATAAAATATGACTATTACGCTTTCAGCGTATTTAATTAATTTTATTTTAAATTAATTGAATAAAATTACTTACCTCAATAATTAGACCAAAATCTTTAAATTTTTCTCTTTTGCACAATTTCTCCTTTCTCTTTGTCTTCTTCTCGCTATTTTTTTTTTTTCATTTTCCTTATGGTGTTTCTTTTACTTTCTTATCTCTTTCTCTCTTTTTTTTTTTTTTTTTAACACACGAAAGTTAGTTATATATACACTCAAGTCTCTTGGCTATCCCACCACCTCATCAAACTTATCGCCCCGTTTTTTTGGCATCAATTACTCACCACGTTGCCCATCTATGTCATAGGCTTGCCATCACACCTAGCTATGTACACACGTATATATTTATGGCCACGTATTAATTGAGACTATTAATTAGCTAGATATCTCATCATTTGGACACTTATCCATCAATTTAATTTCATTAGTTAATTGCTAACTTAATAATCAACTAATTAACATAGATTAAAAATTAAAGAAACTTTTAAAATAATATCTAATTAATATAATTAAAATTTCTAAAAGTAAAAATTAAATTAATAATGTGTTTAAAAAATAATAAAAATTCAAAACATCCCATTTTAATGATCGATTTATTGAAAATCACAAAAGGCGCGATTCGCGGGGACCGCGAGTTACCGTGCACTTTAATTTGGAGCTCTATGAAAATGGGTGACACCCTTTGCGCTTCTCAAATTACTCACAACACTTTATTTTATTTTTTTATTGAATGAAATTATAAATTATTCCTTTTAGTTAGTTCTTTTATATATAATTTGAATAAAGATAAATGCTTTTTATAAATATTAATGAATATTTTTTAGCCTTTAATGAGGTTAAGAGTATGAATTTTTGTCAAAAATAAGCCAAGAGATAAAATAGTCATTTTAGGGTTTGAGTTTGAATCAATTCAAAATTTTTTAAACTGATAAGAAACTTGTTGAAAAATAATTTATCAACTTTTTTGGATATTCTCAATATGAATCCATACAAAAAATGAGATCGTGTATAAAACAATCATTTTACTATTTTAGTTTAAATTAGTGTGAAATTTACTAAAATAACATAAAACTTTTTAAGAAATATTTTTTCATCCTTTTTAGACTAGAATGACCCTGGATAAAATGGTCATTTACAATCCTATTTCAGTTGATATAAAATTTGTTAAACTAATATAAAACTAAGGAAAAATGGTATGAAATTGATATGAAATATTTTCAGCCTTTTAGAATGCTTAAAATGTTAATCTGGACTGAGAATAAGAAAAAATGATTATTTCACAACTAGATCTCAAATAATTTAAAATTTTATTATACCGGTATAAAACTTATTAAAAAATATTTTTAAATCATTTAAAATACTCAAAATGCGAATCTAAATCATAAATAAAAATTAGAGGTACACAGTCATTTTATCATTTAAGTTTGGTACACATTTGGGCTTTCGACTTAAATTCTTACTGTGTCATTCCCTCAATCTTTTATTCATAAGAGTAAATGAATTTATGAAATGAGTAAGTAATCAATAAATTTTTATTCTGAGTGTCTAATAGGTGTGTCACGCCCCGAAATCCCGAGATCCCGGGGAATGAGTTTAAATTTAAAATTTTAATACATCTGGCCCATTACAGTCTCACTGTGTACTTATCAAAATCATTGTCTCTCCTTTAACTGCTGTAGATAATTGGTAATTATTATTTTATTAATAAAACACGCATTCGGATTTAAGTTAAAACCATATAATAAAAGTTTGTTTTATTTCTACAATGGCATACACGCTTGAAAAGTTGTTACATATAAATCATAGAAGCTGCCCAACAGCACCGTAAGTCTTTCAACAGTCATATCAACCCTTCTAGGTCTCGAGCTCTGTATCTGCAATGCAGTTTGTAGGGACGTGAGTACTAAATCACTTGTGCTCACGATGTATAGAAATATACTTTTTGTAATGCTTTTTGAGAGTCATATAAAGACAAAATCATCAAATACATCGACACATAGCAAAATAGGACAACAGCAATTCGCAACTTTCATTTCTTATTCTTTATTCATTATTTTTTTCTCAAGGTGGGGAAGGATACTCTGCAAGACTGTCCCACAATCACAGTGGTAGTCCAAATCCATCACCAGTTCGTATAAATGTACAGGTCGCTAATCACTCCTGCGTCGTCGTTTATGGATCCGAGTCCTAGGGCCACGATGAGCCTTTATTACATCTGACGTCGTTTTGGATTACTAGTCCATGGGCACGTTTACCCAGTCCTGCGCAGGTTTAGGGTCTTTCAACCCAAGGGTATCTCTTGACATTCCCTATTTTTTTTTTTTTATATGGTATCCTCACTTTTCCCAAAATTAACATTTTTCTAAGTTTTCTTTTTACGTTGTTAAAGCTTAGCAACAAATATCCACGAGTGTGTATCCACTTTCACAATTTCATGTCCCCATTTCATCATAAGTTTCACAATAAACACATGTTCACCACATTTCAACATATCACAGCATATGTCAGCATTGAATAGAAACTTTCATCAATCAAATCACAACTTTAGTGTCACCAAAATTCAATTATCAAACTTAATACTAATTTAATAATATTATAAATTTAAACTCACAATCATTTTCGTACCAAAATAACCATTACAAAAAGTATAAATAATACATTAATTTTCCTACATCGTTTTCTGTTAGAAACCGAAAATTCACTATACGCGCAAACCGAATCTCCTTTCCACAATCGAACAACGCAGGTGCGTGAGGAATGGGTTTACTTAGAGGATTTGGAAATTAATTTGGGCTTGGCCACTAATTTCTCTCTTTCTCTCTCTCTTCTCTCCTTTTTTTTTTCATTCCCTTCTTTTTTTTTTCTTTCTTTTCTTGATTTGCGCTAAGAACCTAGCCAACATATGGCACATATATATACTCACACATGTAATCATGAGGCTAAAAGGAAAGGGGTAACTCATCGGCCTTAGGTGCCACCAACACCCAAAATTGTGCCACGTGTCCACTAGCTCCCATCATTACATGCTTAACAGGGAGGTTAGGTGGCATCAAACCAATGGGCAGGCATACTCTCCTTGCCACGTGTCCTCTAACTCTAATCATTATATTCTTAATAGGGGGTTTAGATGACATCAAACCAATAGAAAACGTGACTCAAATGGCCACATGTCCTTATACCTCCACGCATATATATGTGTATCATATTTGGTGGCCAAGTAACACAAAAGCAAATGAAGCTTCCAAGAAGTTTCAATAATTCAATTTTTTCTTTTCTTCTTCTTCTTAAGCTTCCAACTGTCCTCCCACCATCATTACCCTCCTCCACCTATACACCATGTGCCTCAATCCATTCCGTACATGTGTCACATTTATACTTTTTTCACTATTTTATTTAAATTAGAATTTAACTAATTATAAAAGTATTATACTATTTCAATTTAAAGCTAAAAAAATTCTAAAATAATGTCAAACTAGTGCATTTTTTTTAATATAGATTAAAACAATACATGTATTAAAATTTTAAATTTTTGGGGTATTACAGGTGTTTAAATTTTTATTCATTTAAGTCCAATTAAAGTTAAGTTATTCATGGAAACTCCAATGACGACCCATTTATAAAAATTGCAAGAAACAAAATTACCACCCTTCTCCTGCCTAACAATTACATTGGACATCCTGTTCAAGAAGTCATCTGCGATGTATAAGCAGAATCTTCCTAGAACGCACCGTGGCTATTTATCACCCCTGCATAAAGAGTAGAGGCCAATAAGCCGGAACTTAAATGATAAAATTTAATTTTTTTTAAGTCCAATTTAATTTTTTAATCACTAAACTTTAATTTTCATTTTTTATTAGGTTTTAAACTTTTTAATTATATTCACAAAAAATTACAAAAAAATAAAAAAAATCACATCCGATTAAAGAAAAAAACTTTTTTAAGCAGATATAACTTTTTCAATTTTTTTTATATAGCCTTCTTTAATGAATGCAATTAACACAACTAAATTAAAGTAAAAAAGAAAAATTCAAATTTTAGTGAAAAAAAATTATATAAAACAAAAAAAATTAAAAACTAACCTTTAATAGCAAAACCAACCGGTAAAATTACTCCCACCGCTATTTTATCCCACATCTTTCTCCGCTCAATTTTATATTATTAATTTTCAAATATGAGATAATATCTCACAGCTGTAATAACTTTGTATGAAATATACTAGTTACTAACGAGAATTACTAGTACAAAATAGGCAAAGTGTTGGTTAGTGCGGAACAAAACAATAGTAAGGGCATAATTTTCGAAAACCAACTCTTGGCCTAGCAGAGAAGTAGATCAATCTACCAATAGAAGGATCCCAGATGGAGGAGCAAGACAATCTACCAATAGTCGGAGGGAGTGAGTCCCACCACACCCAGACTATCACGGCAAATCCAGTTTTAATCCTCAGCGCCTACTTCACAAACCCCCAACCAATTGTCTTTTTTTTTGGGGGGGGGGGGGGAAATATCTTGTCCCTCTTCTTACCACATATACAATATATGGCGTCCAACAATGAAAGACAATCCAACGGAACAGCACGTGAGAAAAATACGAATCCAACAATCTATTTCTATACACTCAAAAAAGACATGGAAGTCCGGGATTTTGCCCGTGAAAATTCATGCCCAGCAGTAGTGTGAGGAGAACTGTTGAATCAACTGCAGGATTCACATCCCTCAATCCAACTGTTCTCTTTCTCAACTAATCTTCTCACTACTCACTAATGTAATCTGCTGCCCGGCAATGCACCCAATCGTTGAAAAAACACAATTCTGCCCAGCAGCCCAAATTAATCAAGCCTGCAGTTCAGCATCACAAACATGGAATACATTTGACAGCCATGAAAATGAAAGAACCCCTAATGGCCTAAAAATACCACCCAACTTGTGCGTGTGAAAATTTAGCTGGGAAAATTATTTTCCATCAGAAATATTGTGTCTCTGTACTTGCATAATAGGCTTCATTGAGCTCAGAACAGAGCGCTTTAATTAGCAGAGTGTTTTCTGGGTAACGTCCGCACCGATGGAAGACGCCGAAAGAATCGAGAGAGGAGCTAGGGATTGTCAAATCGGCGCCGGAAAACAGCCGTTTCTGTCAGCACTGGCTTTTACAATGTCGGATTGTGCATTTAATGCACCGAATTGTTTGTTGTCTGTTTCCATTCTTGCTTGGCTATAAATAGAGAGCAGAGATGAGGGTGTGAAGTGTGAAGTGAAGTGAGAAGCCGAAGGCAGAGAGAGATACAGAGTGTTTGTGTGAAAGATTGTTTTGTAAATTCGGTTGTCTTCGTAATAAAATATTTTGATTTCCTCTGCCATTTAGTTTTGTTCTTGTTCAATTTATCCCAACAGTGTTTGATTATTTGATTGCTAATACATCTAATTTTGGAAGGTATTTTCAAATCTCTGCAATCCAGCCCTCTTCACGAGTCACGACTAATTCTTATATCCAAACATCAGTACAGCATACACACACACACGCACACACTCCATCTTGTGCAGTTTCAGGCTGCTTCATCAGCACTCCATGGCATTGTTTCATGCACTGCCACTATCAGTCAATGTTCAGCAGTGCTTAGCTACACTAGCTGAAAATATTTAATCCATCTAGGGGACTTATAATTAATTATAAACATGTCATTGTCGCATAATTCTAATTGAATATCTGTTATGTTGATTAGAAACAGATCGGATAATAGGCTTATTAACCGGAAAAGCACAGGGTCGAGCTTACGGTGTATACCTATTTTGAAGTAAAATTATTTACAATACTTTGAGATAATAGAGCTATTCGAGGTGCTCTAAGTCTTGTTGGACAACATAAGTCGAGATAAATTTCTGAATGTCTCTTATTCATGTTTACGTAAATATAAATAGCTAATTAATTTATAATTAGTTCTTAAAGAAAGGAAAAGCATATAATAAGAAAAACGCTTCCACATATAATTTAAAATGAAAACAATTAATCCCCCATATAAAGGTAGGAATCATTATTTAAATGAAAACAATTAATTCCCACGTAAAAGTAGGAATCTTTCTTACAATAAAAGCCTTCGCCCTTGAAAATAGCCCAACGCAGCTCTCCCGCATATCATTCGGTCCCGTAATTGCCTCTAACAATATCATCTTATGCAACACAGCATCATCGATCTTACTCATTCTTTGATTGCAGCTTCTGCGGCTTCCTTAATTTCATGCAAAGCATCTTCAAAACACTCGGCTAGAAGTCGTGGGTTTGGGACAATGTCTTTTGCTACCAGGATTTGCACGTCAGCTTTATCGCCATAGCTCACCATGTGCATTGTGATTGCCTGCAAATCACCAACAACAACAACCACCACCACGACAGCCAAACTGCTCATTACTCACTCAAATCTATCATACATTTACTGATTCGTTAGGGCTATGTTTGGAGTCAAGATTTGGTGAAAGAAAAGAAAATAAAAAAAAAAGTAAATATATATATATATATATATATAAAGTCCCAAACACATATTTAAGGGTAAATAGATTTCAAAAAAAAAATTATAATAAAATAAAAGCATTCATCAGATTTTAAATTTTCCTAATTCCATGCCATCTCTTTTATATTTTCCGTTATAAGTCAAAGAAGAAAAAAGAAATTTGAATTCTTATCTCTTTTCTTTTTTTTTTGGGTGTTTACATTGAAGATTTAGAGAAAGAAGAAAAAATAGGGAAAATGATAAGAAAAAGTAAAAGGAAATATCAAATACATAGTCTTATACTTTAATAGATTAAAAAAAATAAAACAAAGAATGATTTTGAAAAACATAAAAGAGTGACTTCGAATCTCTTTTTTTTTTTTTTTTTTCTTTCCTTTTTTCTTTACTAAATACCTAGTCCAATCATAGCTTAATTATTTCAACAGAGGAATTGAATTGAATTGCCAGGAGGAAATCAAACTATTGATAGTTTTGTACGTGAGGTAGGCTGCTGATATTCACTCTTATGCAAGTCACCGGATTGCCCGCAATTGTAACCTCCTCTCGTGGACCAATCATATTCGAGACTGTAAAAGTTGTGTTACAAACAATTCTGTAGCTGAGCCAGCCCGCTACCTATAATTAAAATGACAACAATATCATCGTTAACTAACATTAGAAGTGATTGTCCACCGTAATTCCCTTTTTCAAAAGCATACCTAAATGGAGTCATAATAATATTTCTATAATAAAAAATATATTTTGGTGAGTTAATTCATTTAAAATGATTAGCTCGCAAAAAATCACACAATTCTGATCTAATTAATCTCCTGACAAATAATTTTGATTGCATGGTATTGTTTACTTAACACATAAGACTTTGTTATTGCTAGAATGAAAAGTGTTATATTTAGGGTGCGTTTGGTGCACCAAAGTTTGATGAAAATATTTAAAAATCTCTAAAAATCTCTATAAAATTTTATACATTCTCAGCTTCTTAAAATTCAAAAAACGTTCAATATCTTAAAAAAAAAAAAGTCAATAACTAGAATTTGGTTAATCAAATAGTAAAAATTTTTTCGTCATTCTCACCATGAACTCTCAAGCTACCAAATGATATCTACTTTGACTTTTTTTGTGACTTTTTAAAGCCGTTCCAACGGTTTATAAAAACTATTCCGACAGAATCACGCGATCAACTTTCGTCCAAACGGTCTCTACAATCCGTTTGGACGGATTATAGTGTAAAGAAGTCATGACTATCTAAAATTTTGAATCCGTTCAAACGGAAATCCAATCCGTCAGAACAAAATTTTACTATTCATTCTCAAAAAACGCAATTTAAACGGCGTACACTAAATACAAAAAATTTTTCAAACTATATTTTATCTAATTTTTTCTCACTTTTTGATGCGCCAAACGCAGCCTTAATCAGAAAAGAGTGACCCAAAAAAAAAAAAAAGATGCGCTCTATTAAAATGCGACTTTTTAGGTATATTTATGTAAAAAAAGCAATCACGTTGATAATGTATCAAAATTAAACTCGTTTTTAAAATTATTTAAAGTACACCTTAATACATCTTATCATTTAAAGTGATAGACACACAAATTTATAAATTTTTTCATAATATAAGGGGCCTTTTGGCACCCAAAAAAAAAGAATTATTAATTTTCTTTAACTTTTTTCATCAAACACAAAATTAAATTTTTTCAATTTTTATAAATCTTTACTAAACATTCAATTAACTACTAAAGTTGGTGTAAAGTTATTTTTTTAGTTTTTTTAATTTATTATTATTATTATTATTATTGACACCAAACTACGACACTTTTGAGTTTGAACCACACTCGCGTACGTACCCTGGATCCTAAGTAGGACGTGGACATTAGAAGAGTCACTATGTTGTAGGAGAAGTGAGCCACTTGAGCTAGTTTTTTCTGGTCCATGATTGCCTTAGCTCTCTTTACGTATTGCAGAGGGTCGTCTGCTGTACCTTTGTGATAATAAACTGGAAAGAGAATCGTACCAAATTTGTTACCCCACCGCGATCCGGAGTTGTCTCTCATCAAGTCAGAAACATCCTGGTATTAGTGCCAAAAATAGTTAAGATTCTTTTTAGATTATTAGTGACAGTTTGGTGCACCCAATTTGATCTTATTTTTTATTTTATGATTTTAAAAATAAAGAAAATAACATAAAACGTATTTGATTATTTATATTTTTAAAATTTATTTTAAAAAATAAAAAAATGAGTTTACACATAAAATGTAAAATGATAAAAAATTATTTTGAGTATTTTAACTCAAAATAAAAAAATTAAAATACGAAAAATAAAAAATATCAAATCAAATACGTTTCTCTATTTTTTTATTTTGAAATTTTTAAAACATAAAACACATTAAACAAAAAATAAATAAAAACAAAAAATAAAAATGCAAACTAAATGCCACCTTAGAGATTTAATTAATTAATTAATTTGTGATTAAATTATATTAAAATATAAGCATGTGAGCGTGTTAATTAATGTCTATAATAAAATATGAATTTTTTTAAATAATTAGTAGCATAACAGTGATATTATTTCTTTCTATCTAAACTAGAAAAGCCACTACTATGGGCCCGTTTGACAATGCTGTCGTTTGTTTGTTGTTGTTTTTCTTGTTGCCGTTTTCTGTTTTTTGTTTTCTGTTGCCGTTTATTTTTTCTGAAATGAAAACTGAAACTGCGTTGGGAAATACAAGTTTATTTATAATTATTAATTTTTTTATTTTAGAAAATATTTAATTTTATTAGTTTTAAAAAATTAATAGAACTTAATAAAATATATTTTTATATTAATTTAATTAATATAATTAACTGAATTAATACAGTAAATTATTTATTAAAATCATTTAATTCAATAAATATAAAATATATTAAATTATATTATTTATTAAAAATAATTTAATAAAATATATTTCATATTAAATAAATAATTAAATTAGATTAATTATTAAATTAAATTATTTATTTTTAAATTAATTAAAATCATTTAATGATTTATTAAAATAATTTAATAAAATATATTTTATATAAATTAAATTAATTAAATCATAAATAATTTAATTTAATTATGATATTTATTTAAAATAATTTAATAATTATTATTAAATTAAATTAAAAATTAATTTAATTTAATTTAAAATAATTAATAATAAATAATTAAATTAAATTAATTAATTATGATATTTATTTCAGATAATTTAGCAATAATTAATTAATTTATTTTTATTATATATTAAAAATAATTTATATTAATTTATATAATTAATTTAATTTATTGAATTTAATTATATTATTTATTAAAATAACTTATTTTAATAAAATATTTGAATAAAATAATTTATTTTTATGTAATGTAACAAAAATAGATAAAGTTTTAAAATTGACAAAATATTGATAACAAAAAGGAAAATTAGAGTGAAAACATATTTTTTCTGTTTACGTTTTTCTGTTTATGTTTTCATTTTTTTTGTAAACAAAAAAACGTAAACAAATTTATAAAATATGTTTCTGTTGCGAGTTTACAAAATTTTGAAAATATAAACAGAAAACGAAAATGTTACCAAACGGGACCTATGAGTAAGGATTTTAAATTACTACTTTTTGTGGTAATTTCAAAGCATTATATGATGAAATTCCTATTTAAATGAAGAGGTCATTTGTCAACCAAAACTTTTACCAACTTTGCATAGAATTTTGACACGTGTTACCTTAGTTGGGTATTAAATGTTTGGTAAAAATTTATAAAAGTTGATAAAACTTGAAAAAAATTGGAGAAAGCTAGTTTTGTGTTTGATAGAAAAATTGATAAAAGTTACTTATTTATTTTTTGTTTTTTTATCAAAGCTGGTGAACAAAACATAGCCTAAGAAATTCAAATTTGAGTGAGTCTCGATAAATAATTAACTTTGAATCCATTAATTTTTAATCCATAAGTACAAACGCAATCCTAATTAATATCAACTTTTCAACCATGCAATTGTCTCCTATCAGAGAACAAATTGATAATTAAACAAACTAGCCAGCACAAATGGCGGGTTGAATTGACCTGTAATCCTGGTTGTTTCCTCAGGTTAACCATGGCTAAAGCAGTAATTCGAAGCCTCTCTCGAAGACCTAGTTAATTAGGAAAATTGAAGTAAATTTAGTCAAAAGTTGATAATTAGATTTAGAGTGCGTTTAGAGTGATAAAAAGTGAAATAAAATAAAATAAAGTGAGATAAGTTATAAGTTAATAATTTTTACAGTGAGATAAAAAGTGAATAATTTTTAAAAAATTTTAATATTTTTTAACGTTATTCAGAATTTTTTTATCACCCTAAATAGAACCCCACTAGCACTGTTTGATTAAATTTGAGGGGAGGATCAAAATAAGTATTACCTTTTGGTGAACAGACATCCAGGTATTTTGATAACCCCGACGAGATCACCGCGGAAAACACATCATTAATAGTCTGCAACATGAGCAATGAGAATGCCAGCGTTTGATGAGGAATTTATGCACACACGAAATTTTGACTATCTCATTTGGATTAGATGAGATGGGAACAAAGAAAGAGAGAGAGAGAGAATATGCAAAAGCATTTCTTATGTTTGTGAATCTTATATATATATATATTTCTTTTCCTTCCTCTCACTTTTCCACTCAACCAAACAAGTTTCCGTCATTCTACTTTTCTTTCTTTCTTTTATTCCGTCCTCTCACTTTTCCTTTCTTCTAAATTTCCTTTCTACCAAATGGAGCCTAATTTTTTAAAAAATCTATAAAAGTCATTCCAATATGATTTGTTAGAACAGATTTTGACAAATTTTTTAAAAAATTTGACTTCCTTAAAGTTTGAAAAAAACGAAAACTTTTGAATTTTTTGAGTTATTTTTTGAGTTTTTGAGTTTTTTTAGAGTTCCAAATGCCCCTTATATTAAATTTTAAAGATTGATTTTATTAAAAAAAATGGTCAATGTTAGCAACACTTCAAAATAATAGATATAAGCATAACTTTTATATATTATGAATATTAAATATAATTATCTAAAATTAAGGAGAGGTAGATGTAATTTACTCTTGAATATAAAACCTACTTATATACTTTTTGAGGAAAAAAAAATACTAAATAAATTAATAACTCTAACTACTTCTTTCCTAGCTACTAGTTTTTAACTTTTTCTAAAATAATGAAACTTACCCCATTACATTTTATATATTTTTTTTAACTGGAGAACAATAATGTTAAATTAACCAAAAAAAAAATTAAAACTAACCGTAAAAAAAAAAAAAAAACTAACAAAAAAAAATTAATTTTTTTTTCTTCGCAAGGCAAGCTTTATTATTTTAAATGTATTTACTTACCGCACCGGCCACTGCTTTTTTCACCGCCTTCATGTCGTCCATCCGAAACTTCGCGGTTGCAAGCTTCCTCGGCCACAGTTCCACCCCAGCACCGCCGCTCACGGCGGTCCTCTCGTCATTAACCCATAAAACCCTCAGTGCCAACTCCACTGCGAACACCGCCATCAACCATGCAGTCTTCACTAGCCTCCAAAACAACGTCCTCCATCCCTCCCTGCTTTTCGTGCGGTTGGAAGACGAAGACAGCGACGAAGCACCCACAGAAACGACAGTCGGCCTCCGGTCAGGATCATCGGCCCTCCGGCACAACGTCAACAACATCGACATCAGCGAGGTTCCATCCCCAAGAGCGTGATGGATTCGGAAGACCCCACACTTGTGGGCTCTCAACAGGTGTATCTCCCAGAGAGGCTTGTCGGGGCTGAGCGGCGACGAGACTGTCATATCAGCAACGTACTTGTTGACCGCCTCTTCGTCGTCGTCCTCAGCGTGGTGACCGGCGACTGGTTCGTCTCGGACGATGACGTGGCGGTCAATGTCGACCTGGGTTTTTCTCCAGTGCTCGCGGCCACTGCGGCCCCTGACCATCAAGCTGGAGAATCTTGGGTGAGTTATCATGACGGACTTGCTGATCTCCGATCTGATGGCGTCAACGTCGATTGGGTGTTCGAAGCCGATGACACAGTGGACTATTTGGTTCATTTCAGGCCTCAAGAGCAGCCGACCCTTTGGCGTCAATGGCTCTTCCTCCCCTATTTCCGGCGGACCCATCTGGAGGGAGAATTTTAGGTCGGAATACACACGAAAAAAAAAAACCATATATATTCAAAGCCATGCAGGGCGAAGCTAGGATTTTATAGATGTTTTTTTTTTGGGGGGGGGGGGGGTTTGTTGGGCCAAAAAAGTATTGATTTGCATGGAGAGTTTGGTAGAATGTTTTACTTGACTAGATAAATAAAATCCCTTTGGGAAAAGAAAATTAACTAGGACCGAACTAAAAGGGCCAAAAACCAAAAAAAAAAGACTTACTTTTGATTCGAGATTTATTTTCGTCGAAATCAAAAAAATTCTTCTAATACTATGATTGCCATTGAGAAATAGTTTGTAAAAAAGAAATAGTTATGTAAGAGAATGTGCACATGATTAAAATATAAAATGTACACGAGAAAATATGAAGAAGATCAAAAGAAAAATGGTTTGTAGAGAGAGGGGGAATGATAGCGATGGAAGAAAAGGTAAAATGATAAGAATATGAAGTATATAAGAGGTAATGTGAAAAAATAGTGAGGGAAAAGGTTTGTAGAGAGATGGAATAATAATGAAGAAAGAGAGGCCAAAAATGATAGGAAAAATATGAAAAGATGATATTAATGGGTGAGAAAAAAAAGAGAGAGACCTAAGGATAGATATAAAGAGAGAGGTATTTTTTTGGGTTTGTATTGTAAAAGACGTGCTTAATTAATTTTTACTTTTTTTTTTATGACAGATGGATAATTCGAGTATGTAATAGATATGTTTGACAATTTGAAGATAAAATAAGAAAAAGAGGGATGGTTTGAAGATATTTTCATAAAAATTCTTGCTAAATTTAAGACTTGTTTGTAACATTTATGATTTTTTTTGTTTATTTTCAACAGTTTTTGTTTTAAATTTTCTATTTTCAGTTACTATTTTTTTCACTGAAATAAAAATAGAAACATATTTAGTAGTATAATGTTGTTTAGGGTAATTAATTTTTTTAATAAAATATTTAATTTTATTAATTTTTTATAAAATTAACTAAATTTAATAAAATGTATTTAAACTAAATTAATTTAACCTTATATACTATTTTGAATAATAATTAATTTTAAAAAATCATATTAATAAATAACATAATTTAATAGTAAATTAAATTTTATTTATTAAAATTAATTCGATGTAATAAAAATATTTTAATAAAATAAAAAATTCTAAGAGGTAATTATTATTATTATTTAAAATTTTAATTTAATATAATAAATTATTTTAATAATAAACTATTATTTTAATAGTAATATTAATTTAACAAATAAATTATTTTAATATGTAATTATCATTCATTTTAATTTTGTTAAAATAATTTTTTTAATACGTAATTACTATTTATTAAAACATAATTACAATCTAATAAAATAAATTATTTTAATAATTATCATTTTATTTATAACTAATTTAATTTAAATGAAAATAAATATTTTAATATGTAATTATTATTCTCTAAAATAATTTTAGTTTAATCAAATAAATCATTTTAATCATAAATTGTTATTTTAATTTTGATAAAAAATAAATCATTATAATAATTTGTTATTTATTAAAAATAGTTTTAGTTTAATAAAATATTCAAATAAAATAATTCATTTTAATATGATGCAAAAAATTAATAAAATGTTAAAATTGAAAAAATATTTATAAAAAAGGATTTTTTATGAAAATATATTTCAAACTATCCATTTTTTCTATTTTGTTCTCAAACTATCAAATGTACCTTTTATGTTTTCAAACTATCTAATTCCGTTTTATTTGGTTCGTTTAATGGATGGAATTATTATTCAGACCAAATAATATAAAATTAGATAATTTAAGGATGTAATAGGGACGTTTGATAATTTGATGATGGAATAAGAAAAAGATAGATTGTTTGGGAGATATTTTTACCAAGTGCCGATCAATTATTGTGTAAAGGCAGGACATTTCATTTATGAAAGGGGGCCACATCATTAATGAATTATCCATTTTTATTAAATACATTATACGTATATATACAAGTACCAAAATCAGGGGCCATGCCCAGCCTGGCCTTACCCTAACTTTTTGTCCCTGAAGCCATATCCAACAAACCAATGCACTTCTTGAATACGGATGCATAATTGAAAAAAAAAAAAAATGGTAAATTGCATTGAAATTTTCCTTTTTTACTTTCATCCAATTACACTATTACCCTCTACAATTTTATTTTTTACGTTAATTACCCTTGTACTCATAGCGCGCCGCCAAAACTGTTAGATTTTTAAGACAAAAGACCAGGCCAACCCCACGTACGCCCGGTTGCTTGCACAGAATAGCGCAATTTTTAATAATTTTTAATTTTTGTTAATAGTTTATTATAATGTTTTTAAAAATTTCTCAACTTTTGACAAATTAAAAAATTATTAAAAGTTATTAAAAATTTTCAATTTTTACTAAATACATAAAAAATTTTAATTACTAATCGTTGTACTTTTTTCGTGCAACCAAATACAATAATATAATATTAGCAACGATACGAAAGAAAATTTAAAAAATTGAGCCTTGGTAGTTGAAAATTTCAGATAGAGATAATAGACGTAGGGAATAAGATTAAAGAATACGAGGTAATGAATAATTTTCTTTGACCCATCTATTCTATCTTTATACTTAAATTTAAATTTGTGGAGAAAATAAAAAAAGAGAAGCAAAATAATAATTGATAAGAAAATAAAATGAAATAAAGAAGTCAAAATTTTGAAAATTTGAATTACAAGTGAAAAACATAAGAAAATAATTAATAGATATTTATAAAAAATAATTTTTAGTTAATTAAGCATGATAAAAAAATACAAATTAATAATTTTATTTTCTATTCAATTTTTTTTTCTTTTCATTTCATAAATCCATGTTCCAATCATGCCTTAAATTATTTACAAGTGGAGTAAACTTTGTAGGCATTAAAACAAACACTTAATGGGTGGTAATATATCATAAGATTATTTCTTTAGGCATAAAAGAAATAGTTTTTGAGTGTTACTATTATCTAAGAGAAACTAAAAAAGATAAATTTTTTTAATAGATATTTATAAAAAATAATTTTTACTTAGCTAAGCATAACAAAATAATACAGATTCATAATTTTATTTTCCTTTAATTTTCTTTTTATTTCACAAATTTATACTCCAATTATGCCTTAAAATATTTATAAGTGGAATAAACTTTTTCACTCAGGTTCCGTTTGGGAATCCCGAAAAAAGTAAGCTACTAACAACTATTTCACCTTTTTTTTAATTATCACTTTTTTTAATTATTAGATTACCCTTGCCTTTTTAGAAAATAGCATAAATGTCAATATAAATGAGGGTATAAATGTAAATATATAAATTTAGTTATAATTAGCTTAGGTTCCCAAACACAAAAAAGTTTATTTTTTTTCTAGTTTACTAATAGTTTGCTAGAAAAAAGTATTTGCTAATGGTTCCCAAATCATAACTCAGTTTCTCACACAAACTTTTGTTTGTTTGTATAAGGTTAAGTTTGAGAAGAAAAAAAAAAAGTTAGCTTTTTTTTTATAACTGATTACTAGTTAACAGCTAAAAACTTAATTTTTTTTTGTATTTAAGAAAGGAAAAATATTAATTTTTTAGTAGTTAGTTTTTTAATTTTTTATTAATTAGACATTTTTGTCCTTCAATATTTAAAATAAATTAAAATATAAGTTGATAAATTTAGTCATTTAAAAAAAGTCAACAAGTTAGTAGTCGGTAACCAGGGTTACCACTAATGTTTCCAGAGGCACTCTAAAATTCATCAATATTAAAGAAAAAAAAAAGCAAAATTCATCAATTTTGTACGCAGACCAATTGGTTAGGGGTAATAAACTTATAAAGAACATTAATACAATTGAATCAAAGTACAGGAATAAAGGTAATGTATCTGTCAAAAAACAAAAAGTGAAGTACCACAAATTACTGTGCACTATAATTTGGCCGCTTTAATGTTTGATAAGAGACTATTTATATTTCCCAAATTACATATTACATTTTATTTTATTTTTTGTTAAGAGAAATTATAAATTCATTTTATAGTTTTATTTATTTATTTATAATTTAAATAGACATAATTAGTCACCGTACATAAATCTTTGCCGAGCTTAATTTGGTAGTTTTTATAGTTTTACGGATTTATCTTTTAAAAAAAATTAAAAAAATTTTGTTTTTAATTTGAACAGTCAAATAAAGGGCTCGTTTGGAGCTAAAAAAATCAAAAAATTTTAAAAAACTTCAAAAATTTTTAAATTTCTCCAATCACATTTTACTATTTATCATTTTTACATCACATCAATCTAATCTATTAGTTTTTTTTTATTTTTTTTTGTACTCCAAACGCATCCAAAATTTTCAATAAATTAATAGATGAGAAAATTCGGGTGGATTCTGTCATAAAAACCCTGGCACAAAGGGTACGGCCGATAAGCGGACAGCAGGCGGTCAATAAGCCGGCAGCTGGCTGCAATGACCTGCAGGCTGCAGCCCCATTAGCAATAAAGAGCACAACTACGCCTCTGGTTTCCCATTAGCATTAAATCCTGTTGGGCGCCAAAAATTAATTTTTAAGGGTCACTGTCATTTTTCCTATTTTTCTGTTATCATTTTTTTTCTATTACTATTTATTTTTTTAAATAAAAATTAAAATTACATTTAAAAATGTAAGTTTATTTATAATTATTAACTTTTTATTTCAATAAATATTTAATTTTATTTGTATTAAAAACTTAATAGAACTTAATAAAATATATTTTATATTAATTTAATTAATAAATTAATACAGTAAATTATTTATTAAAATTATTTAATTCAATAAATATAAAATATATTAAAATATATTATTTGTTAAAAATAATTTAATAAAATATATTTCATATTAAATAAATAATTAAATTAGATTAATTACTAAATTAAATTATTTATTTTAAATTAATTAAATTCATTTAATTATTTATTAAAATAATTTAATAAAATATATTTTATATAAATTAAATTAATTAAATCATAAAAAATTTAATTTAATTATGATATTTATTTAAAATAACTTTATTATTATTATTAAATTAAATTAAATTAAAAATTTGTGTAATTTAATTATTTATTATTAATTATTTTATATAAATTAATTTACTTATGATATTAAATTATCATTATGATATTTATTTCAGATAATTTAGCAATAATTAATTATTAAATTAAATTAAATTAAATTAATTTTGTTTCATTATTTATTAAAAATAATTTATATTAATTTATATAATTAATTTAATTTATTGAATTTAATTATATTTATTTATTAAAATAATTTATTTTAATAAAATATTTGAGTAAAATAATTTATTTTTATGTAATGTAACAAAAATAGACAAAGTTTTAAAATTGACAAAATGTTAGCAACAGAAAAAAAAAACTAGAGTGAAAACACATTTTTTTTGTTTACATTTTTCTGTTTATATTTTTTTTTTGAAACAAAAATACGTAAACAAGTTTATCAAACATGTTTCTGTTACAAGTTTACAAAATTTTAAAAACATAAATAGAAAAACAGAAAACGGAAACGTTATCAAACGGGATCTAATTATTTAAAGTTTATATCCATTTTCTATGGACTTTTATCACTAAAATTAAATTCCTTATTTTTATTTGTTTATTTTTAAACATATTAATTGCATTAATAAAAAAATTACAAAAAATAAAAAAAATTCATATCTAATTAAAAAAAAACAAAAAAAAACTTTTTTTAAATTGGATATAACTTTTAAATTTTTTGGTAATTTTCTTTAATGAAAGTAATTAACACGTTTAACATCTACTAAGCAAGATGAAAAAAAAATCAAATTTTAGTTATAAAAAAATTATATCAACAAAATAAGTTAAAAAAATAAAAACCAAAAACTAAGTTTTAGCTCATATTTGTTAACCTTTTTATTTTTATTTTTTGTTTATATTTTTAAAATTTTATAAACTAACAACAGAAATATGTTTGTTAAATGTATTTATATTTTTCGTTTCCAAAAAAATAAAATTTAAAAAGGAAAACGTAAATAAAAAATTTGTTCACTTTGTTTTTTTTTTTTTTTGTTACAAATATTTTGTCAATTTTAATACTTTTTCTATTTTTATTACATCATATTAAAATAAATTATCTTATTCAAATATTTTATTAAGCTAAAATTATTTTTAATAAATAATATAATTTAATTAAATTCATTATCTAAATTAATATGTAACATATTTTATTTATCTATTTTTAATAAATAAATAATTTAATTAATTAATTAGTTATAATGAAATATATATTTTTAATAACTAATTTAATTAATATAAAATCTATTTTATTCAATTACTTTTAATAAATAATATAATTAGTATATTTTATATTTACTGAATTAAATGAATTTTTTAAATAAATAATATAATTAAATGATAATTTAATATATTTTATATTTATTGAATTAAAATATTTTTAATAAATAATTTAATTGATTAATTAATTAATTAATTAATTTATGAAAATAAAAAATTAATAATTTTGTAAACAAAATTATATTTTTAAATGTAATTTCAGTTTTAATTTAAAAAAAAAAAACAACAAAAAAGAATAAAAAAACAAATAAATATAAAAAAAAAAAATGGTCACGTTACCAAACGACTCATTAATAACCAAATCAAGCCTTAGCCCGGCGGAAAAGTAGATCACCAACAGAAAGATCCCGGATGGAGTGAGTAAGACAATCTACCAATAGGCAGATGCCAGATGGAGGGAATCCAGTTTTGATCCTCAGAGCACCTACTTTACAAACCAAAAAACCCTTTTTTTTAAATATATATATATATATATATATATAACTTTTCACTCTTCTTGCCGCAACCACAATATGGCATCCCGCATTGAAATCCAACGGAACAACACGAAGTGAGAAAAATATGAAGCCAACAATCTTTTTTCTGCAACTATATATATGCACTAAAAAAGGTTCCCAACACCATAGTATTTCAGAAACAGAGAAGTCTGGGATTTTGCCTGTGAAAATTCATGCCCATCAGTGAGAAGAGCTGTTGAATCAACTGTAGGATTCACATCGTTTAGTCCAACTTAATCCCAACTGTTCTCGTTCTCAACTATTGTTCTCACTACTCACTAATGTGCTGCCCAGCAATGCACCCAATCCTTGAACGACCACAATTCTACTCAAGAGCCCAATCGTCGAATATATTCGTACTTATTCGACCGGTGAGTACTTCATCCATCCCGTTCAGAGAGAGTATGAGAATCTTAGTAGCAGGGATGAGAACATGCATGAAAATTTAAGGTGTTACCCGAAGGGGTATGGGAACAGGTACGATAATCCTCACCCCACCTCGTACCCGCTTAAATATTTATTTATTAATTTATATATATATTTTTTAATTTTTATTTAATATATATAATATTTATAATAATTTTTAATATTTATTTTTTACATATAATATATAACTTACAATAGTTAGAATACTTAGCGGGTTAACAGGAATAAGAACGGGAAATTCATTACCTAACGGGAACGGATATGGAAGAAATTTTTTTTTCCGAAACGGGGATGAGGACAAGAAGAGGTAAGAATATTGCTAAATGGGGTCGGGAATGAGGATGGGAAAAGTCATATCTGTCCCGTTGACATTCCTAAGCCCAAATCAAGCCTGCAGTGCAGCATCACAAACATCAAATACATTTAACAACCATGCAAATGAAAGAACCCAACCCCCCCTCCCCAAAAAAAAAATACCAAATGGCCTAAAAAAATCACTCAATAGAACACCTTAATTTCCAATAAGCTATACTACACAAAGAGCTTGTCCACTAGCACGGACAATGTATCTACGCCCTTTTTTTTTCAACTTATAATATTTGGATATACCCCCAACCAACCCTCCTACAGTGTTCGCTTAACCTTTCTTTTTTTTTTTGAAAAGTAAAGTTTTTTTTTATAAGAGAGAGAGAAAAGACTCGAACTCGAGTCATGAGCGAGCAAAAAAAACTCTTAACCACTAAGGTACAAGTCACTCTTAACCACTAAGGTACAAGCCACGCTATTGTTCGCTTTACTTTTCTTACTAATTCTTTTTCTCTGTATGCCCATCACTTGAAGCTTGCTTCAATAAGTTTGAGTTTGGATGGAAATCACTGGACCTCTGAAAACGTTCCCAAAGCCTTGACATGTAGTTCATATTTTCATGCGGCTGTTTATTTAAAACTGCATCAAACTAAGGCATGGTTTGGGAACTCATGCTAAAAGCATGCTTTTTTTAACTTACTGTAGCATGTACTAATGACTAAATTTAAAATTGTGGAATTACCCTTTTATTGGGTATTTGTGTCTTCAAGATAATTTTAGAAAATAGTATAAAACAACGAGGGCAAAAATATCAATCTATAAAAAAAGTATGCTTCCCAAACGCAAAAAAAAGCTTGCTTTTTTTTGGTAAACTACTAATTTGCTAAAAAAAAAAGACAAGTGCTAATGATTCCCAAACCATGCCTAATAAGTTGACAAGATCTTGACCACACACCATGAAAGAAACAACCACCATTTAGAATTGTCCTCGGGAGCCAGCTATCGACCACTTATTTGGTCTGTATTGTCGTGTCTAACCACTTTTGATTACGCTGCACACTTAAATATGCTAATTTAGACACCGGTTTGGTATAATTCGAGAATTAACTAGGGCGCTTTCGTCTTTATTGTCCTAGAATGATCCGAAGTGTACTAGATGGTTCCGGAATTTTCTAAAAGTCATTGGAGTACTCTTGATTTCTCTAGAATATCTAAAAACCTGGTGGAATTTTCAAGAGGTATCATGAATATTCTAGAATATTGTATATAACTGTAGATAATGATAGAATATTCTAGAATGTAAGAGAAACTTCCATAGGAAGCTTAAATGTTAGCTAGCCACTGTCCAATGAGAATGCGGAAGACTATATATAAGGAAAGTTCATTTACACCATCAACTTTGAATGATCTCCACCATCCAATGAGAAGATGGAAGACTATACAAAAAGAGTTCATTTAAAAGGATCAAATGATCCAAAGTTCTAAATATTCAAGAAAGTTAGTGGGGTTTTCTTCAAAATTTTCTCGTATATCTTTCTTTTAAGTGTTTTGCCTCCTAACAAGGAGTTAAGCTAATTTAGCATTACAACACAAGGGTTGAGTAACTAATTACTGCACGAGTTGAGACTTGAAATTTTAAGTCGCTACTGTCATGTAAAACAACCACTTATTCTCCATGAAAAATAATTCAAACCAAAATTAACCTATAAGACACCGCAATAATGAATAAATCATTTATCCCAACAATTAGAAATGCGTGGAAACCATCCATAAACTGAATTTAAATCCGATTAGAAATGGATGGAAAGTGTAACCTGAATTTAAATCCAATATATTCTTAAGCGAGCAAGGTATGCTAACACCAAATCATAAAAACCATACAAATTATAGTTGCGGAAATAATAGTAATGGAAATTACTAAAGAAAAAGAGCCTTTGTTATTTAAGAACTTCTTAAATCTCAAATTACCACTAAAAAATCATTAAAAATATGTGTTGAAAATATCTCCCAATTAACAGAATTCTATAGCAATAAACAAGAATTCCAATTTATTTAAATAATCCTTAACTCGTGAATCATGACTAAATGACCATAGAATACAATTTGAAGTGCACTTGGATTGCAAAACACATCAACAATGAGAAGACATTCATAATCAAATGAAATAAAATAAAAACTGATTATAGAAGGTTTTCAATTAACTGTGTTCTAACTTAAAAAAGCTCTCAAAATCATCACTCAAAATATAAAATCAAAACAGACGGATAGAAATATACAAATGATATGGCTATTAACGATAGGATTTCTGGAACTAGCATGGTAGAAACATACGTAATGATATGGCTCTTAACGGTAGGATTTCTGGAACCTAGCACGAGCTCCGCGACCACCGAACTTTTTGGGCTCGCAGCGTCTGGGATCGGCGACGAGAAGAGTGCGGTCATACCTGACAAGAATGTCTTTGATCTCCTTCTTGGACTGCTCATCGACGTACTTTTGGTAGAAGGCCACAAGGGCCTTGGCGATACTCTGGCGTATGGCGTAAATCTGAGATGTGTGACCACCGCCCTTGACGCGTATACGCATGTCAACCCCGGCGAATCGGTGGCGGCCGAGAAGGAGGATAGGTTCGTAGGCCTTGTAGCGCAAGATCTCCGGTTCCACGAGTTCAATGGGGCAGCCATTGATCTTGATGAGGCCTCGGCCGCGCTTGCAGTAGGTGACCGCCACGGCCGTCTTCTTCCGCCCGAAGCACTGGACAGACTCAACCGCAGCTGCCATTGTTGGGGTTTCTGAGAACTTGGAGCTTTCTGGTAAAAACCTAACCCTAAATACCATCACATGACCTGAGAAAATAAAGAAAACTATTAATTGGGTTGAGTTAGGGTTTTGGATGCGAGTGGTCGCTGCAAATGGGCTTGAGTCTTCAACTTTCAGGCCCTATCAAAGCCATTTTATTAAAATATTTTTAATAAATATTTGTATTTTAATTTAATTTAATAAATAATTAATTTTTTAATGGAAATGGACATGGAGGTGGGGATTACTAAGGGATTGTTTGATAATGCTATCGTTTTTTTATTTACGTTTATATATTTGTGTTTTTTATTTTTTATTTTCTCTTGTAATTTTTTTCCTAAAATGAAAATTAAAATTACGTTTAGAAAAATATAATTTTATTATAATTACTAATTATTTATTTTTATAAAATATTTAAATTTATTAGTTTAATTGAATTTAATGAATATATTTTATATTAATTTTATTTTATTTAATTATATTATTTATTAAAAATAATTAAATAAAATATAAATATTATATTATTTAATCCAGTAAATATAAAATATATTAATTATAATTTAATTATATTATTTACTAAAAATAATTGAATAAAATATATTTCATAATAATTTAAATAATTTAATTACAATATTTATTAAAAATAATTTAATAAAATATAATTCATATTAAATAAATAAATTAAATTTAGTTAATCATTAAATTAATTTAATTTAATTATGATATTTATTAAAATTAATTTAATAAAATATATTCAATATTAGTTGAATTAAAATTAATTATTGTAAATTAATTACAAAATTAAATTAAATAATTTAATTATAAAATTTATTAAAAATAATTTAATAAAATATATTTATATTAATTAAATTAAATTAAATTAATATTTTTTATGTTATTATTTATTAAATTTAATTAAATATATATATTTCTTATTAATTAAATTAACTAATTTAATTAATTTATTTATTTATTAGAAATAAATTAATAATAGATATTGCATATTAATTTAATTTGATTATATTATTTATTAAAAATAATTTTAGTCTAATAAAATATTTGAATAAAATAATTTATTTTAATATGATATAAAAAAAAATAGACATCGTATTAGAATTGACAAAATGTTTGTAAAAAAAAAAAAGAGTAAAAATATTTTTTTTTTACATTTTTCTATTTAAGTTTTTATTTATTTTTTAAATAAAAAACGTAAACAAATTTAACAAATATGTTTCTTTTATCAGTTTATAAAATTTTAAAAACATAAAAAAAAATAAAAATGTTATCAAAAGGGGCCTAAAAACGGGGCAGGGGTTAAATTGATCTACCACCTTCTACTAAAGGTAAAAAACACATCAACAAAATTAGAAATAAACACACAAACTTAAAATTCTTTGCTAATCAAACTTAGGTTGATTTGTTTTTTTTTTTAAATATATATATATATTTAGGATGCTCGAATCATTTTATGTGTACTTTATTTAATTTTTAAGAACTTAAAGTTAACAGTTAAATAAATTTTCAATAGTACTAAAAATATTCAAACTGGTAATTACCATGAAGTAAACTAAAATTATGACCAACTAAATGTGAGTTTAGAGTGATAAAAAGTGAGAAAAAATGAGATTATACCTGATTTGAGAAAACTTTTTATATTTGTTGCACATATCTCAAACCGTATTTTTTTGAAATGAATGGTAAGATTCCCATTCTGACGACTTGAATTTCCGTTTGGACGGATTCAAAATTTTGGGCAATCATAAATTATTTTTTGCACTACAATTCATCCAAACGGATTATAAAAACCGTTTAAACGGAAGTCAACCGCGCGAATCTGTTGGAACGATTTCTACAATCTGTTGGAATGATTTCTACGACCCCATAAAAATTAATTAAAGTTGATATCATTCGGTACCTTGAGAGTCCATGGTGAGAATGGTGAAAAAAATTTTACTATTTGATTAACCGAATTTTAGTTATTGACTTTTTTTGAAAGGTATTAAACTTTTTTTGAATTTTAAGAATGCAGGAATGTGTAAAAGTGTATAGAGATTTTTAAAAATTTTTACTAAAATTTAGTACACCAAACACACCCTAAATTACCGATGAGATTTTAAGTTGTTTGCTAACCAATTTATAAATTGACGTATGTTTTACTCATTTTTTGTCTTATATGATTTTTTATCAACAATTTAATTATCATTTTATTTGTTTGTTTGTTTTTTTTTTCGTATTTTTCAGTTTTAAGCATATTATTCATATCTAAAAGGGAGTCAAATTACAAAAAAAAAAAAAAGGAAAAAAGAAAAGAAAAAAAATGTCCAAAAGTATGAGAACACACTTAATGGGCAGAAGATTGAGTTTTTTTTCTTTTTGTTCTGGTAAATAAAAGTACGAAGGAAATGCTGTCCCACCATAAAAAAAAAAAGTTAAATTTTAATTAAAAAAATCATATTAAATGAAAATGTAGTTAAAAATAAAGTGACCTTGACTACTAAACAAACACTAATACAATTACATTTTCATCACAGTCTCACCTTAGTTTCACACTTTTTAATTGTAACAATTAACATATTATTCTTCTAATTAAATCTAAATTTAAAAAAATATTCACATACCATTCAAATTAATTTGGGCATTGTAAGTTATTAATTAGTTGCATTTTACAACAACATGGACATTTTGTTTGGTCAAAAATTTAAATCAAAATTTACAATTTTACCCATAAATGCTACTATATAATTGCGATTACAGGTTATTTGAGGTATAACTTTGCATTTTTTTTGATACGTGATATTTTAATTAGTAGTTTGATATTTGGTAAATATTTGTAAAAATTTTTTAAAATTTGGAGAAAGTCAATAAGAGTTTGATTTTTTTTTTGTAAGTAAAGTTAAAAAAATTAATAAAAATTAATTTTACATTTAATGAGAATTTTAAAAAATTAAACAAAATTAACAAAAAATTATTTTTTTTTTATTTTTGTTGGTCACCCAAACACAAATATCAGTGCAAGTACAAGTACGTTAAATATACCCCCGAAATTCTTATGGTTTTTTTTGCTGCTGGAATTGTACATATTTGGTATTTGATGCAATAACGTTGTATATTTACCAAAATATCCCTTACTAATTACTGCTAATCTACGAAGAAGCATTAAAGGATGGCTACTTTTGGAATTTTACACTGTCACTGCCCAGACAACTACACGGCTTATGGGCACTCATACTGAACACATCATTCTTGTGTCAATTGCACCAATATCTTCCAAAATCGCACCGAAATGACGTGATGGGACCTAGGTTGAAAAACATTTTATTTAACCCCGTTTGGAAGAAAAAAAATATTTTTAAAAATTTAAAAATTTTTAAAAATTTTTAAATTCTTCGAATTAAAATTTACCATTTATCATTTTTATATCACATCAATCTCAAAAATTAAATTTTTTTAACTTCCAAACATCCCTCTTATTTGTTTGGGGTACCTTTAGCATGCTATTAACTTTTTTTTTTAATTATTTTACTCTCGAGTTCAATTGTATTTTTACTTTATATTTTTTAATTGAAGTAATTTTTTTTACTTTTTATACTTAAGATGAAAATTACTTATACTTACGAACCTTAAAAATTTACGTTTACATTTTTTATACTTTAAATTAAAGTAAAAATATTAAAAAATCTGTCAAATGTAATGGTTTTACCTCTAATTAAGTTTAAAAATTACATTTATACTCTCTATACTGTACATTACCTACACTTACACCCCTATTCTATTTAGTTTTTAATGAGTATTTTTATATTTTTATTTGAAAATTTAGCGCCGTTCACAATACAAGAGATATAAAGTTAGGTTTTAAAAATTCATGGGGTGTAAGTGATTTATTTACTTTTGTATCTATTGTATTTTAGACTAAAATGAAATTGTAAAAAGTATTAACTTTTTAAATGGAAAGACAACAATACCCACTAAAAGCTAAATAGAATTAGGGAATGTAAGTGTAGATAATATAAAGTACATAAGACATAAATATAATTTTTAAACTTATTTAGGATTAAAACCATTGTGTTTAATGAATTTTTAAATGTTTTCACTTTATTTGAAAGTATAAGCGATGTAATATAAGTTTTTAAAATTCAGAGTGTAAGTGATTTTGACCTTAAATATTGGGAGTAAAAAGGCAATTATCCATTTTTTTAATACAATAATTAATTCCTTGCAAGACTAAAATGCAACTATTGACAAAATTAACATAAAATGTGAAGATAATATATATTTTTTCTAATTAAAATTTTGATTTAAAAAATAAAAAAAATCTGATTATAGTGTATGAAATCACATAAATTGAATTTAATTTAGAGTGAAATTTGAGAATTATACTTTATTAGTAAGTTTTTTTTTTTTTTAATATTTGAGGGTGTCCAACCCAACTTACATACACTTTGATTAATTCCTCAGTATCTTGAAATTAAAAATCGGGTGAATCTCCAATAATCTATAGAAAACTCGAATTACTGACCACTGCAGAGCTAGTTTAAGATCTTATCAATAAAATAATGCTGCATTTAAGAATATATGAAAGAAGTAAGGGATATGGTAAAAAAATTCCGTAATTAGGGCAGCTGAATTAGTGGAATGCCAATATTTTAAAAGGTAAGCAGGACCAACATCTTATGGATAAATTTTTTTTATTGAAACTATAATGCATAGAGTGAAATATTTAAAATTGTGACAAAATCATGATATATATATAACTTTATCCTTAAAATTCAGTTAGTTTGGTAAAAAAAAATCGAATCAACTTGAATTAATTGATTTTTCTGCTATTATTTTGTTAGCCGAACCAACCAAAAAGTTAAAAGGAAATCGAAACCAAAAAAAAAAAAAAAAATCAGTTTGATTTTAAAGCAAATATTTTTTAAAGAAAAAATAAGTACTTAATTAAAAAAATTACAAATTTATTTAATTAAACTAAAATTTAGGATAAACTTAATATAACGAACCACAGAATTTTATGTTTTTAGAATACATGTTTGAAATACAAGTCAAGGAAAATACAGGGGTGGGGAAATTAAAAAAAAAAAAAGCGATCATAATTAAAAAAGCAAAACAGAAATATATATATATATATATATATAGATATAGATATATATTTCTTCTAACTTTGGGTGTTGATCAGCTGACGCGTCGGCACAGGGTAATCCCATCACCGACAGGAAGCATGCAGATCTCGATACGGGGATCGGCGGCGAGGGCTTTGTTGAGCTCCAACACGAAGTCTCTGTAATACCTCACGTACTTCCTCATCGGAGCGTCCGGCGGCGCCACCACAGAACCGTTCCAGAGGGTGTTGTCGTAGCCGATCAGTCCCCCAACCTTCACCAGCTCAATCAACCTCTGGTGGTAGTTCAAGTAGTTGTCTTTGTCAGCGTCCACGAAAATGAAATCAAACGACCCATGAAACTTCCCCTGTAAATTCATCACCACAACAAGATCCAGTCAATTGTGTAGAGAGAGAGAGAGAGAGAGAGAGAGAGAGAGAGAGAGATTGGTGTCATGTAAAAGATTGGAGAGATATTTTGATGGGTTTGATGAATCTTACATCTTCCATCATTTGATCGAGAACAGGCAGAGCAGGGCCTTCTCTGAATTCGATTTTGTGGGCGACGCCGGCTTTTTCAATTACCGGCAGGCCCAGTTCATAGTTTTCTCTGTTAATGTCCATTGCCAAAATCTGCGGGAACAAATAACCAAAAAAATTTAACTTTAACTCGCGCTAACTGTTTGGTTCCCGAGAAACCGAGATAAGGATTCGGGGCTGAAATAAAAAACTATGTCACCTCAAGAATTATTAAATTAAAATTTAACCATTTAGATGTATTTATATATTTTTTAAATAAAAAAATATAAATGCACTTGATCATTGGATTGTTAGATTCCGATCGTCAACGTCCTCTCCCTTTTCCCGAGAAAAATGTGAGGAAAAAGGATTTTAAGACTGGTATCAAAAACAATATCAACTGAGCTCCTGAATAGGAACGTTAAATTAATCTAACGATTTAGATATGTTAATATATTTTTTAAGTTAAAAAAAATATAAATACATCTTGGTTCTCTAATTTGATATCAACCTCCTCTTTTGAATTAAAAACAAAGGGGGGAGAAGAGGATTGTTTGTTAATAATTAATGGTAATACCTTTCCGTCGTCGGGGAGAGCAAGGGCCGTGGCGAGAAGAGAGTAACCGGTGTAAACACCGATTTCCATGGTGTTTTTGGCGTTGATGAGCTTCAAAAGCATGTTCAAGAACTGTCCTTCGTCAGCTGAGGTTGTCATAATGTTCCTGTTTTTCAACATCCAAAATCAAATCCAATCTGAAAACATCGTCAAAAATTGTCAAAATTTGAGAATCGAACTCGGATCATGAAATTCACCATGGATGCTTCGCAGTCAACTCTCTGAGTTCCTTCATTGGTTCTGGCTCTCTCGGGTATACACTGGTCTCGAGAATATACTATCAGAAGAAACAAACAAAACCCAGGACAAACACGGAGAAACAAATCAAAAACGAATCAAACAAGAGGATTTTTTTTCATTATATCGAAATCACCACCTACCTGGTATAGAGCATCGCTCTGCAGAAGGCTCTTGTGACCGACCTCTTGATGCCTCAGAGATTGGTTTTGCTCTGCTTCGCCGGCATTCGTTGCCATTTTCTGCGAAATTAATTGCTGCTCTCTTACCTTTCCCTTCCCCTCGATCGCCGCTGCTTAAGCTGAGTTTGAGCCGTCAGAGAACGAAGGTAATATAAGAGAATAGAGATCCGGTTCGAGCCGCCAGAAACATTTAAGGGTCGTTGGACCGGCCGCCCCCGATCGGGGGTTGGTGAGGTCCTCGGAAGAGTGTGGGTCGTGTTCAAAAACCCACCTACTGGGACCCACCCATGTGGCACCCACCACCCACCTTCGTCCTGGGATCAAAATAGTGGCTGCCCGCCAATAAATGACGTCATAATTGCTTAGTTATTGTTTTTCAGATAAATATACACCAAGTATGATTAATAAGGCGCCGTTTAGTTTGAAAAAAATTACAAAAAAAAATTTATAAATTTCCATTAACTTCATATCATATTAACTTTTTTCTTTCACTACACATATTACGAATTCTCAATTTATCTCACTTTAGTGTGTGTTTAAAATGATAAAAGTTGAGATATAATAAAATAAATTGTGAATTCGTAATTTGTATATTAAAATAAAAAATAAATATTTTTTATAAATTTTCGGTGATTTGTAGTAAACCGAACAGATATTAAGTTAAAAGAGGAAGTGATAGGGCTTGCTGGCCGTATCAAAGGTAAGGCAAGCGAAGCGTTGGCCTTTGGTAAATTTCTCCGATAGTAGCGCGTTTTTTAAAAAGTTTTCTCCCTAAATAATTATTAGGTGTGTTTGAAATTGTATAAAAGTATATAAAATAAAATAAAATTATAAAAATAAATATCTTGCAATTCGTATAGTGAGTGAAAATTTTAAATTTTATTATCTCGTAATTCGTATTTGTAGAGATTTGTAAGATTTTATTTTATTTTGTTAAGCTCCAAACAGAGCCAAATTATATTATTCTATAAATTTTATATTTTTCATTCATAATAATTATTTTATTTTTTATAGAAATAAAAAACACCTATTAATATTACATCTTTGATTTCAAGAAATATTGGGCCGGCCATGGGTTGGGTTAGGGGTAACATTCCAATAATATGTTTCGTATTTAATTAAATTACAAAAATATTATTTTTCTTATTTATAATTTCGTATTTAATTAAAATCAGCGTTGTTATGTGAATCAGAGTATTAGGTAGTGAAGTATAATTATGTTCAGAAGATGATAGTTGCGGAGATGATAATGCTAAGATGCATGTGTGAGATTATAAGGAGATATAGGATTAGGAACAAAGAGATTAGGGACAAAGTAAGAATATTACCGATTGAAAATAAAATGAGAGAAAATCGATTAAGATGGTTCAGCCCTGTTAAAAGGCATCCAACGGAGGCACCTGTTAGAAGGTATGAAAATATGGAGATTACTAAGAGTAAAAGATGAAGAAGGAGACCCAAGAGAAATTGAAAAGAAACTATTAAACATGACATTGCCTACCTGGATCTAACGGATAACATTACCCTAAACAGATTTAATCGGCGTTGTTAAATCTATATAACCGACCCCACTTAGTGGGAAAAAGTTTTATTTGATTTGGTTTGATTTATAATTTCATTCAAATCTAATGGATATTCTGAAATTGTCACATCAAACTCATTCCATCTCCAAACACTGCCTTAATCATTGCCATTGGGAGATGCAAGGTAAAGACCAAAGTTCTAACAATTTTTGAACGAGGTGAAGATAACAGTGTACATTCTCCCTTATACTCGTTTATTATGGGGTGTTTAGTTGGATAAAAATGATCAAAAATTATAATAAAAATACAAAAATTTAATGTAAAAATAATAAGTGATAAAATTTAATCAGAAGAAAGTATAAAAAAATTGGTGAGTTTCGGTTGATTTTAGCCAACTGAACACCTCTATATATCAATTTATATATTAATAATAGCATTACACGTCAATGTATTAATTTATTTAATTTAAAATATATAATTTTTATTTTTGATAAATATTATATAAGATTTTAAATCAAAGGGACAAAGATGAAGAAAAAATTTATTCCTTGAAAGAGATGGGGGCGAGGATTACTATTCCTTTTCCCAAGTTTCCGGTTGACGTTGCTATAAATATTATTGCTACGCCACATCATCGCATTAATTCCCCCCCCCCCCCCCCCAAAAAAAAAAAAACTAATTTGGTAATTGATTCTAACAAAGTCGTAAATTTCGCAATGAACCCATTTTGTCATCGGTATGACACTCGCCGGTATTGTTATGTTTTGGTTTATTATTTTGAATGTATCGTTATCAGTATACATTAGCGTTAATAAAAAATTTACATGTAGAAAGATTGAGTAATTATATAATAAATTTAAACAAAAGAAAGGTAAGATACTGTTTGATGGTTCAAATTTTAACAGAAATTAACTAATTTTTTCTTGTTGGATTTTTGACAAAATATTAATTTTTGTTACTTTTATACTCTGTTACAGTAGCTTGCTTAACTAATTTTTACCATATACACAAAAAGTTATCAAAAAATTATTAAAAGTCGCTGAAAATTTGATCAAATACTCAAAGATTGTCAAACATTCCTAAATGTTTAATTTTTAAATATTACTACTTGTTTTACTAAAGAAAATACACCAAAAATTTTCAACTACTAATTTTTAGTGAAAAAAATTAAAAATTAGACTTTTAAATGGTCTCTAAGTTATATAACATATTTATTTTATTTTTATATTAATATTGATTAAGGTGATAGTTTAACTTATTTTAGGCACCGTTTGGCAATCTAATTTTCAGCGAAAACCATCAAAGTTACTTCTTGAGTATTTGATATAATATCAATTTTTATCATTTTTCTACTTAATTATAATAACTTACTTCTCAAAAGTTACTAAAAATTATCAAAACTTACTAAATATTACCAAAGTTACCAAATATTTTATCAAACATTTAAAAGTTGCTAATATTATTAATTTTTTTTTAATCATAAAATTGACATAGTCACTTCGGTTAGTTAAATTTTAAATAAGATAAAATATCTTGACAGCGTTGCACATATTAATTTAATGGGGGTGGTGGCCCAACGTCCGCACTACCAAACGTGGTTGGTGAAAGGAACTAGAGTCCAAAAATTGGTGACTAGAGTTGGTGGCGAGCCTTTTCCGTCACAATTATGAATATACGTATATTTTTTCCTTCGTAAATCGGAATACTTTTTTTTTTCTTTTTAATTTGTTTAGAATCTTATCCTTCAACCTTTACTTATTTATTTATTTCTTAAATTATCTCTCTCGGCGGCATTTGTGGGAAGGGAATAGAGTTATTCTCACCAAAATGTGATAGAAAGAGCCCACGAGGCGTGTTTGAAATGATAAAAATGAGATAAATTAAAATAAAGTGAGATAATATATGAATTCATAATTCGTATGATGAGATAAAAAAGTAAATAATTTTTTAAGATTTTTAAAAATTTTTAAAATTTTTCATATTTTTTAACAAACTAAGTGGACCCAAAGAAGATACAGAAAATTATTTTTTTACTTGCTAAATTTAATGTTATTTTTTAATTATAATTTTAAATATAGCATTTAATCCTTTCATAGTTATAATTAAAGTATAATTATTAATGTTTTTGATTGAAATTATAAAAATATAAATTAACCTTCATTAGTATTCCTAAATAGTAAATTTCCACCAATATGATTAACAAATAACCTTTAAACAGCAGTAAGAAGGTAAGGAAAGTAATAAAAATTAAGGCTTATGAGGACAAATATATCATTTTAATTAATTAACCATCTAATTTTATAAAAAAATTTATTTTAATTACTGCGTTTGTCATTATGTACAGTTAATTTAGGAACAACGTCGCACAAAAAAAAAAAAAAAAACTTTTACTAATTTTCTTTAATTTTCTTCACCAAATACAAAGTTAACTTTTACTAAAATTTTCTAATTTTTACTATTATTACAAATTTTTACCAAATACTCAACTAACAGCTAAATTATCATATGTCAGTTCATAGTGAAAAATTTTATATATATATATAAATTTGTAAAAGTTAGTAGCACCAAATGGCCCTCCCCAAAAAAATGACAATTGTACTTTAGTTAATTATTAATACAAAAGGGTGAAAGCATTTCCTTTAAAATTACATGGAAGTAAAGCAAAAATAACCTTAAGGGTATACGTTTAGGGTATAAAATGTAATTATTCTAACAAAATACAAGATTGGTGAGAAGGGTTTTTAATTTTCAATTGAATAACCAAAGGCAGCCCTCAATAACCTTTTTTCCTTTTTACAATTTGTTTTTTAGGGGACCTTACAATGGCCGGTGCTTCGCACCCACCAAGAGAACTTCAAAAGCAAGGTTGGTGAATATGGGTGAAGACTCCTTCAGTTGTCTGCAAAATGCAAAACACTATTTTCTTGAAAGGTTTACAGCAAATGTATTTTAGAATCATGTAATAATAAAATATTTTTGTAATGAAAATTATATGTTAACAAATGTGTTTTTTTTTAGATGATTGGTTATCAATTTATTATGTGTGGGTCACTTTGAGAGTTTATTCAATGATTAACTTTAGAGTATTAGAGAATAATCGAATTGTTAGTAAAAAAAGTCCAAATACCCTAACTTTAAAAAAAAAAAAAAAAAATTTGCTATGTGAATCGCATCCTTATGTTTGATTTGGTCACATATATGCAAGGGCAGGTGGCTCACTGTAGTTTGATAATTTGATTTTTAAGGTCTGTTTGGCACTAAGGGTGGGCATGGAGTGGGTGGATAGGAGACGGGTACGCATATTACCATACCTGATTCTCAAACTAAAATTAATCCCCATACCCTACCCGATCCCCACTAGGGATTTATTTTTATCACCCATCCTCGACCCAAACGGGAAATGGGAATCTCCATGGGGGAAATGGGTACCTGAATTGAAAAAAATATAAAAATACAAAAATTTTAAAATATGACTTATAAGAAAATAAAATAGAATCCTAATATATATTTAAAAAATCGAAAAATACAATATATATATATATGTATATATATTTAGAAAGTATTTGTAAGGATCTATTTTCCAACTATATTAATAGGTTTCTATTTTCTTACTATATTAATAGGCTCTGCGGTTCAAAATAAGAAAAGTAAACAAAGAAACATTCATAGTTGGTTTATTTCAATTTCTAGTTTCTTTGTAAACTGGAAAACAAAGTAATTTAATAGGAATGTGATAGACAAAGATACTTAAAATCTTAATTCACTATTTTACTGAGAAATCTGTCATAACAAACACACTAAAAAATTAAATATATATATATATATATATATATATGAGAATATTGATAGGGTCAGGAAACATATAAGGTAGGGTACGGGGTGGGGACAGACTCGTACTCGTACCCTACCCGATCTCCGAATTTTTTTAAAAAATGTCCCCGTACCATATCCAATCCCTAAAAAATTCCCGAATCTCCTACCCATTTGGGGAGAGGATCAGGTAGGGTACGAACGGGTCGGTCGAGATGGCCATCCCTATTTAGCACAATAAAAAAATTCTAAAAAACACTAAAAATCTCTAATACATTTTACACTTTTTGTATTTCGTAAAATTTGTATAAATATATATATATCTACATGTTCTAACAAATTTTTTCTTACCCTAATAAATTTTTTACAAAATCCAATAATATTTTACAAACTCTAATAACTTTTTTTACAAATTCTAAATATTTTTTAACTACTTTCAATAAATTTTGATATAAAATCATTCCGACGGAACTTCAAGGTTGCAGTGAAAATAGGATTGAGGAAGCCTAATCATTTATATAAAATTTATCATCTATGTAAATAAAAATATATATATTCAAGAGAAATTTGTGTTTCATTGTTTTTTTCTTTATACTTCAATTTATTCCTTATACACAAAATATAATAAGCTTAAAGTTAATTCTGAATTATCTTATGAATTTTCAAAGAGATTTTTTTTTTTATTTTGAAGGAGGAAAATAAAATATATTCCATCTACCCAAAAATTCAGAACTAATTTTATAATTTTTAAAAACATTCCAAAGCTTCGACTTAAATTCAGAAATTATTTATAAAATTTAAAAATAATTTGTCATTTTCATAAATATAAAAGGTATCACTGATTTTCGTTCGATTACGACAAATATCGAAATAAATTCGATAAATTTAAAAAGAAAATTCTAGAAATTTTGTCACCCGTGATGCTGACATAAGTATGTTTTTGGAAGTGGAAGTTTTTGTAACACATTCGGCGGACACGAAAAATGGATGGTTGAATTGACAAAGTAGGGGGCCCAGATAACGGGCCCAAGACATCATTCCTTGCTTCTAACATGTAGAGGGAAACCCGAACCTGTATTGGGCAATTGACCCATTTATAAATAAAATTGGGTGCGTTTCCTTGGGTCCGTACTAAGTGGCCTAAATGGAAAGAAGTATATGCTCGGATATCCATATTAACATAAATATACATTTTTATTTTAGTGTTTTCTATATTTTTGTCGATAACTCATATTTTTGAATGAAAAAAGAGAGGATGACGTAGTATTAATATCTCAGTTCCTTGACATTGAATAGGAATCGTTGGATTAAATTTCAGCGGTTCAGACGTATTTATATTATTTTTATTTAAAAAAAATATGAATACATTTGAATCGTTGAATTTTAAACCGACGACCCAGATTACAGGTAAATGACATCAATTCTCTAAATATTTTTTGGATTACTCAAATATCCTTCAACTCTCTATATATATTTTTAAAGATAATTGTTACTAACTGCTTTACAAATAATGTATAGAAAATGACTTTGGAAAGAGAAAAAAAAAATAAAAATGAAGTAGAAAACAAAAGTAGATTTTATTTGTTTGTGAGTTTTCGGATAGAAAATAGAAGAAAAGAAAATATTAATTATGAGATTAGAGAAATTATAATAGTTTTTTTTTTCGTATTCATTAAAAGTTTAGAAGAAAAGAATATAATGATTTTATTTCTCTTTATTTGTGAGTTTAGAAGAAATAGAATGAAAATAAAGTATGTATCATTGTTTTACTATTGAATCATTTGAGAAATTGGGGAATTAATGATTTATTTAGCATAGCGTGTTTGTAATTTATTTTATGGACAAATATTTAAAATTTTTATGATTCTTTTATCTTCTTCCCAATTTCTCCCACTTGTGAGAATTTATTGGATATATGTAATGTTTTAAAATAAAATTCTTTAAGTAAAGAGCTCCGAATAATTATTTATAAAATATACAAATCGTTGTTTTATAAAATCATAATTTAAAAAACATTAGGCCAAATAGAAAACGATGAATTATCAATAATTTGGTGCAATGATTTTAATTATAATTTTAATATTGAAAGGGAAACTAATAAGTGTAATTATACACAATATCAAATGTATTAAAACACTATGTTTGAAAATATTAATATTTTAGAATTAATTTAATTTTAAAATAAAGAATTACTTTGATCTGATAAATAAAATTTTATATTTGAAATACATGTTTGAATTTAATAATTAAAACTTACGAAAAATACTATATTCGACCATATTAATAAGAAATAAAAAATATAATAAAGATGATATATGAGAGCAAATTTATCTAGTTACCTAAATGTTTTAAGAGAATAATGAATTTTCATCAAATTTTATTATTTTGAATTAAATTTTAAATGATACATAAATCACAAATTTTAAATTACGAAATGAAATGAAATTAAATTTAATTTATAAAATTTTATTTTAATAATAAGAATTAAAAAAGATTATCGTCAAATAAAATTAAATCTCATCAAACTTATAATTCCAAATAAAACGAAGAGGAAAATTTTAATCTTTCCTTGGCTTAGGTATTATTAATCGCACTTCTAAACATAGAGAACTTGTTGGTAGATGTCAGGTTGGTTAGTGAATGGCCACCGACAATTTTGAACCGCCCGATTGAAATAATTTCTTCGACATTTTTGCTTTAATTCCATCAGTTTTAGCAAAATCAGACGGCTCATAATAAGTCCGGGAGACTTTTTCCTCCCCCACCCTCACCAAGGGGACATTTCCATAAAAGTAGGGTGACGTTTGATTTATTTTTTTATTTTTATTTTATGTTTTAAACATCTTAAAATAAAGAAATAAAAAATATTTTATTTAAATTATTTTGGGGTTTTCTTTATTTTGGATTAAAACTCTCAAAACGATTTTTGGTCATTTTTTATTTTGTATATAAGTTTATTTTCTATTTTCTAAAATAAATTTTGAAAACATAGATGACTAAATGCACATTGAATTTTTTCCTTGTTTTTAATATTTTCTAAAACAAATTTTGAAAACACAGATGATCAAATGCATATTGAATTTTTTTCTTGTTTTTAAAAGTGTAAAATACAAAATAAGTTCAAAACAAATCAAACCAAACTAAATCAAGCCTTTTCTCACTAGATGGGGTCAACTATATGGATTTGTCGACGCTAATTAGATCTGTTTAGGGCTATTTTCCCTGATAAATTTAGGTAAGTAAGGTCATGTTTAAAGAAAATAAGTTCAAAACAGAAAATAGAAAAAAATAGAAAGAAAAATAAAGAAACAAACCAAATGAGGTCTAAACTTTTAAATTGAAGTTGAATTTTAATGAACTTAAAACTTATGTTTCTGAATATTATATGAATTTTCGGTAAACCCTAGTTGCATTAGCTCCAAAGCTAATTACAGTGTATTTACTCAAATGCACTCATTTGTACATGGACCGAAAGTTTCATCTAATTATAAATTAAAATTTTATTTTATTAAAATATAATTTTTAACTCAAAATTTTACTTTTTGATTTTTTTTTCATTTGTTTACATAAAATAAATATTGAGATAAGTTACTCTATTTACCCGGCAGGAAATATATTTTTAAACTTTTTAATTTCGGTTTTGTTTTTGTGATTTTTTAAGGAAAAAATGATTTTATTTCAAGGATTTTCAACTAAGATATTTTTTATATTTTAAAAAAAAATCAAAGGTTAGAATGATAAAAATTAATTAGATACCAAACAAATAATTTTTAGTAGCTTTTTCTATTTTAAAATTTAAGTATTTTTAGTAATTTTTTATAAAAATATTGATAACATACCTAAAAACTTCTAAAATAAAAAAAAATATACTAAAAATTACCAAAATGAGAAAAACTTAAAAAAAAATTAGTTCTCAAAATACTGATAAATCTAATAATATACGATATTCGAGTTAGATACTTTTGGAATTAAGTTTTATTAAAATATAAATAAAATAGTTAATTTATGTAATAATATTTAATTTTTTTAATAATAATTGCCACGCTGTTTTTTTTTTTTTAAATAATGGAATCACTAATATAAAGTACTTTAAATAATTGTTTTTATAATTAAATTAAAAAATTAAATTTATAAAGAGATCTCTATCTAAAATAATAATAAAATTATATTTGATTAATTATTTTGATCTAATTAACATCAATATATTAAAGATAATTTTTATAGATACTTTCACTTAGACTTAGAATGAAAATTTTAATTGCTAAAACTCATTTGAAATTACACTCCCCCCAAGTAGTAAATCTCATATCTGACCCTATTTAGTCGAGTAAAATTACTTAAAAAAAAGAAAAGAAAACATAAACTTTTGGTATTTTATGTTTGATAAAATATCAAAAAATTAGTATTTTGCCTATATAATATGTTACTAACATACCAATTTTTTTTAACTATGGAGGTTAACTCAATTGGTAAATCTTGAATTTAATTTCTAGTAGTTACTAGTTTAAGTTTACTTTCTCAAGACCACAGGGGTTCACAACTTCGAGATTTTTTCGAATTAATTGAGGTGCAAGCAAGTTAGTCCGAATATGTTAAGATATCAAAACAAAATATCAATTTTTGTCTACGTAACGAGGTAACGAGGGGTATAATAATTATTTTATTTTAACTCAAATTAAAGTATTTCAAATGCACTAAAAAATTATCAAAAATTTTTATTAAACATCTAAAAATTATCAAAATTACTTAAAAAAAATTCCTACCCCTTTCACCAACACTCCAAAAATAAATTACCAAAAGAAAAAAAAAAAAGCACTCCAAAAATTTCCTTGCAAAAAGTTTCCGAAAGTTGTGGCTTCCAAATCGGCCCAAATTTCCAAACTGTGAATCGCTCCAAAATTAAATTAGACATTACTGCATAATCTCCACCTCCTAGGCCCTCCACTCTCTCTCTCCGCCCCATCGTCTTCCGTCTATTTGCTCAGTGGCCTACGAAACCATCAAAGATAGAGAGAGGAGAGAGAAGGACAGAGAGAGAGAGCGCGTTCTGATGCACACAAACGTCTCGTACTAGCCACCAACTGCTCTCTGAAATTTCGACCAGAAACGGTCGGTGGATTCACCGATCCTTATCCTCTTTCTTAGTTACTCAGGTTTGATCCATTCTTTTGAATCTGATTGTTACAGTTTTATCTTCTCCGTGTATTTATTATCATGTGAATTTTGCTTATTTTTGTTTTTAATTTACCTTTTTTTTTTTTTGTAAGATTGGTGTTCAAAATGGGGATCTGTGAAGTGTAGGCTTAGAATTGAATTTTGATTTTTTTAATGTTATTTCCGTTTATTTTTTTGTTTGATTTTTCTGCAAAGTAAATCATTTTTTTCCCCCATGGGTGACATCGAATATAATCCCTCCTGTAAAAGAAGTGGTGTTGGAGATATTCCCAAAGCTACAAATTTTTTGTTCGTTGATTTTTGTTCTTAGTCTTTCTTGAGTTTACAAGTTAAATATTTGTAAGTATTGAGGTGCTTGTCCAAAAATAAAAATAAAAATAAAAATAAAAAAAATAAAAATCCGATGCCTTCGACCTTGGTTAGCAAGAAGGAATGATATTTGCTGTTTGCGTTGATGTTTAATTTTTCTTTTTGGGCAATTGACGAATCTGCTGGTTAGTTTACTGATTGGTGTGGTTAAATTGGCATCATTTCAGTACCTGATTATGATTGTTATTTTTTTTCAAGTAGATTATAGGTAGGATTACTTGAGCAATAAAGTGATCAAATAGTTGGAAGATTATCATCACAGTTTCAAATAACAGGCCATTGAACTCGGGTAAGTTGAAGATGTCCCTTATAAGTTCTATGAGCTCTTATATGTCCCTCTGCATATCATTTTCATTTTCAGTTGTATTTGTACCTGCCTTGTATTGGATTATTGTTCAAAAATCAGTATCTCGTGGTACTGAATGTGCTTATTTCTTTTGAGATATCAGATGTTGTTGTGAAGTTTCAGTTAAGAGTGATGCATAATCCATGCACCAATGATGTTTCAGCTTTTAAAGTTGTAAATGCTGCATATTTTATAGCCTTGTGCTTGGATAGAAAATTGTTCTCATGTTAGTTGCTAGGTAATGTCTGCTGCAGGAATGGATTTTTTTTCCCTTGAATTCCTATTTCCTGTTTGTCTAATGACTACCTCTATTTGCATTCTTCCTTTTGCAATTCCAGATCTGACTTCTAATGTGTCGAAGGGCTTTGCAGACAGTGATGCCCCATGTTTCAACCTTTGGTCCTAGTTATGATTGCAAGTGACTAAATAGTAGGGTGTAGTTGCGTTTGTGAAATGGATTTGCATTTTTCAGCAACCGGGCTCAGCTAATATGTTTTCCTTTTGCAGATTTTGTGAATTCAGGTTGGCCTGAATGACGTGCTGGGTGATCAAGTGTTAACCTATTATTCTGCAACATAAACATATATTTGCGGGATTCCATTAGCCCCCATGCAAGGCCAAAGGAGTGCAGGCAGTTCCTTTACTGAAACTGTTGATCTTAACCTAGGATCTATTTCCAATGAAACTGGCATGAATCAGTCAATGGCTTGGAACAGCATGCTAAATCCAGCAGAAAGCCGGTCATCAAATTACATGCGCTCTTCTGCTGATGGGAATTTTACTTGTACAAATGCTGTTGGTCAGATTGTTCGGAGTTCTAGCAGATGGGATTTGGGTGAATCTAGCTCTAGTGGAAATCAACAAATCCAAGGCATTGGTGATGGTCTAAAGGCAGAAAATGGTCGGTATACTTGGTTTGGTGCTTCTCCTGGGTCTGATGCGAGAGTTGAAGAAAGGCGATTTAGACCATCTAATTTCCCTATTAGCGAGAGTGTTAGCAGTGGTGTTGGTTGGAATCAGGGAACCAGCAGACCTTCAATTATGCATGCCCCAAGTTCTAGTCGTATCCCTCTGAATATAAACTTAAATGCTGGACATATGGGCAGCAGTGGTGACAGTGATCAGGGTTTGGGACCAAATGCATGCCAGAATATGTTCAAGTTAAGTGGACCACAAACAGAACATATGCTAACTGCTAGTGCTTCTGATAATGTTGGGGCATCTTCTGGTGATTCTGGCTTTTTGGAGGATAATGATGGTGGGTCGACTTCTTCTTTTAGCTATTGGGGGTCATCTTGCAAGAGAAAGGCTCTTGAAAGTACTTCTGGACAGTCTTATCCAAGTGGGAGTTCAAACTGCTTTCAACAAGCTGAAAACTTTGCACAACATGGCGTTCCTTCTCGTTTTAGTGCTTCTAGTAGCTTAAGTATATCATCACCTCCGATGAACCCCCCTAGTGTTAGTCCTGAACAACTAAGCCCGGGACTTGGCATTGGGTTGCAAGGCCTATCTTCTGATGTTTTTCCTCCTTTAAGTATGACAGGAATTGCAGAAAGCTCTTCAAGAAATTATGGTGTCAGATTGAATCCGGGGCATCATGAATCTGGTCGATTTAATTTACTGTCAGCAAGGAATGCGACAAGGCATTCTGATGTATCTTCTGCTCATCAGTCTTCTACACCTCTTTCATTTACTGATCCTTTAGAGTTGAGACCACCAACTTCCATAACAACCACTTTTAATAATCACCCAAACCAGTCTCATCCAATGCATAATACTGATTTGTCAGTGGATCTGCCACCTCCTGTTCCTTGGAACGGGACTTTTAATTCAAGAATTGGTGGTTCTTCAAGTTCTTTGTTGCTTTCAGGGGACAGAGGTGCATCATTGCGTGATGAAGCAGACTTTGGAAGCACCCCAAGAAGTAGCACGGAGCGCCCCATATTTTTTCCTTCAGATGAGATGAGAAATTTCGGGCAAGACCTAAATAACTGGAATTTATCTACTGGAATCACCAGTACGTCTGCAAATATTCCTTCTAGTTCTCGATTCGGTGCTGGTTCTGCGGCACGTCCTTTTCCCAACACATGGATGCCTCATCACAACCCCCCAGCACAAAATCAGCAAAGGCTATCAGAATATGCACCTTGGTCTCTGTTTCCATCCATTGACACTGAAGCTGGAGGTCAGAGAGGTCACTTCCCCCAATTTCGTTCGAGCCCTCCTTCAGATGAAGCAGGGATGTCATCTGGAGGTAATAACCAAGGCCATCCACCATATTCGAGGTCAGCAGTGTTCATGGGGGTATCTGGTGATGATGTGAATGGTTGGCGTGCTTTAGCTGCTGATATTGACGGGAGACAGAGGCTGGTATCGGAGGTTTGTGTCTAAATTCCCATTTAATTAAAAAAAAATTATTTTTCCCTCATCTATGGGCTTAATACTGTGTGTGGTATTCATTTACTTGGGGTGGCATCATTTTACCTAGAAGTTGAATATCAGTACTGCTTTAGTTTTGGAATTCCAAGTAGCTGTTGCATGGTTTATCACTTTCCTGTTTGCAGCAATTTGGCATGGATGTATACAATGTGATATAATGACTGCAGTTAAACTTGAAAATTGGTAACTGTGTAAGATTTTGTTGCTTATTGCAAAAGGTGCTTCTTCAAAATTGTGATTAATATGATCCTCGTTGTTTTTCAATATTCTTAATCGCTTCGATAATAAGATACTAGTGTTGACTAGTGCAACACACCAGATCGTATAATATTTTACATTGATAAAAACTAAGGTTTAAATATATTATAAAATATATTTAATAAAGTTAAATACTTTCATAAAATAGTTATTGAGTTATTTTATATATATATATTTTTTGTTTGTGTGAATTTTAATGAGTTGATAGAGTTGAACAAAGTCAAACTTCTATATGAGTACATAGAACTTATGTTTTACTAATTCCCAACCTGAACCAATCTTAGAAACCAAACTTGGTTTTAAAATATACATTAAATATCAAATTTATTTAATTGGCCCAGTTTTCTTTTATTTCTTATTTTTTATTTCAAAACGTTTGTCAATTTCATTATACATTTTTCTTTTCCAATTCTTGATTCATTTTTCTAAATTAACTTGAGTTTAAACTACTATTAATCTTAACTGTTTTAAAATAATTTTTTGACTGATTTATAAAATAACTTGAATTAAAAATATTAATATTATTTATTGCATGCCATACTTTATTAAAATAACTCAAATATTGAGTATTATTAAACAAATTTTCAACCAAATAGTCAATATGACCAATTTAAATTTAATATTAGTTTGAAATTGAAATTTTATAAAAAATTTTACCCCCCAAACCTAATTAATATTTTGGTATTTTCTTTGTGTTTTTAAATTTAAAATATACTCAGAGTTCTTATTTTTAATTTGAAATTGTTTTGCACTGTCTGTTCAATTTATATGTTTTGACCCCAAAACGTTTATCCAAATTGTATCTGAACAGATGACCTCAACCTCTTTCTCGCTGGCTTAGTTGTCATTCGTGTAACTTGTTAGTTAGGGCAGTGCGACAGCAGATTATGCAAAGTATTTGTTCTCTAGTTACTAATTGGTCTATTTATTTTTTTATTTTTTGCCGAAGTTGCAGCGAATTGATGGTAAAAACAGCTTAACAATTTTTTTCACAATTTATGGTAGACATACCACAAACACACACATAACAACATACCTATCTGACCTGCTCAATATGTATATTTCAGAACTGTCCTCTTTTTATTTTAATATAATAAAAAGTATAAGCTAAAACATATCTTGAGGATTAACCTGGCTTACATTTCTATATCATATGGGCTTTACCACAAACACACACATAACAACATACCTTCTTGACCTGCTCAGTGAGTTTATTTCAGAACTGTCCTCTTTTTATTTTAATATATTAACAACTATTCAACTAAAGTATATCTTTAGGATTAACCTGGCTACCGTTTCTATATGATATTACCTTCTTCATGGTTTGAATGTACGGATGATGGTTTTAAGTTGTGCCCATTTTTGGGTCTAATTGTTGCTATGTAATTGGGAGCAGCCCATAATAGGCTTTAGGGAAAGACATTTTAAATGGTTGAATCTCAAAGCAGGGCCCACTGAGAACCTTTTCGTAGTGAGGTCTAGCCTTAGTTAAGTACCATGAAGTTAGTTTATGGCTGGTTTAGCTTTATTAATTATTTTAACTGCATTGGCTAGGAATATTTTTGCAGCATCCCGATTAACCGCTTGTGAGGAAGGGTGATTTTTGAGTCTCAATTTGATTATGTTATTGATTCTTTATATCTAGCTTTTAGTTGGTTTAAATGAGTTTAACAAATCAAAGCTTCAAGAATGATTTTGGAGTCAATCCTAGTTGGCGCAAAAGTGATTAGAGATCTTATTGGCCAAAACTAAAGTGGAGGTCTTCTTCTCATGTTTAGTTGTAATTGAAGTCCACTCCATATTGCAAAGGACTATAACTGCTAGCTGTTGGGTGGCAATTTCCTAAATTTAGCATACAAGAACAAAGGTTGAGTTCAAGTCTTGAACCAATGAGTCTTAAAGGAACTTGAGAATCAAATGTGTTTGTTTTAGGATATGAGATTTATTTTTCACTTGGTTCTTTCTAGTTTTTTTCTTTGCTGGCATTGATTATTTTGTTTTTGTTTTGCTTTTTGGCCTTTTCTTTTTTCTTTTTATTTTTTATTGTTTTTTTTTTGAGTTTACTCTCTAAAAGGCCCCATAATCAGGTAATGTTGATGAAATCTGGTTCGCATCTCTCCTGTTATGAATGCAATTGATTTGGTTCATTAACCTGGATGTTTCTTCTTCTGCATATTCCTTTTTTTTTTTTAATTTCCCTTTTCTTTTATTTATTTATTTATTTTTTATTTTTAAGAAAAGTTGCAACATTGAGCTAACTACTTTTGTCTTCATGGATAACAGATTCGTCAAGTTCTGAATGCCATGCGTAGGGCCGAAAACATACGAGCTGAGGTTTGATTTTGACTTTGTTGAAAATTAATTCAATAATTTTTATATGTTTTGCTGTGAACTTAGTCTGAAAGACTTAAACCATCTTTATCTTGTCAACCAACCACCATGAAAATATATGACTGGCTTTGGTTGATAATGACCTATACACACGCCTCATTTTCTCTTGGTTTTGTTTTTAACTGGAACCCATTTGAGATGGCAAAAGATCAGTAAACTTGAGGAAAGCTTTTTATATTAGTAAACTTGAGGAAAGCTTTTTATACTTCTGAATTCTTAATACGTATTGTTTTGATTCTCCACTAAATTCTATCATGGTAATTTAGCAAGACCTTTTTGTTTTTTGAAAGGTAATAATTTAGCAAGACCGTTTGTTGCAAATGCTTGTTCCTTTCTTTGTTCAACATAGCTTTCAGATATTTATATTCCCCCCCCCCCAAACAAAAAAAATGCAAGTTGTTTGGCCCGTGAAATAACGTGTTGGTCAAAAGAACATCTTCCAACCTGTTTTTATTTCTGACATTTTGGCCTGGATGTAATGATGTGTCAGGATTACATGTTCTTTGATCCATTTATAGATAGTGTTGCTGAGTTACATGACAGGCATAGAGATATGAGACTTGATGTTGATAACATGTCTTACGAGGTGAGAAAATAGCTTCCCCCCCTCCCCCTTCCCTTTTTCTACCGTCATCAGATTTCTGTGGTAGGTTGTACCCAACACTGTGATCGGAATATCAGGAATTGTTGGCATTGGAAGAGCGCATAGGAACTGTGAGCACCGGATTGAGTGAGGAAACTATTATGAAGTCTATGCAACAGCGAAAATACTTTCCAATCTTTGAAGGATCCTCGTCTAACTTGGAACCGTGCTGTATATGTCAGGTAAATGCCGTCATCCCCCAACCCATTGGAGGGAAAAACTTATTTAAAAATAAAGATTCTTTTTTTTTTCCTTTAGGGAAAGAAAAAAAAAAAAAAAAACTATTTATGGATGCATACTTGGGCGATCAATTCAGCTTAAACCGTATACTTTCCTTGAATCTATGTTGTGGCAGGAGGAGTATGTTACTGGTGATAATATTGGGACGTTGGATTGCGGGCATGACTTCCACCCAGACTGCATTAAACAATGGCTGAAACAGAAGAATCTTTGTCCCATTTGCAAAATGACTGCATTGGGTACTTGAGAGAGGAAAACCCTTTATTTCTCGGGCCCTAAAAACCTATACTTTCTCGCAATTGGATTATTAAATGCATTGCTTTGTTGAGAAATATGGTAAATTATTCCAGGTCAAAAACCAGTTTTTTACTTGGCTTGTGAATTGCGTGGGTTGATAAAGGTGGAAAAAGGGCTGTAAATTAAAGAGGATTGCAGTCATGGTAAGAGATTGTGTATTATTACCCCTGCAATGGATTATTTAAAAGCTTAACAATGAAATAATATTATGACATTTTATTAAGGTTTCAGATGTGATCATGATGTTAATAACTTGGCAGCTTAGTTATTTGTCTTTGTGCATATTTATAGATACAGGAATATATATATGTGCCTGGTGAATGGTTGAGGTTGGTGTTGGGTTTGCTTGGAAAATAAATTTGCAAGCACAATAATATAAGTATTGTAGATACAGAAATATTTGTATTTGTGCATATCTGTAGTATTGTGTTTGCATATTTAAGTTGCAGAGATGATAGGCTGATAAATCATAACTTGAGCTCATTAAGAACGATATTTTTGCTCAGAAATTTTAGACGTTGTTAGTTCTTGAACTGCATGTGGTTTGAATTGTTTGATCTCGTGCATTGTGTAGGCATTCGATGGTTTGGATTCTTGCATCCATCTGGCATTTGTTTCGAGTTTTGGGCTCGTTTCGTTTCGGGCTTGGAGGCACAATTTTTTTATAATTTTTGGTATGTTTTAATCAAAATTTGTTAGTTGTAATTTTTGGTGTGTTTGATGAAACAATTAACAATTTTTAATTATTTTTTTTAATTTTCGAGTGTTTGGTAAAATTTTTGATAATTTTTGACAATTTTTTGCAACTCTTGATAACTTTCAGTAACTTTTAACTTGAGAAGTTACTATAATAGAATAAAAAAGTGTTAAAAAATGTGATTTGTCAAACGTTTAAAAATAAAAAGTTGATGGTTTTGTCGCCGAAAATTACGTTGCCACACGCCCTTGGCATTTGTTTCGAGTTTTGGGCTCATTTCGTTTCGACTTTTGTTTTGTATAACAAGTTTAGAAGAATCTCTTTGTACTTAACGAAACAGGTGTTTGATTTATTAAAATACATTAAAAAATTTTTAACTTTCACAGCTTTTTTTTTTTAACTTTTTAAATTAAATTTTATCACGTATCATATTATTACTCTAAAATATTATTTGATATCTTTCAATTTCCTCCCATAAGCCATTTTAACTTTTTTTTATTTTTTTTAAGGTAAGTAAGCCATTTTAATTTTTATAATAAATTAAAAAATTTTATACAACTAAAAATTTGCGTTAAAAAGAAATAAAAAATAATATAAAATACTTGTGCTTCTATATCTTGAAAATAATAAATTTATAAAAATATATTTAAATTATAAGTATATTGGCTCCGTTTGGAACTCTACCAAATAAAATAAAATCTTACAAATCTTTACAAATACGAATTATGAGATAACAAAATTTAAATTCTTCACTCGCTGTACAAATTATGAGATATTTATTTTTACAATTTTATTTTATTTTATACACTTTTATACAACTCCAAACACATCCATTATAGCTATATTATTGTTGTTCTAATTTTTTACGTCTGCTTGGCGTAACACCATTGGAATTTGGATCACGCGTAACGCGTGATTCACGTTTATGCAAATACGGACAAAACTTCAAGGAGCTCACGTGCTAGGCACTCGCGATTTAGTGCAATGCTATGTCATCCGCTACATTGGCCGGAGAATTATTAGATTAAAATTTAGTATTTTTCAAAAAAAAAAAATTAAAATTTAGTAGTTGACATATATTTATACTATTTTAATTTTAAGAATATAAATATATTTAAACTATTAAATTTTAATTTAACAGATTTAATTAGTAATAATTGGAATTGTTTTGTCAACCCCCAAGTCTTACAACTCTTAATAATTTTTAGTAATTTTTGATAAGTAAAAATTTTAATTTATTTAGTAAAATAAGTAGAAATATTTAATAATTTTTTTAATAATTTTTAAGTATTTAATAAATATCTTTAATAATTTTTTTGTGTATTTAATAAAAATTTAAATAACTTTTTGTTGAATTAAAGTAAAATAGCAGTTATGCACCTTGCAACTAGACAAAATATCAACTTTCAAATATGAAGGGCCCATTTGACAATACTGTCGTTTTTTTATTGTTATTTTTCTGTTGTCATTTTTTATTTTTTGTTTTCTATTACCGTTTATTTTTTTGAAATAAAAACTGAAACTACGCTTGAAAATGTAAGTTTATTTATAATTATTAATTTTTTATTTAAGAAAATATTTAATTTTATTAATTTTAAAAAATTAATAGAACTTAATAAAATATATTTTATATTAATTTAATTTAATTAATATAAATTAATACAGTAAATTATTTATTAAAATCATTTAATTCAATAAATATAAAATATATTAAATTATATTATTTATTAAAAATAATTTAATAAAATATATTTCATATTAAATAAATAATTAAATTATATTAATTATTAAATTAAATTATTTATTTTTAAATTAATTAAATTAATTTATTATTTGTTAAAATAATTTAATAAAATATATTTTATATAAATTAAATTAATTAAATCATAAATAATTTAATTTAATTATGATATTTATTTAAAATAATTAAATAATAATTATTAAATTAAATTAAATTAAAAATTAATGTAATTTAATTTTTAATTATTAATTATTTTATATAAATTAATTTAATTATTAAATAAAATAAATTAATTATGATATTTATTTCAGATAATTTAGCAATAATTAATTATTAAATTAAATTAATTAATTTAGTTTTATTTTTTATTAAAAATATTTTATATTAATTTATATAATTAATTTAATTTATTGAATTTAATTATATTATTTATTAAAATTACTTATTTTAATAAAATATTTGAATAAAATAATTTATTTTTATGTAATATAACAAAAATAGATACAGTTTTAAAATTAACAAAATATTAGCAAAAGAAATATTGACAACAAAAAAGAAAATTAGAATGAATATATATTTTTTTTTATTTACGTTTTTATTTTTTTTAAAATAAAAAAAATATAAATTGATTTATCAAATATATTTCTATTGCGAATTTATAAAATTTTAAAAACCTAAACAAAAAAGCAGAATACAGAAATATTACCAAATGAGGCCCAAATATCTAAAACACTAAAGCTTTTTTTTTTCTTTTGTTTTCTTCCTCCAAAGTGTGCCTTGATTTTCTCGTTTGACTTTCAACATTTCGTAAAAATTAAAAAAGCCAAGTCCGCAAAAAAATAAAAAAAATAAAAAATAAAAAAAAAAACTAATAAAAAATAATAATGAGTTTATAATTTGCAGCCTCGCTGGCTAGTGACCTTTCATCCAGCTGCTTCAGGTGTTTTTTTACTAGGAATAGAGCCTAGTTCTTGCAGGCCATAAGAAGAAGAAGAAGGAGAAGAGGAATTAGTCTAAAGTCAATCCTCTTTTGCTTGTCCCAATCATCAACAAGCCGTTAGCGTTTCAATTTCCTCCAATTTTAATTTGCAAACACAACCTATTTGTCCCTTCTTCTTCTTCTTCTCCAACCTAATCTCTTCTCTTCCAATTCTCTGCAACAATTCGTACTCCCATGGCGGTCAAAGAGGATCGGAAGCTCAACGTGTTCTTCCTTCCTTATTTCACTACAAGCCATTTGATTCCTATTGTTGACACCGCCAGGCTCTTCGCCGCCCGCGGTCTTCACGTCACGATCGCCACCACCCCAAGCAACGCTTTCATCTTCGAAGCCTCCGTCGCCGGAGACATGGCTTCCGGCTGCCATATCACCGTCCGAACAATGAAGTTTCCGTCAGCCGAAGCAGGTCTGCCGGAAGGAATCGAGAACTTCAGCGCCGTCACCTCACTTGAAATGGCCGGAAGATTCTTGCGAGGGGTCGGACTGCTCCGGCCACAGATGGAGCAATTGATTCGCGATTGTAACCCGGATTGCATCGTCTCCGACATGTTTTACCCTTGGACCGTCGATATCGCCGAGGAGCTGAGAATTCCGAGAATCTTGTTGTACGCTAACAACTGTTTGTTTCACTGTGCGTTCCACAGCTTGCAAGTCTATGCTCCTCACGAGAAGGTACAGTCTGATTCGGAGACTTTCGTGATTCCTCATCTTCCGGGCAACATTGAGATGACGGGGGCTGAATTAGAGAACTATTTTAAGCGCAAAACTGACTACGGAGAGTTCTTAAATGCGGTCAAAGAGTCGGAGCTTCGAAGCTTGGGCATAATTTTTACAAGTTACTCTGAACTCGAACCCGAGTTCGTCGATCACTTTAAGAATGTTCTAGGAAGAAAAAAATGTTGGTTCCTGGGACTCCCATCTCACTTCATCGAAAAAAACAAGGTTGGGAAAGAACAGGTCATTACAAAGCAACACAGTTGTTTGAGCTGGCTTGATAAGCAGAAACCCGATTCAGTTCTCTACGTTTGTTTCGGAAGCTTGATACTATTTTCCGACACCCAACTCACTGAAATTGCATTAGCCCTCGAAGCTTCGGGGCACCCGTTTGTTTGGGTGGTGAGAAACGGAGGGAAAACGGGAGAAAACGAGGAAGAAAATTGGATGCCGGACGGGTTCGAAGAAAGAGTGAAGGAAACCAACAAGGGCTTGATAATAAGAGAGTGGGCCCCGCAGGTGTCGATCCTCAACCACCCGGCGTGCGGAGCGTTCATGACTCACTGCGGGTGGAACTCGTCCCTCGAAGGGATTACCGCCGGGGTGCCGTTGCTGACGTGGCCGTTGTTCGCCGAGCAGTTTTACAACGAGAAGCTCATCACCCAGGTCCTGAAGGTTGGGATCCGAGTCGGGTCGGGTGTGTGGAACCTTGGGTTTGAGATCAAAGGTCCTGTGGTGGGAAAAGATCGGATGGTGAAGGCTGTAACTCAGATGATGGGTTGTTCAGAGGAAGGCCGGGAGATCAGACGGCGGGCAAAGGAGCTTGGTGTGATCGCCCAGAGGTCGGTGGAAGAAGGTGGGCCCTCTTACTGTGATTTGAATGCTCTGACTAAGGAGATCAAAGATCGTGTTCATGGAAAAGGAGAGGAATGACTCGTCTGCTACCGCGAACCAATGGAGAGGGTGGTTTTCACAATTTCCCTTTGAATAATTTGGGGACAGTTCGGTTAGTCTAAACTAATCAAAATTTATTAAGTTTTATTAGTTTTTTACATCTTTTTTTTTTAGTTAAATTTCTTTATATATCATTTTTACATTAAAATTTTGTGCTTTTAATATATTTTTAGCAACTAATGTTACGTCTGAATTGATAAAAAATTTTAAAAATGATGAAAAATATTAAAAAATTTTAAAAGTTATTCAGTTTTTATCTCACTGCATAAATTACGAATAGATAACTTAATTTTTTATCTCACTTCTTGTCACTTCAAATACACCATAATATCTCATAATCATAGATGTCGTTTGGACGGTTAAAAATAGCCAAAAGTTAAAAAAAAAAAATATCAATCACTTTTTACTGTTTGATAGATCAATTAAAAGTGATCAAAATAATCTGTTGGAATGATACAAAACAAGTCGTTCCAATAACTTTGACCAAAAAGTAGTACGAAAAGATGATAAATATTAAAAAAAGAAAAAAAAGTAACTTTTTTGTTACTTTTTGTAAAAGTGGATAAAATTTAAATTTTAAAAATAAATATACAAAAATCGAAAATAAGAAAAGTAGGAAAAAATTAATAAATATTATTAATTTTTTTTATAATTTTTGATAATTTTTGACCCAATAAAATGGGGTCATAATGTGGCACGTATCAATGGCCTGCGATCGAATGCGTACACGAATTCGAGATGGAATTCAACCTAGTTCCAATTTTTGAAAAAGTACTGTTGCGCTGTAAAAAATGGTTATTTAGGGTTATTTGAACTAATAAAAAATATCAAAATTTGTCCAAAAAATAAGTTGTCAATTTTTTTCAATCAAATATATATATTAATTTTACATTATATATATATATATTTACTTTTCTTTTATATATATATATATATATATTTTTGCGATCCAAATACCTCTTAAAGTTGAATATTAAAATCGACGAAATATTATTTCATGTATTTTCTGACCCAAAAAGAGAAAAAAAAAAAAGAGTCTTATAGAGAAATCATTTTCATTTTTAAAATTGGAATCGATCCAATATTAAAGCGGTGAAGATGCAGTCAACCTTCTTGGGTTTGCCAAGGTTGGGAAACTGAGCTTTAATGGCAGATTATTTTATACGACCTCCGTTAAATGAAAATATATCTACATTCTACACATCCACAAAGTTATGCATTCCCGATCCGATTGAGTCAAAAGCATGATCAAACTGAGATCGTTCACATTTTACTTGAATAATTGCCTTGAACAACCCTCCTAGAGTGAGAGAACATTTTTGTCGGTGTAGATTGATTTCATCTTGGGGCTCTAGGAACAATCTTCTTCGTAATCTTATTCGGGATGGCTGCCCCAGCAACGTCTGAGCCTCTCAGCTCGTTAACACCCAATGAATAATCTTGCAGCCTGACATCGAGTTGGAAAAAATCGTGTACAACAATCCTCCTGGGTGATTGTAAGTGTTTTGATTACCTTCTACGGGTGATAAATTTAGGGAGACATTTGGAGGCGTAATTTTTAGTATTTTTTTATTAAAATTTATTAGTTATAATTTTCTGTATTTTTTTGTGAAATAAGAAATAATTTTTTAATAATTTTTATATATTTGATAAAATTTTTGATAATTTTTAATAACTTTTAAGTTTACAAATTATTATAATTAGTAGAAAAATAATAAAAATTAGTGATTTATCAAATCTTCAAAAATTAAATGTTGATAATTTTTTGCTCAAAATTATGACTCCAAATGTCCTGTTAGATGATTTTTTTGGAATCGATCCAGATCCTTTCTTTAGTAGTGAGATTCCTTCCAATTCATAGAAATTAATGTTTTTTTTTTTTTCTTTTAGTAATCAAAAACTTTCACTAGTTTATTGTATTTCTTAACAAGCTGCATAACCAATGAGTAAATCAAAGAGATGTATGTTATCTCTCGCACACACTTAGTTTGAGTTAGGAATCGAACTTGTGTGACTTTCGTAGGGAGCATACCTGCGAACTACTCAGGCTTATCCTAAGTGACCACAAAAATTAATGTTGATGTTTTGAAAGAATCGCGAAGGATACATAGTAAAATATAAATATTTTATATTTTAATTTGATTCAAGATCAATTTTATGGTGTCTTATTACACTTAATACGCGCTTACATCCCACGAATGAAACATAAGTGTGTTGAAATATTAAAGTTTAATATTTTACACATGAGACAACTACAATGTCTTAAGTTTGAGGATCACTTATATAACTGTAATTAAAAATCACATATTAACAAGTGCGTATAACTCCATACAGGTATCTTTAGAGGGTGTTTAGATGACAAAAAAGTATAATAAAAGTACAAAAAATTGATATAAAAGTAATAAATAGTAAAATTTAATTGAAAGAAAGTATAAAAAGTTAAAAAAAATTAATAAATTTTAGTAAACCAAACACCTCATTAGTTGGTTACGTTCGGTGTACATGTTCTTCAACATCCGTGCATATATTTGTTTTAATATTTTTATACAAGTAACTTAAGTCTAGCCACCCTTGTAAGAGCAAATATAAGCACGTCCTAATCTAACCATATTATTGATGTCCAATCAATATGCAATTCTTTGACTAGGAACATTAGGTTAGGATTTAGAGAAATATGTTTCAATTTCACAATCAAATCATGAACATATTTTTTGATTCTTATTTTAAGGACTTATCATACAAAAAGTACAGTTACGATAAAACAAAACTTTGCCTCTATTTTATATTATTTAAGTAAAATAATTACAGTGTTAAAATAATCATAATACCTCTCTTAAAAATTGATATTTAGGGGTGTTCAGAGTGAAAAAAAAAAAAGAGATAAAGTAAAATAATTTGAGATAATTTGTGAATTCGTAATTCGTACAATGAGATAAAAAATGAAAATTTTTTTTAAAATTTTAAAAAATTTTCAAAGAATATCAATGTACCAAACTCATCGTTAATACATAATGGGGTCGTTTAGTTTGTTAAAAAACTCCAAAAAAAAACTTTATAAATCTCTATTAACTTTATATCACATCAATTTTTTTTCTCACTGCACGCATTACAACTTTCTCCAAACTATAATTTATCTCACTTTTTCTTACTCCAAATAACCCCAACATGTTTAAGCAAGCTTTATCTCCCTTGTAACGAAATTTTCTCATTGGTTTATTGGCGAAGCTAAGATGCAACGGCTCTTGTCGTGTTTTTGTCATCTTCCCCTACTTTTAAATTCGGAATCATCCAAACAGGATCCCTAGTGATTCTCATAGTGCTGGCCTCCCCAATTTTTTTACCAACTGTTCGTGTTTTTGTCATTTTTTAATACGAATAATCAATTAGCCCTCTGGAAAAGTTATTACTTGGTGATCATCCGAATGAATATTGACTTTAGCGTAATGCTTGGCGATCTTAGCAATGCATCGTGACTTTTTGAGTAATTTTAATTTTACAATAAGGTTTAGCCAGTGTTTGTCCTGAAACAGTCACGTGATGGGTGCGTTTAGATTGATAAAAAGTAAAATAAAATAAGATAAAATGAGATGAATTATGAGTTTATAATTTATGCAGTGAAATAAAAAGTGAATAATTTTTAATTTTTCTAATATTTTTTATCGTTTTTTAGAAATTTTTTATCACTCTAAATGAAGTCAAGATATTATATTAATTATGTGATAATTTTAACAAATGACAAGTACAATTCTTAATTCTCCCACTTCAAATTATTATTTTTTAATAAAGTTACTATAAAATAAAAAAATTTAATTTGTAATTAGCGATTATATCTTGAATTATATTTAGATTGATATGACATATCATCTAAATATGCAATACTTTTATTACATAGTATTTTTAACTGTTAGAGGACTTTTTCATAATTTAAGTTGTATTTAGAGTGATAAAAAGTAAAAAAATAAAATAAAATAAAGTAAGATAAGTTGTGAGTTTGTAATTCGTACGATGAAATAAAAAGTGAGTAACTTTTAAAATTTTTTAACGTTTTTTACTGTTTTTTAAAATTTTTTGTCACCCTCAACTGAGCCTTAGGGTAAGATTCAAAATGTTTCGTAAAATTTGAAAGTCTCTTCATTATAGATGTATAATTTGACGTGATTTTTCTTGAATAAAATTTTCCTAATTAATAAAAATTTAATTTGAAAATTTTAAATTATATCTTTTGTCTACCTTATTTATAGATATATATAGTAGTTTTAAATTAAAAATTATAGCCTATCGTCTCTTTATCTTATTTATCACTTATATTTATTCACTATAACTTAATTATTTTTATTGAACATTATTTTTTAAAATACATTTTATGAAAGAACTTTCAATGCACATAAACTAAAATTTATCATAAACATTCTTGATTTACGTACTTTTGTACAGAAAATTGTTAATTTGATAGCAAGTTATATGCATTTACCAAATAATAGTGTAATTTCTGCAAGGAATATACTCATGAGTCACTCGATCTAACTTTAGGGAAGCCATAGAAGAGTAATATTGATGTTTTGAAAGAATTGCTAGAGATACACAACAAAATATAAATAATTTATATTTTAATTCAATTCTCTTTCAAGATTAGCTTTATGGTGTCTTATCATATCTAATGTACACTTACATCCCAAGAATGAAACATAAGTGTGTTGAAATATCAAAGTACAATATTTTACACATGAGGTAATTATAATGTCTTACATTTGAGAATCACTTATACAACTGTAATTAAAAATCACATAGTGACAAGCGTGTACAATTCTATACATGTATCTTAAGAGAGTGTTTGGATAACAAAAAAGTATGATAAAAGTATAAAAATTAATTTATAAGTAATATATGATGAAATTTGTTTAAAAAAATACAAAGAATTAGTAAAAATTAGTGAATTTTAGTAAACCAAACACTCCATTAATTGATTACGTTTAGTGTATATGTTCTTCAATATGCACACACATGTTTGTTTTAATACCTTATACAAGTAACTTAAGTCTAGTAACCATCATAAGAACAAACATAAACAGGTGCTGATCTAACCATATTATTGATGTCCAATCAACATGCAATTCTATGGTTAGGAACATTTAATGATAGAGTTTACAGAAATATATCTCAATTTCATAATCAAATCATGAATGTATTTTTAATTCTTTTTTTTTGGTAGTTAATGTATTTTTAATTCTTATTTTAAGGATTTATTGTTAAAAAAAAAGGTGCAGTTATGATAAAACAAACTTCACCTCTATCATATATTATTTAAATAAAATAATTACAGTGTTAAAATAATTATAATACCTTTCTTAAAAATTCATATTTAGGGGTGTTTAGAATGACAAAAAAGTGAGATAATTTGAGATATTTTATGAATTCATAATTCGTGTAATAAAATAAAAAATAAATAACTTTTCAGAATTTTTAAAAAATTTAAATGCGACAAACTCACCCTTAATGCATGGCTCTCAACATGTTTAAGCAAGCTTTATCTTCCTAGTAAGGAATTTTTCTCATTGGTTTAACGGCGAAGCTAAGATGCAACAGCTCTTGTTGTGTTTTTGTCATCTTCCCCTAATTTTAAATTCGGAATCATCCAAACAGGATCCCTGGTGATTCTCACAGGTAAAAGGTATTTAGTTGGCAAAAGTTTAATTAAAAATTAAAATAAAAATATAAAAAATGATGTAAAAATAATATGTGATAATATTTAATTAAAAAATATAAAAATAAATAAAAAATTAATAAATTTTAATTAATTTTTACTAACCAAACACCAAAAAAAAATAATAATAATAATAATAATGTGCCGGCCGGCCTCCCTAATTTTTTTAACCAACATTCGTGTTTTTGTCATTTTTTAATACGGATGATCAATTAGCCCCCCGGAAAAGTTATCACTTGGTGATCATCCCAATGAATATTGACTTCAACACAATGCTTGGCGATCTTAGCAATGCGTTGTGACTTTTTGAGTAATTTTAATTTTACAATAAGGTTTGTAACGGTGTTTGTCCTGAAACAGTCACATGATATATTATATTAATTATGTGATAATTTCAAAAAAATGATAAATACGTATTTTTAATTCTCCCACTTTGCATTAATTTTTTATTAAATAACTGTAAAATAAAAAAAATTAAATTTTTAATTAACAATTATATCTTAAATTATATTTAGATTGATATGACAGTATCATTTAAATATGCAATACTTCTATTACATAGTATTTTTAATTGTTTGAGGATTTTTTCATAATTTAGGGTGCGTTTGAAATGATGAAAAGTGAAATAAAATAAAATCAAGTGAGATAAGTTGTAATTTCGTAGTTCGTATAATAAGATAAAAATGAATAATTTTTAAAATTTTTTAATATTTTTATTATTTTTCAGAATTTTTTGTCACACCAGCAGAGCCTTAGACTAAGTTTCAAAATGTTTGGTAAAATTTGAAAGCCTTCATTACAGATGTATAATTTGTTGTGACTTTTTTTGAATAAAATTTTCCAAATTAATAAAAATTTAATTTGAAAATTTTAAAATATATCTTTTGTCTACCTTTTATATATATATATATATATAGTAGTTTTAAATTAAAAATTATAATCTATCATCTCTTTATCTTATTTATCACTTATAAATGTTCACTATAGCTTAATTATTTTTACTGAACATTATTTTTTAAAATACATTTTATGAAAGAACTTTCAATACACATAAACTAAAATTTATCATAAACATTCTTGATTTATGTATTTTTGTACAGAAAATTGTTAATTTGATAGCAAGTTATATGCATTTAGTAAAATATTAATATTTAAAAAAAATAAAAATTAAGGTATATTTTAAAAAATTTTTGTGATATTTTTTAAGAAATTTTTTAAACTATATTTTAAAAAATTAATTGTGCTGTGCAAATAAACTTTGTACTACGAATAGTAATCAATTTAAACAATCGAACTTCTTGTCCCTTATCACCTCGTTCTTCAATATACATAACGTTGAATTCAACACTCGCTGTTTCTTCTCTCTCTACTTTATCTCTTCAGGATTTCTGCACCAATCAATAGCATGGCGGTCGTTGAAGAGCGGAAGCTCAACGTGTTCTTCCTCCCCCATTACGCTACAAGCCACCTAATACCTACTGTGGACACCGCCAGACTATTAGCCGCCCGCGGTGTTGCTGTCACCATCGCCACCACCCCAAGCAACGCTCTCATCTTCCAACCCTCCGTCTCCGGGGACATGGCCTCCGGCAGCCAAATCACCGTCCGAACCATGAAATTTCCGTCAGCCGAGGTAGGTCTGCCGGAAGGAATCGAGAATTTCGGCGCCGTCACTTCGCTGGAAATGGCCGGAAAAGTCTTACGAGGCGTCCAATTGCTCCGGGAACAGATGGAGCAACTGATTCGCGATTGTAACCCGGATTGCATCGTCTCCGACATGTTCTACCCTTGGACCGTCGATATTGCCGAGGAGCTGGGAATTCCAAGGCTCATGCTGTACGCGACCAATTGTTTCTTTCACTGTGTGTCGCACAGCTTGAAGCTCTATGCTCCTCACGAGAAGGTGCGGTCTGATACGGAGACCTTCGTGGTTCCTAATCTTCCAGACAAGATTGAGATGACAAGGTCTCAACTAGAGAATCATTTTAAGAACAAAAGCGATGAGGCCGGCGACTTGATCAATAAAGAGATCAGAGAGTCAGAGCTTCGAAGCCTGGGCATTATTTTTACCAGTTTCTCTGAGCTCGAACCCTCTTACGTCGATCACTTCAAGAATGTTCTAGGAAGAAAAAGTGCTGGCACGTGGGACTTCCATCTCACTTCATTGAAACAAACAAGGTCGGAAAAGAACAGATCATTAGCTCCAATACAGGGAAACACAGTTGTTTGATTTGGCTCGACAATCAGAAACCCGACTCGGTCCTCTACGTTTGTTTCGGCAGTATGATTCTATTTCCCGACACCCAACTCACTGAAATTGCATTGGCCCTCGAAGCTTCGGGTCACCCGTTTGTGTGGGTGGTGAGAAACGGAGGGAAAAGGAAAGAAAAGGAGGAGAAAGAAAATTGCCTGCCGGAAGGGTTCGAAGAAAGAGTGGAGCGAACCAACAAGGGTCTGATAATAAGAGAGTGGGCTCCACAGGTGCTGATCCTCAACCACCCGGCGATCGGAGGGTTCATGACTCACTGCGGCTGGAACTCGTCCCTCGAAGGCATCGCCGCCGGCGTGCCGCTCATCACTTGGCCGTTATTCGCGGAACAGTTTTTCAACGAGAAGCTGATCAACCAGGTGCTGAAGATCGGGATCGGAGTCGGGTCGGGTGTTTGGAACTACGGGTTTGAGATCTCAAGTCCTGTGGTGGGAAAAGATCGGATAGTGAAGGCTGTCACTCTATTGTTGGGAGGATCAGAGGAAGCTCAGGAGATCCGACGGCGGGCAACGGAGCTTGGTACGAGGGCGAAGAGGTCAGTTGAAGAAGGTGGGCCCTCTCACTCTGATTTGGATTCTCTCCTTGGGGAGATCAGAGGTTGTGCTTTTGGAAATATGAGGAATGATTGAGGGGTCGCCCGGGATTTCAATTTCCATTTTGAATAATTTGATCATAATGCGGCATTCTATGGTCTATATGGAGTTGACTTAATTATTTTTCTTCTATGATTCTATATCCACACCCCGTTCACTGGCTAGGTATTTATTAAATATTGAACCTAATTTCAATTGATAAACAATCTAGTATTTTAACCTTATTAATTATCGGGAATTCTAGAAACTATTTTTCTTTTTATTTATGTATTTAGGTTCAAACTATTTTTCTTTCATTTAAGAATTGCAATCTAACTTACTTAACCCACCTCTCAGCAATGACCCACTTTAGTGGAAATATTCATGCCAATTCATGATTCCACCTTCCCTCATCTCTTGGGCCCAAGAACCCGTTAAAAATGGGCTTGGGTTGCAACGGATCGATGTTCGGCGGGCCCTTTCCTTTTCCTCTGCTCCACCACAAGAGGGTTTTACCAATAAATTTGAGAGGTTGACATAACAATGTTATGTTAGCTCGATGGCTTGTAATCAAAACTGTTAGATTAAAATTCATCAATTTAGATATATTAACTTTCTTTTTTTATTTTTTTTTGGGTATCAAAACACTGTGAATACATCTGAACCATTAGTTTTTAATTTAGTGGTTCTTAAATTAATATCACGGAACTGACATAGCATTGCTAGATTTAATTCTAATGCTAATTCAAAATCTGAAATTAGTTAGATTTAATTCTATTTTATTTTTAGAATTCTTTCCAACTTTCTTGCTCTGAATTAAAATAAATTTTTTAATTCAAACTCAACACTTTTACAGATAGATCAAACTCAGGCTAAGAGATGTTACGTCTTGACAACATGTTATGAGCCTTTTTAGTTATTGGGCCATAATCTATTTTAGTGAACCCCATTTTTAATGCCGAATGATCACGATCCAAAATAGCGCATTAGATCTATAAGAGAGTAGTCGGTTACGCAAACCAGTATAAATTATTACTGAAATGTAGTATTCAATTATGCAATGAAATGTGTTATTTGACATTTTTATCAACTGAGAGTTGGGATCATCTTCAAATTGATCCATTTTTCTCCTATTTTATCATCCAAATAATTAAAATTTAAGTTTCGTTTGGAAAAAGTAGCTAGAAAATTCTGACTACTTAATTTTTTAAAATGAAAAAATTTACTCTCTTATTTTTTATATTTATTTTAAATTATAAAAAATAAAAATATCTAATTAAAAAAAAATTAAAAATTCTATTATTAAAAAATTAATTTTTTTTTCTCATAAAAAAACTAGCTACCTATCTCCCCCCCGGGGGGAAAAAGAAAAAAAGAAAGAAGAATAACCCTTTTTTTTTTAACAAGGCCTTGGAATCTTAACCGAAGCGCAATGATTTTAAAATAACACCTCTGATTTGAAATCCACCTGTCACCATTAAAAATATATTTCTTTTTTCGCCAAATGTCAATCTCTAGGCATTCTAAATCCAAAGTGCCTTTTTGTTGGAATTAATAATTTTCCAAATCGCTGAAAAGCATACATTTTTTCAATGTACTTGAATTAGGTTGTGTTTGCTGTATTAAATTTTGGTAAAAGTTTTTATAAATTTTTATTATATTTTTATAAATTCTTACTTTAATGAACTTAAAAAAAAGTTTAATATCTTTTAAAAAAAATCGATAACTAAAATTCAATTAATTAAATAGTAAATTTTTTTTTTTACCATTCTCACCACAGACTCCAAGTTACTGAATGACACTCACTATAATTATTTTTTCTAGGATTGCAGAAAATGTTTCGACGGATTCGCACAACTAACTTCTGTCCAAATTGATTGTAGAAATCGTTTCGAATCCGGTTTAGTTTGCAAAGAAACCATGATTGATACAAAATTTTTAATCGATTCAAACGGAAATCCAATCCGTCGGAACGAGAATCTTACTGTTCATCTCTAAAAATTTAGGTTTGAGATGTGTCCACCAAATGTAAAAAATTTATCTAAATTATATTTTATCTCATTTTTTATCATTCCAAACACACCATTAGTGCATAAGGTAACATGCACAAGCAACCATATATAAGCATAGAGTTTGAAGTTACTTTTTGAATTTTAAATTTTTAAAATTAAATCTTACTTGTTAATCAATGATCTGATTGTTTATTTATTTATTTATTTATTTTTTGCTAAGTAATGACTTGATTGTTTAATTGAAACACGTAATTATCACAGTTGTATTGATTTACAGATGAGATTTAACTTTAAAAGATTAAAGTTCAAAAATAATTTCAGGGTCTTTTATTAAAATGATAACATATAATTGACAATGCTGCTCTTATCATTATTTAAAAGTTGTGTTAAAATAATATAATAGTAGTATTAGGGTAATAAAAAAATAAGGTTTTTTTTTCTTTTTAGATAATATACTTAAAAAAGAAAATTACATTATTTTAATAAAATTTTACACAGATAACTATGATCGTATTGCACTACTCATACATAAAAGCTTATTTTAGAAACTAATTAGATAACCAGGTCAGTTTGGTAAATAGAAAAAATCACCAATTTTTAATTTTTTTTTAACTTTCTTCAAATGTATACACATAAAATCGATCACCAACTTTTTAAAATTTTTCTAATTTTCTTTAAATTTCTTCGATTTCTATGTCTAGACTTCTGTGTCTAGAACATGAATATGTGGAGAAAAAGGAAAAGTGAAACAAAATAATAGAAATGTGGAGGGAAAGAAATTAAGAGTGAAAGAAAATAGTAGAAATGTAAAATGAAGTGAAAATGTCAAATTTATTTTAGTTTTTTATTGATTCAGAAAAATAAAACTAAAATGAATAGATATTTATCAAAAAAAAAAATTTAACTTTTACTTAGTTAAGTATACAAAAATTACAAAAATTATAAATTTTATTTTTTTTTCATCTTCCCCCTCTACAAATCCATATTCCAAATATAGTATTAAGATTTTACCAATCTAAAATAAAAAAAAAAAATCACTTGTCAAAAATTGGATATTTTTGAACCTCCAAACTAGTCCATGGTCGAGTTCGCTATTTATGCTTTTAAATTAATAATAAATTCATCAAGTACACATATATCTAATTACGATTATCATTATAATTATATTTATTAATTTATTTTAAATATTAACATTTTTTTGAAAAAAATTAAAATGTTATATATATTTTCTTCTTTTTACTTTTGACCATTATGATTACATTTAATGTATTGAAAAATATTAAAAATTATTAAAAAATATTAAAATTTTTTAAAAATTATTTTTTTACCCCATTATACGGATTATAAATTTATAATTTTTATCACAATTTATAATTTTTTTGTCACTTCGGCGCCTTATATATTGGTGTTGGTGTGCACAAATTAGAATGCCATGCAAATTATGCGTCACTGCTGATGGTGTCATTAATTATGTAAAGTGCATTGTATTCACAGAAGGCACGGCGTTAAAGACACCTGTTACTCTAATCATTACGTAACGCCCCTACTTAAAAGACAGTTATGGGCTCAGAGTTTGGAACAATTTCTATTACGGTTTCACCGACTACTTATTGAGAGGAACTGTGGAGTGTTTAAAAAAAAAAAGTGTCACAAGTTAATAAAAGTGAAGATTTTTGAAATTTAAAATGTAAAAAATTATTTTTAAATGATAATTGAATGTTTATATTTGATTTGATATAAAATTGTTAAAAATTATATAAAGTGATAAGTGACAAAATTTTAGTAGAGAATTTTAAAAATTTTTTGATATAAATATTTGTCTAACTTTTTTAAAAATCTAAAAAAATTTATTGGAATGCACTATAATGGTTTATTCCAATGAATTTTGATAAATTTTTTAAAAAAATTAAATTTTTTGGGATTTAAAAAAAATTACAACTTTTTTTTGGTAACTTGGAACCCCCACTAATTTATTGCAGCCCTTAACGAACTGCCTAGTCGATGAGTAAATCGGGAGTACTTGAACCCACCCGTAAAACCCAAGTACCGGGTAAAACAGGATAGTAGTCAGCGGGATTCGAACTCAAGAATTCTAGGTTTACGGTTAGTTCAAAGAACCGCTGAGTTACCTTGGTGGGTTAAAAAAAAAAAACTTAAAACTTACGAAGATTTTTTGAATTTTTTAAACTTAACCAGAGATCCAAACCGCCCTTGATTTTGGTTTTGGTTTGGTTTGTATATATATATAAAATAACATTTGAACATTTGGTTCATTTGAAGGCATTCATATAAGAAAAAAAAATATATATATATATATATACAAGACCCCAAAAAAATGAATTTCCATACGAAGCCTTTCTATCATTATTGAATATGAATATATATATATATATATATACACGAGAAATGATATTTTGATAATTTTTTTTTTTATAAAATTAGACCAAATGTGACAGCGACATATTTATAACAATTACAAATTTAAAAAGTTTTATAGGTTAAAATTATAAGTACATTTGTCATTCATTTTTTTATTTATACAATTTTATTTTTATTAAAATATCATGCTATCAACATGCTCCTTTTAATAACAGTGGCTGCGGTACTCTTATATATACATTCATTTAAATTAAGAACAAATCTTAGTTGAAAACTTGGTTAATTTTCATGATTTATGTATAGCTTTGTATGATTAATCATGTCAGTGCAATCAATGCAAACTCTCACTTGTAAAAAAAAAAAACCAATGCAAATTATTTTTAAAAAAGAATACGTTCTGAATTAATACTATTCTTGAAATTAACATGCATGTAATTTAATTCAAAGTTACATTATTTTATTTTTTTTATTTTAAATTATATGTCCATGTATACTTTTATTTACATTTACATTTCTATATATATATATATATATATGTCATTTTTTTTTATTTTATAAACAATTTCTCGGAACATGCTTTCCAACCCATCGAATATGAAGGACTGGGGTTACGTTGAATTCCATTTGATTGTGGGTCAGGGGCGGGCCACCGTCATCACGGATGGGACCCATTTTAAGAAGCCGGTAACGGCATTTCGGCTCATCATTGTATTTTGGTCTCTTCCTTCCTATATAGCTAACCCCAATCGAATCATCTCTTGCATATTACAACCTTTTGCCACCTTTATTCTCTCTCTCTCTCTAAAGCTCTCTCACACAAGTTACAAGACTCTCTAGTTCTTGTCTCTCTGTCTGTATTCCTCTCTTTTTCTCTCTAGCCATGTCTGAACCAGTTTTGTGGGATCAAAACCAGTTTTGGTTTTCAAATTCCGATGATTTTGGTGTTAGCAATGGAAATTTGGGTTGGAACCCGCCGGATTTGGGTTCTAATACCCAGACACCGAGGGGGAACGAGGCGGTGGTGGTGGCGGTGGCGCCGCCTGAGAAGAAACGAAGTAGGGTTGGGAAGAAAGGTGGGAAGGCGAGTGCTAGTCATGAGGTGAATGAAGAAAAAAGTGGTGGAGAGTCTGATCATATATGGACTGAGAGGGAAAGGAGGAAGAGGATGAAGAACATGTTTGCTAACCTCCAAGCTTTGCTCCCTCAGCTCCCTCCTAAGGTAAAAGCCTCCTCAAGCTTGAGAATGATGTGTGTGTATGGGGTGTGGTATATGTAGTTGTTAATCATGCTAGGTATTCTATTTCTCCACTTTCCTTTATAACTCATTTTTTGTGTTCTCTCTCTCTCTCTCTCTGAGTTGATTTTGATATCCAAGTCATCAGTTATTTCCTAACAAAGAATACAAATACAAAGTCTTTCTCTTTTAAAACAAATTTGCCCACTTTTTTCCAGCTTTTCATTTTGTTTCATCCATGTGTAATTAATGAAAAATAGCAGTGATTTTCTCGTCAATTTCTTTCTATTGAAGCCCTTCCTAAATTGGGTATGTATGAGGAGGATCTGCTAATCCAACTCATGGGATAATTGAGGGCGGCTGAATTTAAGTGGCAAAGAACTTAAAGTGCAGATTTCCCTCCTCTATAGTGTTATTCTGCTTTGTATTATTAAAAAAAAAAAAAAAAAACTACTCATGAGATAATTGGTTGCCACGTAAATTAAAAAAGTTCATTAGAACGACGGTCTTGTCCTTAAAGTTCAGTTAATTGGCACTAAAGTTCTCCCTCATTTTTCTACTTTTGTGTTTATTTTTGGTTTAATTGGAAAGCACGCCAACTAGCTAGCTAGCTTGGCATTTTACAGCAATATACAAAATATGCTAGCTATTTATCCTTTTGACGTTACTTCACCATTCTCAGCATTTTCCGTCTCTATGATTTGGATCTCCACATCGCCCTATCTATTTCTTACTAGCTACGAAGTTCCAATTGGATTTCAGGATTAACACTGAAAATGCCATGCATCGAACTGGCATTTTTGATCAAAGGTTTTGTAAGGAATCATCATTTCTCAGGTCAGTCAGCTATCTGCAGCAGCAAACCTCAAGTGGAAGCTCAATTTGTATGAATTTAGGATTGGTTCCATTGGTCACTAGGACCCAGAAATTAGTCGGACAGCCTGATCCTTAATTCTGAAACTCAAAAATTAATTAGACTTATCTAGTTATTAATTTCAAAATAATTAATCGAAATGCACGTAAATTGCTCCTGATAACCTTATTATTTCCAAAATAAAAAAAAAAATTATCTGTAGAGGCATCCATATCAGTTTTTCTACTTTTGTTTTCATAAAATAATGAAAGAAGGGGGTTAAAATAAATTCACCATTAGTATTTCTACAAAATCTTTGTTTAAAATAATCTTTACCTTAACTCTCCAAATATAGAGAGGGCTACTGTAATATATTCTCTATTTTAGAAAGCAATAAAGAAACCATTGTAAGATGATGCTGAATAGAGTCTTTAGAATTGATTTTCACTTCATTCAAAAGAATCTACTAAGAAAGCCTGAAACTAATTGTCTGGAAAAAAAAAAAAAAAAGAGTGAGAGTGAAATTCTAACTCACATTGCTTTTATCATGAATTTACTCGACATGTAAAATGATTAGATAACCCTAACCTTGTAAAGTCAATTTTCAAGGCTGACCGAATCAAGCTCACATTTAAATTGGTATCAGTGTCTCTACTAGCTGGGCCTCGCTGGATGATTGAGAGCGAAATCCCAAGTCTCATGGTTGAGTTACGCTAGGGCAATGGCTTCTTCTAACGGACACTTACACTATTGTTTTGCTTTTTCCCCACTCATTTTTGTAAGCACCCTTCACTGCTCACAATCATTTTTTTTTTAAATATTTTTTGATTTTTTTTTACAGGCCGACAAGTCAGCAATTGTGGACGAAGCAGTAAGCTACATAAAATCCCTGCAACAACATCTCCAAAAGCTTCAAAGACAAAAGCTCGAACGCTTCAGTGGCGTGACAGCCATTAATACTTGCGATCCATCCACAATCACCCAACAAAAGCTAGCCATGGATTCGAGAAAGGCAGCTGCGATCTTAGCCGATCGTCCTCAGGTTTCTTCGAACCCCTCGGGTATTAATTATATTACTCCCTCAAGCGAGTCTAATGCAGTACTGCCAGCCCCTCAGTTTCCTCCTCCAGCAGTCCTGTTTCGGACGTGGACTTCGCCAAACGTGGTCTTGAATGTTTGTGGCGACAAAGCACAGATCAGTGTGTGCTCGTCGAAGAAGCTCGGGCTCTTTACTTCCATCTGTTGTGTGTTGGAGAAGTATAAACTGGATCTGTTGTCCGCTCATGTCTCGTCAGATCATAATAACATCATGTACATGATTCAAACCCACGTAAGTCTCCTTAACTTTTTTCTGTACTTTCATCCCCGTTCGTTATTCCCATGCTATTTAAAAAAAAAAAAAAAATTAACCGCCACTAATGAAAAGGAAAATGCTCCTTTACCATAATTTTTTGGAATTATACCATAATGATAATTTTGTAATATAAATACTTTTTAGTGAGTTTTTTTTATTCACAATGATATATTGACAACAAAGCACATTATTCTAATTAAATTTTGATAAAAAATTTTAATTATCAAAATTTTAATTATGCAGCTTTGCTTTAATTACTATGATATTAAAATATATTTTAAGATATTATTAGAATGATGTGACATTGATAATGATAATTTTATAAATAAGTTGTATTTTTATAATTTTTTTTTGTTTTTAAAATGATAGCTCCACAATTAGCCGTATTATTTTGATGATATTTTTGGACAATTTTTTTTTTGATTGCATAATATTTCCATTTCAATAATTCTGAATGAAATTGATTTGTTATTTCAAGTTGTCCCTTCAGCGGACCTAGAGTGCAAGTTGTCGGATTAGCCGTCCCACTGAATCATTTGTTTTTCTTTTCCTCCCCCCCCCCCACATGTAAGCATTATTTTGTATCCATCTAAGGCAGAGCAACACTGCAGGCTGCGATAGGCTACAGCTTAATGCAAAAAAAAAAAAAAAAAAGATTTTACTAAGTAAATTTTAAATAAAAAAGAATTAGTTCAACTCATTTCTTAATCAATTCAGTCCATCATTTGAACAGTCTAATCTCAGCCAATTTTTCATAAAATTTTTAATTTATTGAGTTTTAACTTACAGTTCACAACATTTTATAATTCTGATTCTGTCCTGTACTCAACCCTTCACATAGTTTTGTTAATCTATTTCTATTGTTTACTTGTAGCCGTCCATTCTCAGGATGACACGTATTTACTTCTCAAGCTAAAAAATTATTATAATTATTCTTAAAAATTAATTTTATTATAAAAATATTTCATTTTTTTATCAATAGACTATATGATTTTTACCCCACTCAATAAAAATGCTGGAGTTAACCCCGAGTTGCCGGTGGAAAGAGGGTTGGATCGATGCATGGATTATGAATTTTTAGTGGTTAACACAGGAAACGCGCATGAAACCACAAATTTGACCGTTGATGACGAACTAGGGTTTCTGATTATCAAGATCAAATGCACATTTGGGGCCAATTTAACGCAAAAGTTTGACCACCTTAACACGAGGGGCGGTGATTTTTCAAGTAAATTTGAATTAACATCCGAACGTGCATGTCAAATGAATATTACATTACTGAATTATGCTTTCAAATATTTGTTTAACTATGAAAGTGCAGCAACTGTACGAATCAAAAGTCATCCATTATTATGAGTATTTACCATTGTAGAGTAATTGATTGAACAATTAAATTGGGTGAATTTTTTTTTGCTTCCGTTAATATCTTTTCACTACCTATTATTTCAAAAACTTTGTAAGTAAATTTTCTTAAACTATTTTATTAACATGTAATTTCACTGTCTGATTTATAATCACAAATATTATTTTATTTTATATCCTTGACTAATTATCTTATTGGACCGTAAAAATATCCGAGAAAAGGATAATTTAATAGTAGTAGAGTTGTAATTAAATTCTACTATGTGTCTTATAACCACCAACATTTTTTTACTTTTATATCGTTGACTACTACGTAAAGAAATAAGAAAAATACTACGGAAACATAAAAAAATATATATACAGAAAAATAATAATTTGATAGCGGTAATTAGAGTAGACTTTTATTGACTTATTATTTTTAAATAATAAGCCCACGAGGATTCTAATTTCCAACTCATTAGATTACTCTTTTGACAATTATTATTAATTTTTTTAATTATGTAGCATTACTCGAGAGAAATAATTAGCCGAGTATCATGCCTGCGTGTACTTAATTACATTTGGCATACATCAATCTCCGCAATTACGTGCTTCATTGTGATAATATATCGCGGGTTTTAACCCATGCAATGTGGGTGTGTTTGATCAACAGGCAAGGATGGCTTCCCCTCAGTCTCCTGAGGCATTTCCCGTGGAAGAAATATACAAGCAAGCAGCAGGAGAGATAATGTTTTGGGTCAATTCCTGATCATTATTCACGAAATTCCATGGCTTATGTACCTGCTTGATTTCTTTTGCGCAAGTTCAGTGAAATTTCGTTAAAAAAAATTTGTAATGGTTAATGAAAAATTCACCATGTTTTTTTTCCTATGTTGTAATTAACTCTCCCGGCGTGGTAAGTATCAAATTACCTTGCTAAAATTATCAGTTGTTGATTCATATCACACATATAGGTACATTGGGTGTGCAAAATTTAATTTAATGGTGGAATTGAAAATTTTTATTTTTTTTTTTTGATAAATTTGATTTGGTTGTAATTATATATTTAGTTTCGATTATTCTAAAAAGGACCCAAATTGAAATCCGATTTGATTCTGGTTTTGCATATGAAAGACTGACATAACGGAAAACCGAATTAAAAATTAAATGTAAATATACAATAATCCTGTATAAAAACAAATTAAAAAGTGTATATGTTTATATATACATTTAATATGATTTTTAGTAATATAATAAATTTTAAAAAAATAAAATTAAAAATTAAATGTATATAATTTTTTTAATTTTGATTAATTTAATTCTAACTAGATCGAGCTGAACCGAATTATTTCAGGTAATTGGGTTCTTCTTTCAATTTTAGTTATTTTTTGATGGGGGGGGGGAATTCAGATACCTCTACAATGAACTCCCTACATTTTTATAGGCTTTTTTATGGACTCTTTGGCGCTGGATTGATGTCCGATGTTGAGCCCATTTAACTTAAAAAAGCCCATTTTCTATTTAGAAATTTGTGGATCTGAACTCTTAAAACATTCCACACACCAAGCATAAAAAGCCCAACCCAGTAGTTCCCCATCCCTAACGACTAACAAGGGCATGCATTGTGCCTGCCATCGAGTTCGCTTGTACCACGTGCAGTCATATGATATAATTGCTTTTGGAATTAACATTTCTCAATACAAATTCTTAACAATTAACATTAATTTATCATATATGAGTCATGTGCGACGGTGTTGTGTAATATATCATTTATATGAAAATCTCGTTTAATTAATTATAAAGATGCTCAGGGTCTACTTGTTTTGGTTAGTAAATTTACTTTTCACAAAAGCAACGTAAGTTTGAATCTTGTACTTAAATTAGAGGCACGGTTGGAAGACCAATCATGTGTCTCTCAATTTACTCATTAGTTATACTATTTGTTGAGAATTACAATAAATCGGGATAATTTTGAATCATAAAAAAATAATAATAAAGATGAAAATAGTTATGTTCCACAGGTCTCTCTAGTTAATTATTTAATTAAAATTTGTGAGTTACATTTACCCCATCACTCATTTCAAAATTTTCCTCTTTCAAAGCTGCAATAGGTGTAAAACTGGCTTGTGGATACAGGTACTATGAATTTTTTTGGGGGAAAAAAAAAAAAAAAAAGAAACAAGAAGTTGATAAGTAAAACCTTAATTTGATGAATTCAACCAACCCCGAGACAAAACTAAAACCCAGATGTGAGTCCAATTTGTTCCCTCACTTTATGAACCATGTGAAACTCTTCACTCTTCTAACTACCTTCCCTTTGCCCCATCTATTTTCCAATTTTGGGAAGTGCGTCCCCTAGGGTAGGCACTTTGTCCGTTGACGTGCCATCATTCCTACTTGGAGAGACCTGTAGTATGGAGAGCACCCACGCTTCAGCATTTTGGTTCAGGGAAAATGCTAATTTATTATAATAAAGAAAAGAAATTAAAATAGAGAAATGCAACATTTGTAATAATTTTTTTCTAACATTCCAAAACGATGGCGTTTTGGATCAAAAAATAAGGAATAAAAAAACTTCATTAATGGCGTTGTTCAATTGCCCGCACATATATGCACACAATATATATAATTGTGTAGAAATATTAATTTGATTAAAAATACCGAAAGTAATAAATATTAATTTGTTTCATGCTTGATTGGCAGTAGCAACGTTTAATTTGTTGAAATTTAAATATTGACATTTCTACATCTTCAATATAAGTTAAAAGTAACAGAAATGTAATTTATTAATTCAAAATAACATCGTTTTGAAATATTATAAAAAAATTAGAAAAAATTATTGTAAACATAGTATTTCTCTATGAAATAATGTGACAATAATAAATTTGTAATTGAACAATAATTTAGTGATTTTTTTTAAACTACTGTGCTCAAGTTTGGGTAGGGATAATTAATAAGCAGGTCAGATTGAATTTAAAATAGTTTTTTTTTTTTTTTCCCATCGAGTTTATGTCTAATTTTCAAGTTTGCTCATGTACATCAATTTATTTTTGAAAATATTTAAACTATAATAAATAAATAGGTCTTTTAAATTTTAATATGAAACTTAATTTTTCATAAGAAAATATAAATAAAATAATATATAAATATATAGAATATACCAAAAAAAAAAAGTATACATTTTTTTATGTTTTAGGTCGGGCCAAACTGGGTTTCGTCTGGGCCTAGAAGTTCATCTCTAAGCTTGAACAATAGAATAAATTTGTACAAGTCTAAAATATTCATCCTAAAATTTGGGAAATAAAGTCATTTTCTTAAAAATGACTTGTAATTTTGCCAACTTAAAGACGTTTATTGCAAATAATGTGTGGGTTAGATTTTATTTATCTATTTTCACAATTATGTGTTGGATAATTAGTTGACAAAGATGGTGCATTCTGCAAATTCCTCCATTTTCGGCAATTTCAAGTCAAAGGTAAGTTGAACCCATCAGTCAACAATACCCACGTCAATGTGATGCCCCTGTCCACCCACCGCATAGAGATTATGAAGTATATATATACATGCGCGGCAGAAAAATATTATTTCATGTGCTTTTCTGAACATAAATTATGCCTTTTGATCGGAGGCAATATTTTAGTTGAATTGTGCCTAAATAGTTGGGTAGTTATATCATATAATTGCTTGGTTTAATATACTTAAATATAACAGGGATAAGATGTGCAGAATATATATAAAAGGATTATTTTTTTAAGAAATATCAAATATACTCGTATCTCGTAGATATCTGATTTATCCGTTCCGTTTGGAGAGAGTATTGGAATGTTAGTAGTCGGGACGAAGACGGATATGGGATTTGAGATGTTATCCGAACGGGTTCGAGGACCGAGACGGGTACGATAGTTCTCACCCCGCCCCATACCCGTTTAAATATTTATTTATTAATATATATATTTTTTAATTTTTATTAAATATATATATGTAATATATATAATATATTTTTATTTAATATATATAATATTTATAATAATTTTAAATATTTATTTTATATATATAATATATAAAATATAATGTTAGTAGTCGGGACGGGGACGGATATGGGATTTGAGATATTATCCGAACGGGTTCGAGGACCGGGACGGGTACGATAGTTCTCACCCCGCCCCATACCCGTTTAAATATTTATTTATTAATATATATATTTTTTAATTTTTATTAAATATATATATGTAATATATATAATATATTTTTATTTAATATATATAATATTTATAATAATTTTAAATATTTATTTTATATATATAATATATAATAGTTAATATATTTGGCAGGTAAACAGGAACGGGAACGAGAAATTCATTATTTAACGAAGATGAGTATAGAGAAAATTTTTTTCTCCAAAATAAGGCCGGGGACGGATAAGAGTATTACTAAACAGAGATGGAGACAGAAAAAGTTATACGCACCTCATACCCGCCCTATTAACATTCCTAATTTCTTCATTTAATCTAATACTTACGTCATCAATATCATTTAATGTTACCATTATTATAATCAAATCAATCTAATCCAGGCCAGATAATGCATGTATATAAATGGCAAAGGCGTATACAAGTAAGAGACCTTTTTCTCTTTTCTTTTCTTTTCCTTTTCTCTCTATATATGAGTTATTATTTATATATGTAATTAATTTAAGTATAAAAAAATCCATGGTTGGTTACCATTTCTGACCGTTATATTTTACCATATTTTTTATCCGTAGGCTCTCACCAAGAGGAGGGTCAATAGAAATACGAGAGATGGGAACCTACAGAAATTGGGGTAATTTTTGTCCCGCACAAAAAAAAAAAAAAATATATATATATATATATACACGCAGAGGAAATAGCATCCCCATGCAATGCACTAGTAGCTTGTTGACAAGAATAGATGCCTCAACCAAGCTCAGCCTACACTCTGTTTGGCTCACAGTTACTCTAACTAGGATTGATTCTGAGAGTTGTGGAATTGTCACGTTCATGACCAAATTTTTGTGATTATACAGTACATGTTCTCTGGCATATATGGAAAATTACAGAGAGAGAGAAAAGGAAAAGACTTTCGAGCCACTACACAGTGAGAAAATATTCATGTTGGGTCACATCACGTTACTAAATTTTGTCTCTCTCTCAAAAATTTTTCACCAAAAAGGCCGTGTTACAGATCAACAAATCTACGAGCACCGTACATACAGGAGTGTTTAGAGTGATAAAAAATAAAATAAAATAAAATAATTTAAAATAATTTATATGTAATAAAATAAAAAATAAATAATTTAAAAAAATTTTTAGTATGTTACATCACATCAATATATCGGTCTGTGCGCGAATGCGTGTTACTAATGAAACATTGTTGTTGATAAGAATTTTAACACAACTGCAAAATCCCATTTTCTGGAATTACTGGATATTGGTGAAAGGTTTTGCATGACAAAGGGGCTGTTTTGTTTCCAAAAAAAAAAAAATTAAGTTTTATTAATTTTCTTCAATTCTTTTAAAAATTTTTCTACTAAACACATAATTAATTTTTTTCAATTTTTTCTAACATTCTCTAATTTTTTTGAATTTTGTATAATTTTATAACACCCTAATCAAACACTTAAGTAACTACTAAAATGCTTACGTGTCAATCCCGCGTTACAAAATTACATTTTTCTTTTGTTAATTTTCAGTGATACAAAACGGTCCCAAGATATAATTTTCAGGAATCTTTTTATTGCCTAACGCTAGCATTTATGCAAAGCCATTGTAGTACCATCGTAGTAGTTGTGGGTTTTGATGAACAAATGACGCGACAAGCTATCGTTATTAACTAGGACTACAAATTATGGGCTTGTTGGATTGAGGGAAAATAGGTAAAAAGTATAATAAGAGTAAAAAAAATGTGACATAAAAGTGATAAGTGAAAAAATTTAATTTGAAAAAAAAATAAAAATTAATTAGAGTTAGTAACTTTTAGTAATTTTTGATGCCACCAAATAAGTCCTATACATTTATAACGTATCCAACCATGTATCTCAACTTATCGACTATTGTTCTTCTAGTCTTTATTTATTTATTTAAATATCATCCTTGATAATTTTGACTTAAAAAAAAAAAACAGTAACGAGTGAGCTGAAATTACATACATATAGAAATGTTTATAGGATGGATTTAGAGTGATAAAAAATAAGATAAAATGAAATAAAGTGTGAGTTTGTAATTTATGCAGTGTAATAAAAAGTGAATAATTTTTAAAATTTTTTAATATTTTCTATCATTTTTTTAAAAAATTTTTACCACTCTAAACGGAACTATAGAATGAGACATGCTTATGGAAATGAATAGTGTGAATTCTATTGTTAGGTGAAGTAACCATGAAACATAAAATAATAATCATATAGCGTACATTTGGTATCTACAAAAAAATCTAAAAAAGAAAAAAAATTCTAAAAATTTTTAAAAATTTTTATCATATCAACTTTTTTATTTTACTACACATATTACGAACTAACAATTTTTTTCACTTTATCTCATTTTTTTTCACTTTTTATCACTCCAACCATTACCATAGTTTAAAACCCTTTATAAGAAAATAAATGTAATGTACACGATATATATATGACTGTGTAAAAATATTAATTTGATTAAAAATACTGAAAGTAATAAATATTAATTTGTTTTATAGCTGATTGGCACTAGCTACATGTAATTTGTTAATATTTAAACATTGGTATTTTTATAAAATTACCAAAAAAAAGAAAATAAATGTCCTTTTTTTTCCAGAATTTTTTTTTATAAAAAAGAAATATCGCCATTAACAAAATGTAGATACAAGAGCACATATACAAATAAAATTCCCTAATTGCCTCAATTCCCCCTTTTTTTGGTCTTTGTTTTTTGTTTTTTTAACCAGAAATTACAAATCAGCAAGAATCAAGAGGGAACGACTTCGCTGCAAACGAAATCGTCAGAGTTGGCAATGGAATCTTCCGGCCACGAATCCCGAAGCAGCTTCAACAGCATCTGTGCTTTTCGCTTTGCTCTCTCCGTACACTCGCTCTGGACCAGCAGTAGCAGCTTTGTCAACACGCCCGCCGCCGCCGCCTCACGCTGGCACTGTTCCGACGCCGAGCACAGCGACAGCAGAGCTCCGGCCGCGTACTCCGTTGCCCGATCTGATATCTTCAGCATCATCTTTACAAGGACATCCGCCGTCAGAGCGTGCCCCGCCAACTCCGCGCACCCCGACGGAATCCGGCAGAGAAGCTCCACCGTGGCGAGCGCTCTCTCGGCGTCACATTTCTCAAAATCAGTCAGTTTGTCGATCAGTACTTCCACGGCCCCGGCCACCACCGCCTTGTGGCGGTCTTGCTTCACCAGGCACAAAGCGAACAACGCTTTGATTCCGATTTTCACGGCCCGGGGGTATGGGAATGGACAGTTGACAATTCCGACGATGCCTTTGTAAATTTCGTCGGCATTGTTGATTTGCGCCCTGAGCTCCGGCGACCTCGTCCCGGAGAGAATAATCTCAATTAGCGCAGCTGAGTTAACTCGGACTTCAATCGAGGAATGGAAGAGAAGAGACACCAGGTATCCGACTTTGTCCGGATCTGAAGCTACGAACGTGCACTCGGATTCGGAAAGCGGAAACATTGATAGAACCGCAAGTGATTCGTGTGTTAACTCGGACGAGTCAGAATCTGTATTGGAGAAGATGATAGAGAGGAGGATTTCGCGTGCGTTATGCGCAGAGATCACGGACCGGTTCTTATCCGAGTCACGAGCGAGTCCTCTCAGCCGTCTTAGCGCCGAGATTCGCGAATGCGTCGCCATCGACTCGGACGACGCTTGGCTCAGAAGAGTCCGAACCATAGCCGGCTCAGCAGGTTGCTTCGGTGTAGGAATTCTTTCGACGCCGAAAGATCGATTCGCGACACACCATTCCTGGATGAGCCGCCGGAGGGTGTGGTTGGGGATGAGGGTGAAGTCCGTGAGCTGTACGCGGGTGACTGGGCACGTGATGTTTCCGGTGGCGACCCACGACTCGATGCTCGCACGGTCGTAGGTCTGGCCGGTGCTTACCGTAACCGGGTCACGCATGAGCTCTAGCGAGATCGGACACCTGAAGTGGTACGGGATCTGAACCCCCACATCCAACGGCTCCAAGTTTCCAGGCATGTTTTCTAAACACAATTTCTCTTTCTCTCTCGATAGTATTTGTCTCTATTTATATACGTGTGTGTCTCTCTCTCTATATCTGAGCTCTCTGCAAATCCTCTTTCACTCTGGTCCGCAATGCTTTCTCTTATACGAATGGAAACAGAGGGACATAACGAACAGACTGTAGGACTCTCTCTCTCTCTCTCTCTGTGTCCTTCTCTGACTGTCATCCCCCACACGTGTATCATTTACTTAACCATGGTTGGGATTGGGTCAAGGGTAGGTTTTGGTCAAAGGTAATGTGCCACCGGTTGGGTCCCACTTCTCATGCTAAAATCTTACTCCACTCCAGTAGACATCAACCTATCAAGCTCATGTTTGTTTATTACTGCTTGAGCTTGATTTTGCTTAATCGATATTGGGTTGCCCTGCAAGCATGGTATGCTTGGAAGTAAGTCATAAAGGGTATTAATTTTACTTTTAGAATTCAATATATATGTTTTTGGTGTTAAGTAATGTTATATTTTTAAAGATCTTCAAAATTCTAACTAAATTCGGGTGGCAAAATTGTTGGCTTATTACTTTAAAATAATAATATTAGTACTGACATATCATTTTAGCATTAAGATAAAAAGAGCAATCTGTTGAGTAAAAGTTAGTAATTGGGGAATTTGTACAGCAAAGTGTCTTTTTGGGATAATTTATTATGGCTGATTAACTTTTAGGCCTTGTTTGAGAAATGGTAAATTTAAGTGAAAGGAAGTAAATAAAAAAATAGATGAAAAAATTTATATTGTTTTGAGAGAAAGTAAATGAGAAGGAATAGAAGTAAATGGAGGTGAATCATTTACCTCCATTCATCTTCATTAATTAATTTTCTTTCACCCTTATTTGGGAGAGAATGATTGTAAAAAAAAAAAAAAAAATTTAAAGTGCGATTTCTTTATTTTACCTTTATTGTTTTTTTGTTATTTTTAAAAATTTTAAACTGTGTGAAAAATTTGTCTAAAATCTTTAATCCTAAAGTTTCCATGACAAATAGGTTTTAAATCTTTTTTGATTTTTCTTAAAATACTTTTGAAGACTCATACTAATTTCAAAAATCTAAGGTGTCATTTGGTTTATTTTTCTATTTTCTGTTTTTTATTTTTGTTTTATTTTCTATTTTGAACTTATTTTTTTATTTTGTACATTTGAAAACAAGGAAAACAGTTCAAAACTAATTTGGTTATTTGTGTTTTCAAAATTTATTTTAGAAAACAGAAAATGAGTTTACACATGAAATAAAAAATGGTAAAAAGTCATTTTGAGAGTTTTTAACCAAAAACAAGAAAAATCTTAAAATAAGAAAAATAGAATATTTTTTGTTTCATCGTTTTGAGGTTTTTAGCACATAAAACAAAAACACAAAATAAAAAATACAAAAATAAACTAAATGCCACCTAAAAATCTGAATTTTTCAAATTTTAAAATGAAAAGTTTTTAAAGAAAAATAATTCAAATTTTAATAAAAAGAAAGGTATGAGAAAAATATTGTCAAGACTACTCATTTTATAAAAATGTTACTCATAAACGGTCAAAATTTTCAGCTCAATATATATTTGAATTTGAGTCTCCATGGTTTCTTAGAAATGATGGATTTGAGGGGCTTTTACTGAAAATACATTGGGTATGTTTGGAGTTGTATAAAATTATATAAAATTATAAAAATAAATATTTCGTAATTTATGTAGTGAGTGAAGAATTTAAATTTTACTGTCTCGTAATTCGTATTTGTAGAGATTTATAAAATTTTATTTTTTTTTTTTGAGAGCACCAAACGGAGCAATTATCAGACCTTGTAATGTTCATCTGACACATTAGATAAGTGCTGTAAGTAAATACTATAGAGTCTTGCAATGAATTTCTCTTTAAACCTCCGAACCCGTAACTGATAGAACAAGTGAGCTTATAATCTACTTTAAGTACGTTTGATGTTTTAAAAAATATTAAAAAATTTAAAAAATTTTTTAAATTTTTTAAAAATTATTTATTTTTTATTTATTATATAAATTATTAATTTATAAATTATTTTAAATTATTTTATTTTTTATCACTCTAAATATCTTTTTATCCAGTGGAGTTATGGGATATGGGATACTGAAGTAGAGTAGCCTGTGTACATACTTATTGGTTACGAAATTAAAATAGCATTTATTAAGGTATGCAATCCAACCCACAGGGCCCTATTTTATTTCACTTTTTTGGAATAGTGCCTTGGGACGTTGAGGTGGTCAAAGATAAGCATAGGAATGTGGGGGGCCAGGTTCTCTTTCCCAACCCACCTTTATTCGATCCAGAAAAAATTGTTGCCTTGGGGGATAATCATGCATTAACATTAGGTACACTGGTTGATTAAGTTGGTCCCACAAATGTCTGTCTTCTACTGTTACGACTCTAGGTCTCATCTGCAACATACAGTTGTACTAAAAGACGGTGAATCTATCACGTGGAACTATCACGTGGACACGGTTCCTTGGTTTTAAGATGAGGAGAGAGAAGACTGAATCGTGTGCGTTTGGTGTGATAAAAAAAAAATAAATAAATTAAGATACAACGTAATTTTGGAATGATTTTAACGTTTGTAATTTTTTTATCAAATTATTTTTTTTTTAGAGATGAATAGTGTCAAAATTGTTAGAATAATTTTTCAAATTTGTTCTAATGGATTCAAAAAAATCATCACTCAATATTCTGCACAATAGTTCTACTCTCTCTTTACAGTAGTAAAAAAAAAAAAAGATAAATCAAGATACAACATAGTTTTTGAATAATTTTAGCGTTTGTTTTTTGGAAATGAATAGTGTCAAAACTGTTAAAACAGTTTTCCAAATTTGTTCTAACGAATTCAAAAAAATCGTCACTCAAGATTCTGCACAATAGTTTTACTCTTTCTCTACAGTGGTAAAAAATAAAAAATAAAAAATAAAAAGATAAATCAAGATACAACGTAGTTTTGGAATAATTTTAGTGCTTGTAGTTTTTTTTTATCAAATTACATTTTTTAGAGATGGATGATGCCAAAACTATTAGAACAATTTTTTAAATTTGTTCTAACGGATTCAAAAAATCGTCACTTAATATTCTACACAATAGTTCTACTCTCTTTCTACAGTGGTAAAACCGTTAGAACAGTTTTTTCAAATCCATTCTAACGGATTCAAAAAAATTCGTGTAAAATAACAACAATAGTACTCGTTTGAAAGTTTTCGACTCGAAAAAATATGATTGTCAAAAAAAATTTTCGCATTCGATTAATCTCCTTTCAGATTTTCAATTTTTTTAGTGAAATATTGAACTTTTTTGAAATTAGTAAATGTGGGAAAGTGTAAATGTGTAATAAAAAATTTTCGTGATTTATAGAGATTGTTAGAGATTTTTTTTTTTTTTTGGTTGGCACTCCAAACGGTGCCATAAACTATAATATTAGCTTCATGATATCGATTTTGTGAGTCTTTAAATTAAAATCAGACAATTCATAATAAAAATAAATTTAAAAATTTTGTTATAAACTATCAAATTTTAATTCAACAACTTATAACATCGATGTTACGGGACTAATATCACAAATGATGAAAGAGAGAGAAGGAGAAAAGGATGGTCCGATAAGTCAAGAATTTTTTATCCCCCCTCCCCCAAAAAAGGTTAGAAATCTATGAAAAATTATTGATTGGGCTTTAATTTATGAAATAGGTATGTGGGATAATTTATCTCATAATTTCATTATGGAAAAGATGTTAAATATCACTGTTAGAGTCTCTAATTCCATATCATTCCTGTATTTTTTAAAATATATAAAATAAAAAATAAAAATATAATTAACGTTTTCTTTTAATGATATATATAACATATTCAATTCTTTCTTCTTCTTTGATACATTATTAAAGGTCAGAATTTAAAAATGACGTTGAATTAAATTTAAACCTTAACGGCCGAGCGAGAGAGATAATCCTTCCCCCCCCCCCCTCACGGTTAGTTTTGGTAAACTAAAAATAGAAATAAAAATTAACTTTTTTTGTATATTAACTTTTCGTTATTTATGATTATTTTTACAAAAACATGTCGATTTTATTTTTATTTTTTTTTGAAAGGTAATTTTATCTTTACTTTTAATAGCTTTTAGATCTACTGTTTTTATTTCATATATGGTCAATAGGTGTTCCTATTTTAAAGGTATTTTTTATAATTTATTTAAAAAAATGTGAATTAAATATCTAAAAAATCCCAAAAATAAGTAAAAATCAAACTTCTCTAAAAAAAATAAATAAAAGAAAGCAAGAAAAAGTCACAAAAGAAAGACTAAAAATGTATTTAGAGTAAAAATTTGACAAGAAATTTAAAGAAAAAATAAAAAATTATAAGAAAAAAAAAGGAAAGAAACATAAATTTCAAATACATATTCTTATTTAAATTGATCTAAAAATATAATATAATAAAAATATTCATCAACTAATTATTTTTAGTTTCTCAAATATTTTATATTTTCCTTTCTTTTTCATCATAAATGATTTTAAAAGGGTATTTGTTTAACAAAAATTTGGTTAAAAAGTACAGTAAAAATAAAAATTTGATATAAAAATAATATGTGATAAAATTTGATTGGAAAAAAATATAAAAAGTTAATAAAAGTTAGTGAGTTTTAATTAATTTTGGTCAACTAAACATTCCTCGAATCTATTTCCATTTACTTTTCTAATGAAAAATATTTGATCCAAAGATTTTTTTTTTTTTCCAACCAAACTAACCTCAATATAATATCTGTTTCTGCAAATATCAAATGTATAGTAATAAGATCGCATATTCCAAATTTACGAGAGAATTAATTCGGAAGGGGGAAGAGAGTAGTTTATTTGCGTAGGAGAATGGAAGGAGGCGGTCCGCGTCTCGTCTAGCGGCGGGCACACGCGTGACAGTGTGGCCCAAAAGCCACGCCCGAAGCAACCTTCTTTGTCTGTGGTCAAACCTGCAAGGTTGCCGGTGCAGCTTTTAAACCTTGGTTCCCCATGCACGTGCTGCAATAACCCCAGCTAAGCTGGTTTTTTTTTTTTTTAAACTTAATAATAAAATCAAAGGCAGTTCATTTGGATAAAAATTTGGGAGTGTAAATGAAATACACCCAAATCATGTAATGATGTGTTTAAATTAAACTCGTTACACTTGACGAGTTCAAAAAATTAGTTTGGTATTATTTATCTTTCAAATCAAATTCGAGTGCATTTTTTGATCGAATCGGTTTTAGATATTTTGGTATTTTATCGTATACTTATCGGATATTAGTGTACTGCGTTAAATTTTAATTCGATTAAATTTTAAAATTATAGTTTAGGTTTAGCATGTTTCAAGGTATGTTTAAAATTATGGTCTACATTTACGTTTGATGAACTTATTACCGAATCGAGCTAATATGAATTTTAAGTAGATTAATTCATTTTACAATTTTGATAAAGAGATTAAAACTATTTAAATTTGTAATTTTTGACACGGGTAGATGCAATATCTTTTAATAATGAGATTAAAATCATGATTGGAATCCGTAATTTTGGGTCAGAGTAGAGACATTATTTTTCAGTTTTAACCAATCCCGCTAGTCGAGAGCCTCTGAGATTTCAATGTTTGGTCCTCTATTCCTCTGCTCACTTTGGTTATAGAATTGTTAAAAACACCTCTCAAGATTTGGAAGGAATTGAATAATCGAGTGAGGATGTATATCTACTACTAAACGCCACTAAAATTAGTACTCGTTTGGTTGGGTTAAAAATCACTGAAAGTTATAAAAAGTATCAAATATTTACTTGCTTTTATCAATTTTTATCACTTTTATTTTTCGTGTATTTATTTTTAAAATTTAAATTTTACAAATTTTTATAAAAAATTACAAAAAAACTATCCATTTTTTTCACTTTTTTCAATATTTGTCATCTTTTCGTACTACTTTTTGACTAAAACCGTTGAAACGACTTGTTTTGCACGATTCCAACGAATTATTTTAGTCACTTTTGGTTGGTCTTCTAAACACCAAGAAATAACTAATTTTTTTTTAGTTTTTCCAACTTTTAGTCACTTTTGATTGTCTAAACGGCCCCTAAGAAGCTAAATATATATATATGTATATATGAAGACTCAAAATTCATGTCATTTTACTTTCAAGAGCCATCTGAACAACTGATTGGTTGTCTTATTTATTTTTTGTTTTTTTTGTTATTTTTTTTTTCCGATTTTCTGGAGTAAGGTTCTCAGTCAGCTTTATATGTATATGGCTATGTCAGTGCTTGACCTATTAACAGTTTGGGTGGATATGATCACGTGAGAGAGGTGTTGTGTTGGATTCCGATAAGGGTTGTCAAATAACCACTTGAGCTGTTTGCCAGCTTAGGAACAATGGTAATTGGGAGTTGTGTTTGAAAAACACAGTGCTTTCGCAAACTCATAGGAATCTCATATATATTCTTTATGGTACCGTATTGGTTTGTGCAGATAATGTAAAAGTTGGTAATGATATTCCTTTATTATTATTATTAAAATGAAAGTATTATCTGAAGTATTAAAATAATTAATGGTGAGGGATAAAGATCTTCAAAAGTTAAACAAGGATGTAATTTTAGGTTAGAGGATTTCTTAATTGGGCAGAGTGAGTGAGTGAGTGTGTCTCTCATTGTCCTGCCTTTAGGGCAATTTTCCATCCTCCACTGATGTGTTGCCCAACTTGTCTGGTAGATGTCATGAAAGTAGCATTCCTTTTTCCTTTTTCTTTCTCTCTTTTTTTTTTTAAAGGTAAATCCCTTTTGTTTTTTTATGTCTCTTGTCAATACATATAACTAGAATGCTTTTGATGAGTTTCTTTTTTCTTTCATTTTGCAAGGGGGGAGTATTGTAATTGGTAGCCTAGCATTAGATGGGCTTTTGAACCCCCCCCCCCAAAAAAGTTTTAAATGTTCAATTAAAAAAATTATCCAATCAAACTTTAGAACAATTTAAAATATTAATGAAAGTGTGATTTACACATAATCATTCCTTCGTATCACTAGAATGGATCGAATTTTCAGAGACTATTTTATCCACAAAACTCACTTTCTATGGGGTGGGTAGGACGCAAGCCTAGCTGGCATTGTGATACCCAATGAGTGGAGTGTGTGGCTAAAAACAATTTAGTCAAAAAATATAATAAAATTATACAAATTTAATGTAAAAATAATATGTGATAAAATTTAATTAAAAAAAAGTATAAAAAAATTGATAAAAATTAGTGACGTTTTAGTTGATTTTGGCCAACCAAACACTCCTCGTGTAGTCTTTTGAAACCAATAATTGAACCCATTTACACGTGGATTAACTCAGTCCAATGCACGTGTACACCATCAGTCGTGTGAATCTGATGTGGTCCATAACTAACAGCCATTTTCCAATTCCAGTCCCTTTACCTACGGTGTGCACGAATCGGTTGGTTGAAGTAGTTTTTATTAGTTTTTTCTTTTTTTTTTTTTTCAAAAAGTACGTCAAAAATTGTGCTGGCTTGAGTTAGGTCTTGAAAGAGATCAACTAAAAAAAAAATTAGACCGGTATAAATTGAGTTAACACGTTTTAGATACAAAATTGAACTTATATTAGAACTGATTCAACTTAAAATCAATGAACTAGTTCAGTTTTTGAGTTGTTAAAGTATTTTGTACATTATAAGCCCAATTCATCTAAATTTGGAGGGGGAAAAGATCACTTGTCCCCTCTGCAATAGACCCCTTCCCCCCTTCTCCTCTATTGAACTCGTGGATAGTTCTGCAAAGAACACAACTTTAGAGATCCAACAAACGGTAGTATGCCAGAAATCCTCCGACACCCAATTACTGTTAAGTTCTAATAGAAGAAGAGAAAAATCATAAGGTTCTAGAGGCTCCCCGAAAGAGAGAGAGAGAGAGAGAGAGAGATTCATATATATATATATATATATATATATATATATATATATATATATCAATAGAGTTAGAGATATATATATGTAGAGAAAGAGAGTTAGAGATATAAATACGTAGAGAAAGAGAGCTAGATATATATATATATATATATATATAGAAAGAAAGCCCCCTTAAGCCCTCACTCATATATATATATATGTGTGTGTGCGCGTGCGCATGCTCTAGAACGTATCTCATTCTGTTTTTTGGCATAAGAGATCATGTTTTTTTTTTTGTCAAGTAATGAAAAGGTGACTAGGTAGAAAAGTGGTAAGGTGAAGGTTTCTTTCTCCCCAATTTTTGTGAACCAAGAGCTAATGAGATACCACGTGTTGGGATGGTCCCCATATATATTTCTTAACCCTCCAAACATGTGGCTTTTCATTAGTTCTTGGTTCACAAAGGTTGAAGAGAAAGAAAACTCCACCTTACTACTTTTCCACTTATCCACCTTCCTATTACCTAATAGAAAGATACGGTCTCCCACGCCAAAAAAAGAGAAAGAGGTATATTTTAGAGCAGAGAGATATATACATATGTATCCCCGGGGGGCTCGAGAAGGGATATCTTTCTCTTTCGATATCTATATATATATATATATATATATATATCTCTCTCTCTAAATCTCGGGTGAAGGAGTTTTATGATTTTTCTTTTCTTCTATTGGAACTCAACACTGACTTGGGTGTTGGAGGGCTTGCGACCAGTTGTCGCTAGTCAGACCTTTAACATTGTGTTTTACTGTGTCATTCTCTACAGGTTCAATAGAGTTGATAGAGGGAAGGGGCCTACACCAGTGAGGGTATGTGATTTTTTCCTTATCCAAAATTCGTTATATATATATATTTTTTATAGACTGGGGTTGAGTTTATAGACTCGAAATTGGTCCCAAATATTAAAAAAAATTATATTTTTATATATATTTATATTTATTTTATTTTTATATATTTTTTATATTTATATACGTATTTCCACTGTCTATGTTTCTCATTTGTTTTTAAACTACTATATATATGTTTGTACTCTGCATTTATATCAGTATATGAGTTTTGTTAATGATTAGATGAACACCATTTGCAAAGATGGATTGTTCGGAATAAAAATTACAGATCAGAAGAATATAAAATTTCAAAATTTTACCTAATTAGCTTGGAATGTAGTTGTGATTACAACCAAAGACACAGAAAAGAGATCGAGGGCCATTCCCGGAAAGCAGAAAAATGTCACTATTATATACAAATTTTTGAATTATTTTTTTTTTAATTTTTTTTACCAACAGATTGGTTCTCCAAATTTTTTTAATTTTTTCTGTAAATTTTATATGTCAACTAATTTTACCATCAATTTTTAGCCTACTAACATATTTCTATTTACTAGATATGATTTATATATTAGTTGTAATTTATTTATAGACCTAAATTTGTCCTTGGAAGGAAAATCTTGACTTTGTCCGTGGTTACAATTAAAAAAATCATCATCAAAAGGATAACCCTTTTAAATTGGTGAACATCTTCCCAAACCATCACGGATTAGAAGTAAAGATTAGATGCTAGGGGGGATATAGAAAATTGTTACAGGCATGTGAAGTTTTGATTGGAGATCAAGCTTCCCTTGTTTGACCTTAGTAGGTTTCTTATGACAAAATGATGGATATTTTTTGTAGATTAAGGCTTCGTTTGGAGCCTCAAAAAAACCCAAAAGCTAACACGGTCTGCCGCTGACACATCTGTCAAAAAATTTGAAATGCCGTTGGAACGCACCATTTTGGTCCGTTCCAACGGATTTTGCCAAAATTAAAAAAAAAAAGTGATCTGACACGTGTACAAAAAAATACACAAAATTCCAAAATTTTTTAAAATCTTCTATTAAAATTTTGACACGTGTCACTTTATATAATTTTTAACAATTTTATATCAAATCAAATATAAACATTTAACAATCATTACATAATAATTTCAAAATACACTTTTAAAAACTTTTGGAAACTTTTGGATTTAGTTGGGACTCTAAACGCACCTTAAGTTAACGTTGCTAGTAATTCACGGAGTCAAAACTCACGGATTAGCCTAACGATGATCGTTCAAAGCCTCCAATTGCCGCAACTTTCTACTAGCACTAAGGGAAAATATTATTTTATTAAAAAATAATACCCAAAAAAAAAAAATCATAAGAAAATAATATGAAAAAGTCCTATCAAAATAACGTGGAGGTGTCATATGAATATCAAAAATTCTAAACCCATTTTGAACTCGAGATGCATACAACGAGCGTGCATGAATAAAGTGCGTAAAATCTATGAACCCTAAGACGGTGATTATGTATACAAGTTGCCTGATAAAAGGAGTTCAACGGAGCACTTTTGCGTCTTCCTTCGTCTTTCATTTCAATATGTAATTCCCAATAAATCTCACACGCAAATATATATATATATATATATGTATTAATAAACTTTGGAATTCAATATGCCTTCCTTGGAATATTCCTTCATCATGTTGTGTTGTTTATATCATCAGTAGCAGGGAACAAATGCTTTCCCTGGAATCCTCCTACCAGCGGCGCAGGAACTTTGACAATTTGATTTTGTTAATACAAGGACTATAAATTAATTAAGCGACTCATCAATGTATTTGAGTTGATCTTGCCGCAGGTTTAAATGTATAATTAACCTTGAAATCCTAAATTGAAGAAATGGCGGTGTCTTGAGCAGTGCACATCTCAGTTATAACTTATTTCAAGTTGATCTCGTTTCACGACTTTGAACTCCAACTATTGCTCACTTAGTCCTCTGGTAGGTTTCCTTTTTTTTTTTTTTAACTCTTAAAAATCTTAAGATTCCCCAGAAAAACAAAGGTTTTGTTTCGCCACCCAACTAAAGGAAAACAGTTTTTGCAGTTCACACTTTTTAAAGCAAGTGTTTGGCAAAAGCTACTTTCTTTTATTTGTACTTTTACTTTGCCACTAAAAAATAAAAGCAAACCCCAACGGTTTGATGAGATGACTTTAAGCTGAGACTTAAGAGCTTACCACCCCAAGATCTAAAGTTCAATTCTCTTCTCTAGCAACTCTTAGGGTCGGCCTTCCGGGTACAAAGCATAGTAAGGTTAGTAAAACGAGTTTTCTTGACTGGACGAACCATATCTAGTTCTTATAAATGGGTTCAAACCCCCGCCGCTATACGAGTTCGCGACTTACCGCTATACATGTTAAGGAGCCAATATGTGTGGCACAAACCAAGAGAAATTCACTCTTTAGAGGTTTGGTTTAAGAAGTGAATCTCTCGAAGTCAATTTTAATTATTTCAAAAAAATACAAAAAATTAAGAAGTTAAAGCTAAAAAGTTTGCCATCTTCCTAAACAGAGCCTAAATACCAAGTTGTGAGTCATTGCGGTTTAATAAATTTTTAAATTTCTCAATTTACTATTTATCTTTACAAGAAGTTGATTAAAAAAAATCCTTAAAAGTTGTAATCACAAATTAGCTCATTAACTAATTTTTTTTTCCCATTGTTTTTAAAACACAAGGTTTTCAGCCAAAAAAAAAAATTAATAATAATAATAATAATAATAATAATAATAATAATAATAAAACAGAGCCTCAAATCTGGGGCACAAAAGGTGCTACAATGTCTTCCATATGCAAAATCAGACCAGACTCGAGCCCAGATCTGAAGTTAATTTGAATGATCATATTCAACATATGAAAATGAAGTGAAGTCCACTTGGGACTTTTCAGGGTACAACAACTAAATATATATATATATATATATATGTATGTATATATTTGTTATATCTAAGGTGCAAAAATAATCAAGTTATTTGAAACTCGCTTGAATTTGATTTAATTAGAGGTTCACACGAGTTAAACTCGAAACATAGAGGAACTAAATTTAAACTATAATTTTAAATTCATTGTACTATTCAATTTAAATAGAGTTTGGATACATTAACACTTACTAAATATATTGTAAAATATTAAAATATTTTACCTTGACCTGGGGTAAATTTAATTGAAAAATCATTCAATTTCGATTCAAAAGATTAAAAAATTAAATCTGATATACTTTTAAACTCACTAAACTCAACAAACCTAAATCAAACATTTTTCTATTCAATTTAGTTCACCTCATTTACACCATTTGCATTTGTGGAGATCCAATGGTACAAGGTAGACAATATTAAGCAGTACATGATAATACAAATTAAACACGACCCAAAACTATTAAGAAAAAAATAATAAAATGTTAATTTAAAGTAAACATAATTTGGTCTAATTTTAAAATAAAATATTTATTTAATATATTCATTAAATTTTGAGATATCTGAGTACAAACACAGATACATGCAATTTATATATCGAATACAACACCCAAAGCACCAATTGTCACCCTAATTTCCCATTAAGATATTTTCTTTTTGGTAAACAATTTAAAAAAAAAAAAGATATAATAAGAAATTCCACGCAGTAAATAAATATGTACTCACATGCTCCCAATGAAGAAACTTGCAACCATGTTGGTGAAAGCGGTTGGAAACGTATAAAGCCACCCCCTCCAATTGAACTGCTCACCATTAGAAAAAGCATAAACTGATTTCTACCCTGCTTTTCACGATTGAGTAACGGCAACGCCACTCTCCTTCACATAATAATTAGTTAGATAAGTAACCATTTAGATATCAACCATGGCTTCCAAATTTAGTTATCTTTACTGAATGATGATTCTGTGCAAAGAAATGACAGAAAACTCTGCTTGCTTAAAACCTAATTCCAATATGCTAACAAAAGAAAATACTATTCTACTAGAAACCTTCTTTCAGATTAGAGACAAGAATGAGGTAGCCATGACAAGGTTGTAATAAAATTACTTTTGTATGTCATTATTTTGATGCAACATGAACATAAGGGCCACTAGTTCACATCATTCTGTTTATAGTATTTGGGGGAAAAAATTTTCTGGTTGTATAAAAAAAATGTAATTGAATGTCAGTAGTTGTTGCAAACCTTGCAATAGCCAATACCCTCGCGCCCACAAATTAGATGCCCATTAGCAATATCAACAGCTTCAGGTGCTCCCCCTCCATCACTTTTCTGCAACATTTATTCGAGAGATGAATCATCTCTACTCAGCTGCACAAAATTTTTCAAATCTACCATGCTTTTTAACTTGCAAATGATTTTGTAAACTGCTTTTACCCTGTAAAAATCGACAGCAATGAAATTGGGCCATCGTTTGTTTGCAGCTTCATAACAAGTGTTCATCATTTGAATTAATGGAGCCGAGTTATGCTTGCAAGCTCGGGTTACATCTGGATTGTTGGGAAAATAGTTCATTAGGACCAGAGACCTTGTTTTTGTTCTCATGGGAGATGATTCTGCACGGTTTCGACAAGAACCAGCTCTCATCCCTCGATTACCATCTGCAAGTCAAAACCATGTAGAGCTTGTAGTTCATTAGTGTTTTTTATTTTTATTTTGCCTTCCTAGTATAGATGCAGTTGAATTTCAGAAGGAAATTATGTAAAACTGACATTGGTTTTCTACCAGGTATCTCCACTGGTACGCAATCCCTTCTGAAGCCTCTTTGGAAGATTTTGAAGTGAAAACCACCAGACGCTGATTTTTCCTCACCATATCAGCAATTGTTGGCCAATTTTCACCATGTTTTGGCATTTGGGATACTGGGAACCAGAATTTCATTAGCCCAGCAGCGTTGAACACCTTGGTTAGGCCCTTCCGAGATGTAACATAGTCTTCGATCATTATAGTGATGATTTCTGAGGGGTTTGCTTCCAGAAAAACTCTAATTTCTTTCAAAACTTCTAAGGCGGGTTGCTGGAAAAGAGATTTTTGATTCATCAGTTACATGGGAGGGGAGAAGTAGAACATGAAGAACTCAGCTCTAAATTTTCAGACGTCTAATTAACGTTTTGGTGCCATTTAGAACTCTGGACTCACATATTCACCATAAATGTCAAAAATAACAAATTGATAAAAAAAGGTCTGGCAAGAGTTCTTGCCTTGTACAAATATCAACTAGGAAAATATAAAACAAATTATTTTCTACCATCCTGAAATGATAACAATAAAGTATTGTGGATGATGCTATATAGCATACACAGAATGATGTCAATTTCAAGCAATTTGCAAAAAAGTTGAATGACTTACAAAAGCTGTATAGTTGTAGCATTTGCCACCAAAGGAGTGACACAACCAGATGTCATTGTTCAAGTCATACATATCTAGCATCAACCCCCTAACACCATTCTGCAAGATGACCATTTCCAAACTGAATGTCATTAGAATGTTGTGCTTTAAATTAGCGAATGAGATTAACCACTCAACTCAAGATTTATCTCTAATCATAAACTTTATTTTGGATTAATAGAGCAAATATCAACATGCTACTATTCTTTTTTTTTTTTTTTGATATTTAATATAAGCATAAGGATTTTTTTTTTCATCCCTTACTATATAAATTTTAAATTCTCACTTTTTTTTTGGGGATGTTTTACATTTGATTCAAACTAGAAAGATCTTATTAAACTAACTCGAAATATGTATAATGTATTAAACTACAAAATAAGAAAGTTATACTTAGTCTCTCTAAAGAGAAAATTGGTAGCATTTCTAGGTCCATATGAGAGTAGAATTAGCCCTACTTTCCCTTCCCAATTCCATTCCGACTACAATGCACCATGGCCTACTAGAAATTTTTTTGTTTGATTTGATTAAGAAAATGAAATCAAAATGTGCAGATAATTGTAAAATATATGTATACATATATATACCTATGCTATACGTAAATACATATATCTATAATTTGTAAGGATTAGTAATTTTTCATTTTCTTCTCAACCTAGAAAAATTATAAATCCACAACCTACCTATTTTAATAGAAATATAGAATCCAAAATCCAAACATAGAATTTAGTACTTTATAAATCCACAAAACTAATTTAACCGAATCACAACGGCGGCCAAAGTATGAACTATCAAAAGCAATTGTGAATTTAGTGCGTTTCATTTATTTATATAATTAATGACAATAAACACAGGGGAGAAACATATATACGTTGAGCTGATCAGTAATGGAGTCCTGCTGGTTCGTCGGAGACAAAATCACGGACCCCGTCGCCGACCTCTCTCCCATTCGAGCAAACGAATTGTGCGTCGTTAGCCACGAATAATAATTAAACGGCAGTCCCTTCGCCTAGTCGAACACGATCAACATTTTCAGCGCACAAGCACAAAAATATGTATCTCTATAAATAGACACACAGATACGGATGTAAATGGAATGAGAATAGAGACCTTTGAAGTTGGAATCACTGGTCGGATCCGAGTACATCGCGGCCGTGATCTACCATTAGCATCGCACGATTCGCAACCCAGCCCTACGTCGCAGTTGTCGTCTTTGACGCAAGCTTGTCCCCCCTGTCATACGGTAATAAACTAAATAACTCAATTTGAACTATACACATAGAGAGATCTGGAACTGGAAATGCTTCATATAGTGTTGCTTTGAGAAATGAAAATGTGATGTCGAAGAGAGTAATTGCGAAGGACAACCTTGAGAGCTGAGGAGAAACCTGAGAGAAAAGCTATCATTAACAGAATGGCAGTGCAGGAGCAGAGAGTGAACTTGGTTATCTGCAACAGAAGAAATTAGGGGAGAGAGACAGAGAGAACTCGGAGATAAGAAAAATGAAGAAAGAGAAGTTTACATGCCTTCATTGCTGTTGTTCTAGCCGTTAGATAAAGAAAATCAGCGAAAGCTGTGGAGTGGAGTGGAGATATGATGAGATAAGAGGACGGCTCCGAAAAGTGTGTACGCATATATATAAATATGTATGTATTTATATCCATCGCGCCGTCGAAACTTGATTATTCTGCTTTATTTTTTGTATGTTAATTAATATTTGTTTTATGAAAATTGCTGTATATTAATGGAAGCAGTGACCGTTAACTGTTCGAGGGCTTAATTTTTTTAGGAGGGAGGTTCAAAATTTATAAATGAAACGTTATTAGAAGCTTTAAAAAAAAATTAGGAAGGTTATTTTTTTATTACCAATGGGAGTCCTTCCGTTCCCTTACGTCTTAATTTGAGGGTTCAAGGGGGCTGGGCTGCAGTGAAAATATTTATTACAGAGGTTATAGTGAAAAATGAAGAGTAGAGATTTGTTTACCTTTAATCTAATGTTTTCTATTTATTTTAATTAAAATTATTTTTAAAATAAAAATAAAAATTTTAAAAATTTGATTGGAACATAATTAATATAGAATGTCAAAAGTCACGTGTCATTAAGGGTGAGTCTAGAGTGAGATAAATTGAGATAAATTAAGAATTCGTAATACGTGTAGTAAAAGAAAAAAATTGATGTGATATAAAGTTAACAGAGTTTTATAGAATTTTTTGGAGTTTGTTTGTGAATCAAACGGGGCCTAAAAGGTAAACAAATCTCCACCTTTCATTTTTTCATTATAGCCCCTACAGTGGATATTTTCACTGCAACCCCTTGAAACCCTTATTTGAATGGAAGGATTTTTTTTAAATAAAATAAATTTTAAAATAAATTTGGGAAAGGCAGCCTTCAAATTCAAAAGCAACTTTCAAAGGTTCTTTTTCCTAAAACTTTAGGTCTTACCGGTTACTACATATATTTTGTTCTATCTCTATTCAATTTGATAAGTACCATAAAAGAAATTACAAATTATAGTATTTTAATTAGAAAAGTTTAATTTCTTAAAAATCGTAATTAGACAAAATTTAAGTTGACAGTTTTGATTTGCACCATTAAAATATAATGAAATTTAAAACGTGTAAACTGTTTTGTAAGATAGATAGTAACGGGATTCACTAAAATAAAAATTGAACAAGAAGTCAAAAATATAAAAATAATCTCAAATATTGAATAAAAAAAATAATTCTCAACTGTTAAATCTTAATTTGTGATAAAAATATTTTTAAAAATAATCTTATTTTATTATATAGATTACTCAGTTTATGAATTTGACTCAATGTTTAAACTCAATTTAATGGAAGAAATATTACCAAAATTTGTTTGAGTTTAATTTAATTGAATGAAGCACAACTCAAAATATCAATGAATTAAATTTGAATTATAATTTGAAATTAATTATCGCATTCAATCTAATTAAAATTTAGCTCAACAAGCAAATAATCAATAAATATAGTGCAGCCTGTCGTGGATCGATCACTTTAGGCATTGTCTAGTATGTTAAAAAATAAAAAAAGTTTTAAAAATTATTAAAAATTTATTTACTTTTTATTTCATTACACGAATTACGAATTTACAACTTATTTCACTTTATCTCATTTTATCTTATTTTTTATCACTCTAAATACACCCTAATTACAAAATTTATAAAGATAAACTTTTGTTATACATGTATTATTAACATATCATTACCAGTAACATTTCAAGAACTGTTTTATATAATTGGTTAAAAAAAAAAAAACTGTTTTATAATATCAACCTTCCTTTCCATGCAAGTACTGACCGTTTGTCCTATCGTTATTGATACTGATGTGGCCAAATGATATCGGCTGCAAAAAACACAATGAATAGTTAAACACCACAGCGTCTACAGTGTCTAAAATGGACAAGATGGCTCCAGTTGAGAAAGATATTCTTATTTATGACTTAAATAAGTTATAAGTTTTATTAGTTAAAATTTATCAAATTTTATTAATTTTTTATATTTTTTTCAATTAAATTTTGTCACATATCACTTTTATATTAAATTTTTATATTTTTATGATATTTTCTGACCAACTAAACACCCTCTAATCCATAAATTTAGTTCTTTTTCTATACAAAAACTAAATAAATAAATAACTAATGAATTGCAATAGAATTATTTTGTTTTGAATTGATTATTTTTAATTCGATCATATTATTTTGTACAAAAATTATATATCACTACTTGTAATTTGCTGTACAATGTCAATTCAAGCTTATATATAATGTTTTATTTGTGTATATAGCACTCATATTAGAATACCAAAAATTCTAGCCACTGTTTGGTATGCTAAAAAATAAAAAAAAAAAATTTAAAATTTTAAAAATCTCTAAAAGTTATTTACTTTTTATTTCATTGTACGAATTACGAACTCACAACTTATCTCATTTTATTTCACTTTTTATAACTCTAAACTCTTCTCGGTGATACAATAATCCAAAGTTCACAATGATACTATCAAGCTCTTCTCAGTGATACTTGAGGGTTAAATCCCACTGCTCTCTGTTAAGTAAATGTTTATTGTATATCAATAATAACTGAAAGGCCAAACAAGTCATTATCCAATTTTCCGTAGGGCAAAGTAGGAAATTAAAAACATACTACGGACATAACCAAAACTTGCCAACTTCCCGGCTTCTCCTAGCTGTTTTGGACAAGATGCAGCTTCTAGGAAGCTGCTTTTTGCTCCGTGCCAATTCTTAAAAGTCGTAGCCAGTGAGTTGCTGCACCAATAAAGGAAATGAAGAAGTCCCTCCCTTCTCAAGCCTATAACATGTTATAATCACAATTTCAAGTTGCATTAATTTAATTATATCATCACGATTTCTCTTTTTAAAGTTTATTGTCAATATTTGTAGTACTTCATATAATTGTCGATCGAGTCACGAGTATCTTAAGGCTGCTCATTCAGCATTAATTAATGCAGAATTTTATGCAGGTTGCAGGTGCAAAGAAGATGCTTTTTTTTTTTAATTTTTTTATTAGGTTGTGTTCGGATTAACAATTTGTTAAGAAAATGAAATTAAAAATTAATTTCTCTAATTTCGCTCCAAGGTGAGCGAAAATAATGAATTTTGATAAATGAAAGTAATATTAAAATGAAAAATTAATTTATTGATAGATAACATTTAAATTCCATATATTTTCTAATTCAAGTACATAAAAACTTGTATTCGGGATTTTCTATTTATTTTCCTCTCCACTTTCATTTCTCTTTTATTATTATTATTATTATTTTTTTTACCAAATTCTTAATCTAAACACGGGTTATTAGAAAAGGAGAACTCAGTGCAAGAGATTTGCATTACATATGCATAACTTTACATCTCTCGTAATAAAACAATTTTACTATATCACTAAATACAGAGTTATTAACAACGTAAAATATTTCCAAGACACTTTTGGAGTAAACAATACACCAAGTATAATCCAGAGCTTCTGCATTTTGGAGTAAACAATCTCTTTAAATACATTTTGCAGAAGTCATTTGCTAGAATAAATGTTTTGATGTCTATCCATTGTCTTCGACACATGCGTGGCACCCATTACAAAGTAAAAACTACTCAAAATGGGTGCTCTCGTGCGTGTCATTTTTTCGGATGTTTTTCTAACAAAGAGAAGTGGAAACTTAACTAGGTTAAAAGGTCCACGTGACAGCCACCAAAACCGTCCCAAGGAACCACGGCAAATGAACTGGTGTGCCCTCCAAACTAGCAGAATTCGAATTCTGCCCTGCGGCTGAGGGGGCAACAGCAGCCTCTGGTGTGTCACAAGTTCCAAAAGTAGCATTTTCCTGCACATTGCAATAAATAAATGGGTCTTGCTAATTAGTGCCCTAAGGGCATTGGTTAAGAATTAATAATGATATGTCGTCTGTCCAAAACAATTCATCTATTTTTTTTTTAAATAAATCACAAATATTGAAGTAACTTTTTACCATACCAATAAACCTTTATGTGACTTACCAAGTGCCCTAATGTCACGCTCTAGCATTTGCCTAAAAAAGATATATATATATATATATATATATACACAACGTTATCGTACTAGGAAATAGAGCGAGAAAACCCAACTAAAATAATGTGACAACGACAATTTTGTAAGTAAATCATATCTCTATGGTCTTTTGTTTTGAAATGATAGACCCACATTTAGAGTTTTTTGGTTGTGTAGAATAACCCAAAATCGTATAACATTCATCTTGTAGGTCAATCAAGTGCCCAGTCTTTCTCTTGATTCATTTATTCATACTGATAAATCGAAGAAAACAGTGTTCATCTTGAGAAATATAGATATTTTCTTTCATAATGATGATGAAGACCTAAATCTATTATTTTGAACAACCCCCCCCCCCAACAAAAAAAAAATGAAAATGCAACTGAATCATGGAAGCTTTTGCAAACCTTGCAGTAGGCAATGCCCTTGCACCCACAAACTAGATGCCCATTGGCGACATCAACAGCTTCAGGTGCTCCTCCTCCATCACTTCTCTGCAACATTTAACACATACTTGTGGTAGAAATTATTTCTACTCAAACATGCAGCACTGTTTCAAATTAATCTACTGTGATTAAGCTTGCAAATGACTAGAAATTATCTTTACCTTGTAATAGTCAACAGCTATAAAGTTGGGCCATCGACTACCAGCTGCTTCATAGCAAGTGTTCATCATGCTAAGTAATGGAGCTGAATTATGCTTGCAAGCTTGGAAAACATCTGGATTACTGGGAAAATAGTTCATTAGGACCAGCGACCTTGTTTTTGTGCTCATGGGAGATGATTCCGCACGGTTGGGACAAGAACCAGCCTTCATCCCACCATTACCATCTGCAATTTCAAATGACATTAAAAATTCCTCTGCTACGTTCTCTTTTTCCCTTCTTCCCTTTTTTTTTATTTTTTAATTTTCATTCGGCACATACAAATTTCAGAATTAACTTAAGCAAAACTCACATTGGTTTTCTACAACGTATCTCCACTCATATGCAATCCCTTCTGAAGCCTCCTTGGAAGATTTAGAGGTGAAAACCACAAGACGCTTATTTTGCCGCACCATATCATCAACTGTTGGCCAATTTTCACCATTTTTTGGCATTCGAGATACAGGAAACCAGAATTTCCTTAGGCCAGCAGCATCAAACACCTTGGTTAGGCCCATTGGAGATGTAACGTAATCTTCAATTATTATGGTGACAATTTCTGAGGGGTTTGCCTCCAGAAATACTTGAATCTCTTTCAAAACTTTAATGGCAGGTTGCTGGTGAATCAGATTTAGATTTTATTAGTCATGTAGAGAACACAAGGAATCAACTACTAATGCAGTTATCAAGCATCTGGATGACAGAAAATGGAGAAACCCAATTTTAATTTTCAGGGATCGAAAATGAAATGTTTCGTAAAACAGAGTTGATATTCTAGTAAGGAAAGTTTTGGTGCCAGAATTGACTTTGGCTGCTCAATGGCAACTGAGAACATTGAATTGAAGGTATTTCCTAATACTATGAATAAGCAACCGAAAGGTCTGGAAGGGGGTGCTTCCCTTATTCTAATGATAACTAGGTACATAAATAAATATTTTTCTAAAATTCTAAAATGACCAATATCAACCCATTTCAAACACTGCAAACACTTAGAATAATGTCAAAATCATGCCGTTTCTGTAGAAGCTAAAATACTTACAAAAGCTGTGTAGTTATAGCAATTTCCACCAAAGGAGTGACATAACCAGATGTCATTTTCAAAGTCGTACATATCCAGCATCAACCCTCTAACACCATTCTGTCAAGGGGATCATTCAGAAACAGACTGTCGTCAAAATGTCAGCCCATAAATTAATGTATTAGAATAACTAATCAACAGAAAATGATATAGGATCATAGCCAGTGGCCAAACCTTCGTGATCACAGAACTTGTGATATAAAATGGGAAAGAAAAGGAGATAAATCATTAAAAAGGAGCACAGACTATACAACCGTGGGATTAAGGGTCAGAAATCATTGTGATATAATATGAACACTGCAAATAATGCCCTTTGGGAAACTGAAACTCCTATGAATTACCATCAAGGATAGAAATTTGGATATGCGTATATATATTTTCCAATTATGGCCATCCAGAAAGAAAATAGCCTAAAATAATATCCCTGTTATTTATTGATAAACTCCTAAAAAAGATTAAATGTTTGTTCATTTCCTCTATATTTTATTGTCCTCTTTATTCCACTTTTTCCGGAGAATGATCCACTGCTAGGCCACCACTAGTCTTATAAAAGGTTATTAATTGTGTCGGGAATATTTTAGAAGTCAGTTAGCATGTTCAAATACAAAAAACCACGCGTAAAGAAAGAAAACTGCGAGCCTGCAATTTAATATTAATCTATGCCTGTCCAAAAGCCAAGCTCTTTTTAGGCATGGCAAGGCACAGCACAGCACCCAACGTTGCATCAATACTTCACCAACAACTTGTCTCACTAGCTGTTATTCTGTTATCTCAGCAATATATTATTTTTAAAGGTAATATTGTATTATCAGAATTTTTTTAAGAATATTCCCCCTAACTGAATTCAAAACTTGTGAGTCTATCAAAGAGGGAAAAAAAAAAAAGGCTCTATTATTGCGCAAGTGTAACTACCACATCATTCCAGTTGAAAATATATATATATATATATATATTTAAAAAAAAAAAAAAAGCACTTGCAACGCCCCAGTGGTATGGAACAATTATGGCCTATACCTTTGAAATAATAAATCCACCATCAATTATTGGCTTTGTCTTAAGGGTGATCCACTGCCTCAGTCGACAACCACTAGTCTTAGAAAAGGTTTTTTTGTTAGGCACGTTGGGAATATTTTAGAAGTCAGTAACTTGTTGAAATATAAAAACTCATGCGTGAAGAAAGACAACTATCTTTAGCTGTCAATGAGGGATGCAAAGAATAATAAATCCTAAAAATTATGTAGAAAAGGTGAAAAAATCCAACCAAATTCATGTATGTCCAATTGGTTAGAACAGAAGCTGCCACAAGCAATGAATCAGCGCACACTTTAGATTTCACAAGTTTGCTGCAGAACACATTGAAGACTATTTTCTGTTTTCCAAAACCAAAAATTTATTTGAAAGACTATTCCTATAAACTATTTTTGGGAACACTTTTTTCCAATTATATCGGTTTTCCATGAAAACGACAGCTTTGGAGTTAAATGAAAAACATATCATTGTCACTGCCACACTGCCTCGGAAATTCGAACTGCTTTCTTGTGATGAGAGAGAGAGAGTTACATTGAGCTGATTGGAAATGGAGTCCTGCTGGTTCGTCGGAGACAAAATGAGAGACCCCGTGTCCGACCTCTCTCCCAATCGAGCAAAGGCGTTGTGTGTAGTCAGCCACGAATACCGATTAAACGGAAGTCCTTTCACCTAATCGAACACAAATCAAATTTCTTAAAGCACATATACATCTATCAATGTATACATACATAAATATATATCGATGAGTTTGCGAAATGCGTATGAAATTAAGGAAAAGAGACGAGAGAGGAAAGTAACATACCTTTGAAGTCGGAATCAACGGTTGGATTCGAGTACATCGCGCCCGGAAATTTCCGCTAGCAATGCATGTTTCGCAATGCAGCCCTGCGTTGCAATTTCTGTTTGCGATGCAAGTTTGTCCTTCCTGTGTTTACACAGTAAGTAACTGATTAATTACATGCATACATATATATATATACACATGCACATATAGATACATTATATATACACTGAAGTTGTGCTATGAGAAATGAAGGAGAGAACCTTGAGAGCTGAGGAGCAACCGGAGAGAAGGAAGAGAGTAGCGGCAATCCAGAGATTGAGCATGAACTTGATTCTCTGCAAGAAAAAGCTAATGTAGAGTTAGGGCTTTAAAGAATGATAAGGAGAGAGAAGAACGAGGAGCAGAAGGATGATTTCACGCCTTCATTGCGTTGGAGGACGGTGATTATAGGTTTCTTCTCTCTCTAGAATCATCTGCAACAAACTTCAGCTCTCCATCACAGGCTCTGTTCAGAGCTATGTAAACCACGGCGAATTTCTATAAATTTTTAAAAAATTTAAATTTTTTATATGCGGGACGGATTACGAATCTATAATTTTAACCAATTTATACTCAATTTTTTCACACCAAACACCCTCGCAATCTCGTTGATGAAAGTGAGCTGTATCTCGGCACTAGAGAAGAAGCGCCAAATTTGCGTTGGGAGTTAATTGGACTCTTGACAATTTATTAATTTAAAAAATGTGCTAAATTGAATAAAATAATAATAAATGAGGTATTTGGAGGTATAATTTTTATTAATTTTTAATTAAAAATTAAAAGTTACAATTTTAAGTATGTTTGGTGAAATAAGTAGTGATTTTTAGTAATTTATAATAAATTTTTGTAACTTTTAGGTGTTTAGTAAAATTTTTAGTAATTTTTAAGTTGAGAAATTATTGTAGAAGATGAAAAAAGTGGTAAAAATTAGTGATTTACCAAACGTTCAAAAATAAAAAAGTTAGTAAGTTTTTTTTTTTTTTTTTAATTTTGTTGCCAAGGCCACATTTAGGGCACCAAAATTCACTAAGATTAATTAATTTTTTATATTTTCTTCCAATTAAAATTTTTCACATATCATCTTCATGTCACATTTTTTTTACTTTTATTATACTTTTTAACTAATTTTTTTGTCAATCAAACATAAATGCTACCGAAGTATTTGACTCTGTTTGGAGCTCTACTAAATAAAATAAAATCCTACAAAATTTTACAAATATGAATTACGAGATAATAAAATTTAAATTCTTCACTCATTATACAAATTACGAGACATTTACTTTTACAATTTTATTTTATTTTATACACTTTTATTAGTTTTAAGCTTGAACGTACAGTTTAAGAGTTGCTGAAAATAGAGGAATGCTTGCGAGTTGCGGCAAAGAGTTTTTATTTCTTTCACGTCACTACGTTGCTTCAACATTTGGTAGCGGTGGGGAGTAGGGGAGCCTCGTTGCCTTGCTTTCATTATTTCTAGCCGGATGCACGGGGTTTGTTCGGTTTCGTGATATACCTAAATTTATGATAAATAAAAATTAATAATACATAATATGTACAATTAATTATTATTTATTCATAAAAAATAATAATAAATAATATATTATTACGAATACAAAATTCAATTAACAAGACTGACTTTTGTAAAAATAATTAGTAAAAAGGAGTAATGATAAACTACCTAAACCTATTCATATTTTGTAAAATTGATGATCCATATTATTCACAACTCATATTAGTATTTCTCCAAATTATTTTATATTAAAATAAATGAAGTATTAATGTAAATAGAAATGACATATTATAAACCTATCAAAAAAATAAAAAACAAAAATAGCAAAACAAAAAGCATGTCTAATTAAATCCTAACATTCAGGGCTCGTTTGAAGTCATAAAAAAATTAAAAAATTTTAAAAAATTTCAAAAGTTTTCAAATCCTTCTAATCACGTTTTACTACCTATCATTTTTATATCACATCAATCCCATTCATTGACTTTTTTTTTTATTTTTTTTAGACTTCAAACGCCACCTTAGTTAAAGGAGTATAGGAAATATAGATATTTATATTTAAATAGTTGTTTATCTATTATTGGGTTATGTTCCATCGTAAAAAATATTATATATATATATATATATATATATTATAAAATGATTTGAAAGTTGTCAACCCGTAAATTTAAAGTAAAAATTTATTATGTTATTGTTTAGTTACAACATCATCATCACCACACTAGTTTATTGACTTTTTTTTTATAAAATAATATTTTTATTTATTTTTCGTTTGTATAAGGGTATTGTTATTCATCCGCGTCAAGTTAAGATAGCTGTACATTTAGGAACGATAAAATTATAATCGGACTTCACATATTTTAATACTTTTTTTGGTAATTTGAAACTCGCGTCAATTTATTATATTTCTCGATGAATCACGTAGTCGTTAAGTAAATTAAAAAAATGTATACTATCTCTCACGCATATTTTATTTGAGTGAAGAATTGATATATATAGTCTTTATGAATAGTGTATTTACGAATCGTTGAGGCTAATTCAAAAGGCATATATTCTAATACTTGTGACAACTCATCATACTTTTTAGGGTGCGTTTGGTACACAAAAATTTGGTAAAAATTTTTAAAAATCACTAAAAATCTCTATTGCATTTTTACACATTTTTACCTTCTCAAAGTACAAAAAAAATTCAATACCTTTCAAAAAAAAGTCGATAAATAGAATTCAGTTAATCAAATAACAAAAATTTTTTCGCCATTTTCACCATGAACTCCTAAATTATTGAATGATACCCACTTTGACTATTTTTTGTGAGATCATAGAAACCGTTTCAATGAATTGTAAAAACCGTTCTGACGAATTCGTACGGTCAACTTTCGTCTAAATAGTTTCTACAATCCGTTTGAATGAATTATAGTGTAAAAAAATCATAACTATCTAAAATTTTGAATCCGTCCAAACGGAATCTTATTATTCATCTCCAAAAAATACGATTTGAGATATGGCACCAAACGTAAAAAATTTCTCTAAACTATATTTTATCTCACTTTTTATCACTCCAAATATACCTTTAAATGCATTATCTTTGAAAATATATAGGATGGCACATCTAATAAAATTGCAATACTAGGCTTATCGTCATATTTAGCCCTTCAACCTTTTAACTTTGTGAAAACACGCAGAATATAATTTAACAAGTAAATAATTTAAATTTAAATTATAAAGTAAACTTACCTAAAAAATTTAAAAATATATTATAAAAAGAAAAATTACTAATTAAAAGAGAGTAAATTATTCATATAGTATTTAATAGAAGTATAAAATTTTATTATTTGTTATAAATATTATTACATTTTTTAAAATATTAATTTAAAAAACTTTTATATATAAAGTATTAAAAAAATATATGAAAAGAGTAAAAGATTATGTTTCCATGTAAAGTAATAAAAAAATAATTACAATAGAGAGGAAAAGAAATAATACTGACCTTTGAATAAATTTAAGAGTTAAAAATATATGAATATCAAATCAATGAATTATATTATTATATAAAATTAATATAAACTTTATTTACAATAAATATTTTTAATTTTTAGTTTACACCATAGTGACCATGCCCATTGAAAACTGCCTGTCAATGGGTATAGATACAATTTATGTTTACAATAAATATTTTTCATGATAATTCTTGCGTCCAGCACTGCCCTCTCTGCAAACTCCTCGGCCACTGCAGTGTGCACCATTTACCCTTTAACCATCGCCCTGAGCATCATTTGAATTTTGAATTTGCGCAGCACGGATTCCGAAAAAAAAAAAGGGCGGGTTCAAGATTGAAGATTTACATTTGCGCAGTACGGATTAAAGATTTGAATTTTGGGACTAGATTGAAAAAATTAAAAAAAAAAAAAGTCATTAAGGGTTTAAAAAAAATAGAAGCAGAGGGACATCCAAGCCTTTATAAATTTACAAAATTTTGGTTAAAATTATATTAATTTCTTTTAAAAAATAAAATTTAAGAACATCACGATTCATGGTTAAAAGTGTGTCAGAAATTAGTGCGTGTCTTTTCTACTCGTTTCGAAGTAAAATTTTTAAAATGTTTGATAAATCTTTGACAAAAGTTATTAGATGTAAATTTTTTTTTTTAATTTTAGTAAAAATTTAAAATTTTAAGTAACTTTTAATAACTCTAATAATTCTAATTTGTTTAATAAAAGGTTAAAGAATTTTTAAAAATTAAAAAAATTTAACAACTTTTAAAAGGTTGTCAAACGTGACCCAAAAAATCAACTTTTCCCACCTAAACCAAGTATATTTTTATGTGTACAACATTATCAATTATGAAACAGTAAAACCCGTAGCATGGCTATATATTTGTTTACTTTTAGCTTGATCAAAACACAGCACACAAAGGCTAAAATTAATTTATAAAATTGAGACAAATCCCATTAACTTACGAACTTGTAGAAATTGCAGCATGCCCCCAAACAAAGTGATCCAAATAAGGAGAATCATTGACCGGTCTCGTGCGACTTCCACCATGCGTGATAAGACTCATGTCATTAAGCACTTAAATTACATTGAAAATAACAATTTCTTTATGCGACCGAATAATTTTTCCCAGACAGACCATGTACAGATACAACAATCTTCCAAAAGAAAGGATCAAACAGCAGGAGAATAAGCCCTTCGTATGTGATTCTAAGAACCTCTCGCGGACATGCATGAAGCGCGTAAGCAAAAACTTGAGGACTTCTCACCAGAGGAGAGGTTACTTTTGATTGTACAGATTGAACGATAGGTTATAAGTGATGCTATAGGATAATTAATGGAATTGAATATAATATAAAAATAATTTTTTACGTGAAATTATTTTTTTTTTTTGGTGTTTAGTTGATGTAATATAAAGTAGAATAAAAAATATAATTTAACATGAGAAGACGACATAAATTAATTTTGAACCTTTAAATTTTGACAAAAAACAAATCTAGATAGAAAATATGTCACCTCATCTCTTGGTATTACTTATATCTCATTTTTAGAATATAAAATTCAATCTAGAGTTTCAATACTATGAATTAAACCCAGGACTAAAGTTAACCGGATTAAAAATGGTAAAATGCTTCCCTAATCCCCCAATCATGTATAGAATAGATACGTGAACATGCCTGCTCTTTCTCTGCCAATTCCATAATTGTAGGGTTTATGTGTTTCTCTCTTCAAATTGATTACACACGTTTAAATGCAATCACCAAACTCTTTTCGATTTGTGTTCGGATTCATCTGATTTCTCAATTCAATTCCTTCCCGAACTAATACTGCGTGCGTGTCTAGTGCCGATTTCAATTATTTATGATAATCTCTTTACTCTTTCATTTCTCATCGTCCTCGCTTGTGACAAAGCTTCGAAATCTTTGAGTTTTTGGCCCTGGTTTGAATTCGTTCACTCCTTACAACATGGCCAATCACCCCTCTCTTTAATTCTTTACAATCCCTTTTTTCTGTGTTCTTCTATTAATCATGTAAAAAGCCTTGAAAACCTCAACCCCTCTAATATTAACCTCCACTGTCATCTTGAATTTGGCTCTGCTGTATTTTCCGGCAAAGGCTACCCGTAGGCGGCTCCACCATGACTTTCATGCCCGGTGGAGCTCACACTGCAGCTCAGTAGACGGAGGGACTATTCGCTACATTTGTCAGCACTCTTTGGAAGGTGTAGCTAGTAGTGTCAGTGCCATTGAGGAGGATGACAAAAGAATGGTAATTGAGGTCGAGGCTGGAAAGATGCAGCTGAAATTCGACCTCCTGGTGATGGCTTTAATCTGTTGGCTTGTGTAATTTGTTCCACTCATATAGTTGATGTAGTCCTCGACTTCTATGTCATAAACGAGACCCGGGTCCATGGCCTTGTTAGGGTCTCTGTGTCCTGCTCCATAATCAAGAGGAGTCCCAGCAGCTCAAATGGTTATATCAATGATCGGTTCATTGGCATTATCAAGCACATAGGCAGTGGTCATCATCGCCGATCAAATGGTGGCCGGACTCAAACAGGTTTCAGTAGCGCCGCTACACCGGCTACATGGGGACAGGCCATGCACGTGCCAGACTGGAATGCAAAGTCAGTCAGCAAACAGCCATCTCTATAATAGGTTGAATAGCATCACATCAGCAGCATAATCTTGAACAATGGTCCCCGCCTGACGGTAGTGATTCATGGAGCTCCATTTTTGATAGTGCAACCATGAGGACCACCATTTCCAGCAGAGCATGCCACGAATATCCCCTTCTCCATGGCCGCAAGAGCTCCCACTGCAATGGGATTTTGATCAAAATGAATCTCACTAAATCCCAAGGCCATTGAGATGATGTCAACTCCATCAGCTATGGCCTGGTCCATGCTAGCTAGTGTGTCCTTAGCGGCAGAATCGTATGTGTCAGTGAAGAAAAGCACTTCGTACGTGGCACGCTGGGCCTTTGAAGCACTTCCAGTTGCAGTCCCCTTCGCATAATTGAAGTGACTGGCACCCGACACAGGGCCTCCTGCTGCAATTGATGATGTGTGTATGTGTACCGTGTCCTCTATAATCCTTTGGCGAATCATAATCATCAATCTTGGATATGTTCAAGCCCCGTCTCTTCAAAAATAGTAGCAAATAATCAGCATGATAATAATAAGAACTTATATACAGGCATAGCAAGAGCAATTCTAAGCTAATGGAAGTTAACTCCAAGTGATGAAACCAATAAAATACTCAGCCAGGAAAGCAACTTAGTGGAGTTTCATTCATTATCAACATCTGCTAGGCTGCTACTAATAATTAAAAATTACATAGTTATGATCACCCAGCACCTCGTAAATAGAATCTCATGTGGCACAATGCTGTCCTGGCATAACATAGTATTTACCAAACCTGAATATAGGATTGAGTAATCATATTCTTAACACAAGGGGCTTTCAGGTATTTCCTCCAGCAGCCGACACCCTTAATGAATCATATAATAAACCGTATTGGACTGCATATGATGGAACCAGCAGTCTTCTCGGATGTTAATCTGCTATTCCCAATGTACACGAATAATGTCCTCTCTATTTGACTTCAAATTGTTTTCTCCAAACTAGCAATGTGCTTCATGCATATACGAGTGATGGGCATGCATGTCACACAAATGTCTGAAGAGTGTCCGGCTCTAGAAGATCAAAAAATAATGAGACACATTTGAACAAGTGTCCGACATGCTTCGGAGGAGTGTCAGCATCCAACAAAGCCGCAACATTTTCCTAGAAGTGTTACTTCTTAGCTAATATGGGTCGTAAGAATGACAATGTCATTCGTCGCTCCTCCCCTTCTTTTGGGCAGGGAAATAATAACTTAATTTGAAACTAGTATTTGGTATGAACTCCTGAAGCAATAGTAGCAATTATATATTCACCGGCACCAGTTAAAGACATCAGTATAATGGAGCTTCTTCATCCCTTTGTTAAGCAGCGGGTAGAATGAAACTTGAAAAGGCGGGTAAGATGACCAGAACTGAAAAAGATTACATTAATTAAAAAGGAATGACTCTATCACCAAAATTAACATGGATTTCACAAGCCACCAAAGAGTATTTGTTATTCTTTATTGACAAATGAAAATGCCATGAGTTAGAACACACGCCAGAAAGATCTGCTTTGGTAATTAATCTGTTACAGTGACTCACGCATGAGTCTTCCATGGAATGTTTTTTGAGGTTAACCTTCGTAAATATGTCAGATGCAAAACAGACGTGCTCCTAGGTTTCCCCTATTGTCTTTTGTGAAAATTCTTAGAAAAGACAAAGGGGGAAAAGAGTAACTAAAATGCATAACTCAGCTGTAAAGATCCTACTTATGTTACAGACGGTGAAAATTTCAAAAGATGGTAAGCTGCCCAATTCTTCTAGCAACCAACGGCAACCACAAACTTCCTATTGCTTCCTGGTTCCTCGTACAAAAACACAACATCTCTCACCTTGTACAACAATTCCTCCAGCCCATTCACACCAAACCTCTGGTAATCCAGTGGTCTCTTATACCGCTGCAGGTATATAGCCTCAAAACGACCAAGGAAAATTCTACAAGAATAACTCACTAGAATGTCTTGTAGTTCACATTTAAACTGCCGGAGACTTTGGTCATCAGTTTCACGTCCAAATGCCACCTGCTCATCATATTCTTCTACAACCACCCTCCCTTCATCTGAGAACTCATCTGAAGATCCACCACCTGTTATGATATCAATGTTCTCTTCCTGAATTCCCTTCCCCTTCTTATCCTTCTTTGCCAGCGGAAGTGGAGGAGCACTTGGGCCAGGTCTAAAGTTTCGGAGGTAGACAAACTTCCTATGACCTCTTCCCTCTACTGCCATTGTGTCAACCATTTTCTTGAGAAGATTCACAAGCTTGCACGCCCCGTACTCTGCTACAAAAAGAGGCCTCCCAAAGATTTTCTGATATTCGGCAGGAACACGGGTAAGAGGCAGACACCCTCCGGATAATTCAAGCAGCTTCACCAACTGTTGCTTCAAACCATTTAGGTCTCCAGGCTGGACAAACATCAAACTTTCTGGGTCATGCAAAGTGACGGATCCAGTTGAAACTTCATTCAAACCACACGGAAGACTCTGCGATCTGAAAGTTGATGGGAAACAGGGCATGTTGATTGAAGCACTATTATATTCAGATAAAGACTGTGATGGCATTGAGAAATCCCCTGAGTTGGCATAGCTTTGGGAGATCCCTCTATATATAATTGCTTCTTCGTCATTCTGACCATCTTGGTTGTCGTTGATGTGGCATCCCATCAGATACCCAGCAATCTCAGCTGGACCTAAATGAGGAGGAGCCTTAGATGGTGGTAGAAAGCCTTCCCCACGAGCCACACTGGGCCAGTCCCATACAAACCTGCCGGCATTACTCAGGGCAGATGAAACACCCACCCTAGAAGGAATGACAAGAATCACAGTATACCCACGTTGACCAAGTATGTGCAGTGCTGGAGCAAAATCAACATCCCCAGAGATAAGCATGATGGAAGATGGTGGAGAATTGTCAAGAGCAAATAGAAACATATCGATCAATATGGCCTTATCAGCGGCATCCTTTCTCCCATTTGGTACATCTATGAGTTTGACACCAGTTCTTTGGCAACCCTCCCTCAGCCGCCTGGGGAAAGCATTAAAATCCCCATAGGCAGAAAACATTGTAACAGCTCCAATAATTACAGGATGGACCCGCAGTGCCATTCTGATGTTTCCAGCAACGTCTTCAGGGCGAACATCACTAGGGACAGGACAGTTCTCAATGTCCCAAAGAATAGCCACAGGACCATGTGAGGACTTTTGGCTATGCTGCGAAGGTGGTTGAGGCAAGTTCACATTGGAATTTTCCATATGCATCCCACTTTGTTCTGAGAACGCAGAAGATAATATCAAAGCTGATGTATTTGGATTAGCCACCACTGACTTGTTAAAACCTCACAGGTTCCTGCAGATTTCCAATAGAACGAATTATAATTGTATAAGTAACTGCACAACAAGTTGCTTCTTTAAAATATTATCATAATATAGAGCAATATGTGAAGGACCCAATATCGAAAAGAAAAGAAAAGAAAAGAAAAGAAAAGAAAAGAAAGATAGAGAGAGAAACATCATGTGACTGAATTAATCAATTGGGTAATTTAATACCAGCCAGTCAGCAGAATTGAAATTCCAAAGGAAATTTTGCCTGCATTTAAGTTTTAATTGTATTGAACATAAATAGCAAAACAACATGGCCAAAACTGACATAGGAGGCGTTAATTACATATAAAACCTCCGTAGGACAAATTATGAACAATTTGGAACTAGCATGGATCAAATTTCTTGTTTCCAGAATAGCCTGCTAAATCAATCCATATCCAACTATTTCCCATGTTTTCTCTAACCCTGGAAACAATTTTTTTTTTGTCTTTTCTCAGATTCTCTACAGAGTAGATAGGGCATGGAAAAAGGCTACCATTGTACTGCAGCAGCATAGATATTGAAGGATGAGAAGGGGGCTCTCTAAAAAATAGGAGTAAGTGTAGGGGGGAGGTAGACTTGGAGGGGTCTAGCCTTATGAGGATAATGCTAACTACTGACTATGACAGAGTTACCAAAGTCTGGCAGAGGGGGGAGAACCAAGGTAATTTGGAACAAGAGAGAGAGAGAGAGGGCATTGAGGGGGCAATGGAATGTAAATAACGACTGATAGATGAAGGACCCTCTAGAAGAGGAGGGTTTATATAGGTGTGGAGAGAACCCTTTTGGTGGGAATCAAGTCCTTGAATCCGTTAGGAGATATTTGGGCTTGACTTGGCTCGCCACAATAGGATAAGGATCTCCTGCCAAGAATCTCTCTCTAGATTAGTTGGGCAAATCCCTAACAGTCCTTTGATTTTTGTCTCCAATCTACTAATCCTCTGATGATCCCGCATGCTATAATAACTATTGGGAGAATTCCCCAGACCTTGTTCCTTATTCGAGAAAGATAGGTCTTCCATGGTAGATTCTTGCCATGGGAATGCTGCCACACGGTCTCTTGCGGTCAATACCACCATGGGGGGATAGATGGAGTGAGCCTGGGCCATGAAGCTGTGGCCCAGGTACTTACAATAAGCCCCCTGTGTGCTACTGAGGTGGCACACAAGAGAGTGCGTGCACATTGAGGAAGTCATGATGGTTCTGACACAAGCATTTAATGTGCCGCCTCAATCTCTTCGAATGTCTCATCGAGCTCCTCTTCAAATGGTCTTTCTTCCTGTCCGTGTCGAATTCTCACATATAAATAACTCTACTGCAACTCTTTATTTCCATCACTTAGTGCAATTACCCTTATCTTTTGCTCTTCAATTCCTCATGAACTGCTGCGAAATTCTCAGGGGTTTATCACAAACTACCGTGAGAATCTGTGGAGCTTTTTATCTCTACTAAGAACTCCCATGGGAAAACTGGTACTTCTGGAACTTTCTAAGTTTTTGGTCTTTAGGGCTTATTTTTTTAGAATGGAGTCTGTAAAGTTACCTTTTCTTATTCCTTCACCTTCTTCACATTCCGATAGTCCTCATCCTACTTTGGCAAGTTCTCTGCCTAGCCAAAGTTCTCCTAGGGAGATCCTCTTGACTGAAGGTCAAATGTCCGAATCTCCCACGGCCACATCTGCCACGAGTTTGGGAAGGAGAGTACAAGTTTCACATGAAGTGCATCCTGGAGAAATTTCTAAGGTTAAGTTCAAACGCGAAGTGAACCAGTTGATTCCAATCGTTCCTGAGGAAGACCAATGGTTCAGCACTCCATTCTTACAGGGGGGTTTCTTACTCAGCGTCAACATCTATTAAAGCCAACGAACTTTGTAACGCTAGATATTCCCAAATTCACTCGGTAACATAATTACATGCCATGTAAGTTTGAGCCATAAATAGCCTACTCAGATAAAGACTTCCAAAGAAGAGAAAGAGTTCCCCTGTGCAAGGTAGAAACTTTCAGCTTCAGTTTTTCTATTTGTTTTAAATTCCAATGAATTGTGAATATTTACAAAATTAAAATTAAAAACAACAAATAAATAAGAAGAAGAAGAAGAAGAAACGAATGCCAATAGCCAAAAATAGTAAAGAAAAAAAAAAAGAGAAAGAAAGAAACTAAAAGGACAAGAACAAGAACAAGAATAAAAAACATTCCTTGCTTCCTTGGTTCGCTTCCTAGTCTGAGAGAGAAGAAAAGAAAACGCACGGAAAAGAAGGAAATTATTTTCCTTCCTCTTTCTTCTTTTCAAAATAATAACTGCGCTATTGTTTCTCTTCACTCTTTCATCTGAGAATCATTCTCTACCATTTTTTTTTCATTCTTTACAAAATCAATATAAAAAAATGACTACAGTCTCCAAAATTTCCCTCTCAATCATTTTCTCCTCTTCCTCCTCCACAAATTTCACTCCAACAAACCCGGGAAATAAAAATTACCTGATATTGCCAATTCTTCTCACATGCAGCTCCAAAGGAGATTGCGTTCCAGTCCTTCAAAATCAAGTGAATCAAATAATCAGAAAACCTGAAACGGATTCAAATGCTTATCCCTGCTCCGAAACAACAATAGAAATATATAAGCGAGCTATGACGAAACCTAATTCTTCAATAAAATCCAAGAACAAACAAGGTATTAGAATAATATATCAATTTGAAACCCTAATACACATACAGACGCACAAACGAAAATATCCGCTGAGAGAAAGCTGAGAACCTCCCCCAATATTCAAGAAGAAAGAAATTTTTTATTTCATGTTATAGTTTTAATTCATTAGAGTTTCTGGTGGGTTGAAATTTTAGAAAGGAAATACAACCGGAAAGATCTTCTCTGTGGATAGTCGGTGACTCTATAAATGGGCCTTTTTATAACGGTCGAAAGGCCCAGGAAAGGGAGATATGAAAGGATGCACCATGGGTGAACTTTCTAAATTCACACGACCCAACTACACATATGCACGTGCATGGGGTAACTTTTCTATTTTTTTTTTAATAGATAGAAAAAAAATACTGACTAAAATTAAAAAAAATTAAAAATTGTTTCTGACGTAAATAAAAATATATAAAAAAAAATATTAAGTCACGAGTAACGTAACTATAAAATCTTTAATTTTTATATATATGAATTTTACACAAATAATTAAAATCACAATCGCATAAATAATATATCTCATTTAAAAGGATATTATCTCAAATTATTTTTATTAAAAATAGAAAAAATAAATAAAAACAACAAGTATAGAGTACATAATATTGGATAGAATTGCCGTCGCTTACTGATGTCAGCTCCAAATATCAAATCGAAACCGTTAAATTATCATTTAATGATCCAATTCATTCATATAATTAAAAATATGTGAATGAATTATATGAATGAATTTACACCGTTAAATTTTAATCTAACAGTTCACAAGTTTGATATCACGAGGTTAGACCACCGTAAATCAATCATTTTTACAGGAAGAGATCACAAGTCTTGTTGATTCTACCAAGATCAATTAGAAAAGTTTTAGTGTTTTGGATCAAAGATTTGTCAATAGAAAAGATAAAAAAAGGAATGAAATCCATTCAAAATTACAACTTTTATTTGATTTCTATTAAAAGAGATAGCATAGAGAATGCAAGAAATTTGATGCCTGTCATTGTTTTTAAATATATATTAACCCATTCAAATAATATGCATTTAAGAAGGTGATTGTAATTTCACATTTGCCTAAAATGATTACATAAAAGGAAGGTGATTATAATATCAAACCGACAAACCAAACACACCCTCAGTGTTCTGAATCTGATGGCAGTGAATTTAGAACCAGAAGCAAAAAACGTTATCAGTCCATATAAGTTAGTAAACGGAAGTGCTTGCCTTGGTAAGTGAACCACGCATATCATTCCAGTTCAGCACATAACATTTGAAAATAAAAAAAAATAATAATAATAGCAAAGGAACAGATCCACTGATGATCTGAGATCCTTCAAATCAACAGAATTGATATCATTTCATTCAACTCAAGATAAGACCAAGAAACCAGCTTAACTGGCAATTGATTTTCAAATATGCCAACAGCCTAAATTCAAAGAAATTGAAGTGCAAGACAGCTCATTTATGTACGAATCATATGAGTGGGAGTTCCAACTCATTATTCAAAAGAAGAACGGGTTTAGTAGCTTGACATTTATTCTAGTAACTATAAGTAAACTGTTCCATTGAAAGAGCAATCGTGATTATTCATCGCATACCATCCAGAAAAAATTGATCGACTATCATGAATTTCTAATCATGAATTTAGCCACCACGACTATGGCGTCAAGACCCTCTCAATGGCAGCCTCATAGATCTCCTTGGGCATGGTACCAACCAGAGTTTCAAGTCTCCGTCCATTCTTAAACAGCAAAATCGCTGGCATAGTCTTAATGTAATAGTACGCTGAAACTTGTAGGTTGCTGTCTACATGGAGGATAAAGCATTTTAGTCTCCCAGCATACTCTGTTGCAAGCTCAACAATCACCTCGTGAATCATCTCGCAGGACTCACACCAGCTAGCATGGAATTCAACAAGAACGGGGATATCACTCTCTGAAACCAATTTGTCCCATGTATTCGCTGTAACCACTGCAGCAGCACATTCCAGAAACAGTATAGCCCAGAGAGCAATTTAATATTTCATCTTACATTTGTTAGCAGCTTGCAATGTCACATAACAATCAAACAAAGGACAAGGATAAACTACTAGTTCCTTACGTTGCAAGCTACCATTAGGAAAGATTATTGCAAACCAAAAATATCATTCTTTGGATTCTAATTTTTTCACTTAACCCCATCTAGTAAGTTGCAGTAGTTTTGTGAAAAACTATGATTTCTATGCATTCATTTCTCTCCTATACCTATAGTCCAAGCAGGTTGGATTGGAGACTTAAGGATGGCTGCTTCCAAGCCCACCTCCTCGTTGTCATCGCTCGATCACTTTCTTTTCCACTAAGTGATTACTGAAATGGTCTTTATATAATGAAACCCCAATCTCCATGAAGATTAAGAAAATGAATTATAAAGGACCCATTTGACGACGTTATCATTTTTTTATTGTTGTTTTTCTGTTATCGTTTTCTATTTTTTGTTTTTTGTTGCCGTTAATTTTTTGTTAAATGAAACGTGAAACTGCGTTTGAAAATATAAGTTTGTTTATAATTATTAATTTTTTATTTTAGAAAATATTTATTTTTATTAGTTTTAAAAAATTAATAGAACTTAATAAAATATATTTTATATTAATTTAATTTAATTAATATAATTAATTAAATTAATACAGTAAATTATTTATTAAAATCATTTAATTCAATACATATAAAAATATATTAAATTATATTATTTATTAAAAATAATTTAATAAAATATATTTCATATAAATAAATAATTAAATTAGATTAATTATTAAATTAAATTATTTATTTTTAAATTAATTAAATTAATTTAATTATTTATTAAAATAATTTAATAAAATATTTTTTATATAAATTAAATTAATTAAATCATAAATAATTTAATTTAATTATGATATTTATTTAAAATAATTTAATAATAATAATTAAATTAAATTAAATTAAATTAAAATTTAATGTAATTTAATTATTTATTATTAATTATTTTATATAAATTAATTTAATTCTTAAATTAAATAAATTAATTATGATATTTATTTTAGATAATTTAGCAATAATTAATTATTAAATTAAATTATTTTTATTATTTATTAAAAATAATTTATATTAATTTATATAATTAATTTAATTTATTGAATTTAATTATATTATTTATTAAAATAACTTATTTTAATAAAATATTTGAATAAAATAATTTATTTTTATGTAATGTAACAAAAATAGACAAAGTTTTAAAATTGATAAAATATTGACAATAGAAAAGAAAATCAAAGTGAAAACACATTTTTTCTGTTTATGTTTTCATTTTTTTTGGAAACAAAAAAACGTAAACAAGTTTATCAAACATATTTTTGTTGTAAGTTTACAAAATTTTGAAAATATAAATAGAAAAATAGAAAACGAAAACGTTACCAAACGGGACCAAAAGGTTCTGTCTAAATTTTCCAATTCCCACTCCCCATTTAAATGATTATTTCTCATAATTAGATATTAGCAACCCATTTCAATCAACTCACATATATGTTAATTGGTTAAGAAGGAAAGTTCATTTAAACCATCAATTTGTCTCACTTTGTGCAATAAACAATGAACTCAAAGAACACAACCACCAGGGGTGGTAGCCGAGTTGGCAAAGGAGAGCTAGCATAGTACCACGGTGAAAGCCCAAACATCCTCCCCTCCTACTATATAACCCCCGAGACTCAAACTGAAGTTTTAACTACATTAAATTCAGAAAGAGGAACGACATGAACAAAAAGTTTAATTAACAAGACAGCAGGTATAACGTGTAGACCGCAAAAGTAAAGAGAAGTCCCATACAAACAATACACTCTTGATTTGAAAAAGTCTATAATGAAGGTGAAGTGTTCATTTCATCCTCAAGTTATTATATGACTTCGAAAAAGCTCCAAAGAACCTTCAACTAGAGAACTCTGCCCGAGATGACTAGTACTAATTTGGAGATTCCCCAATTGTAAGGAGGTTAGTGCCAGGTCTGTTAAATTGGTCGAGGTGTACAACTACTAGGTGACAATGGTAAAGAGAATAAACCGGTACTCTCTTAACAACCTGAGGATTTTCATTTTAAACCTATACTTGACTTCTCAAAAGGGTTTCCGTAATGCTCTATATATATATATATATAATAAAAAAAAAAAAGAAGTAGGGCAGGCAGGGCTTGAATAACCATGCAATTTGAAGTTGCAAGGAGAGTGATATTCATCATATTCAAGCAAAACTAATTTTTTCAACTAGTTTAGGACTTGGGCTTTGATGAGTTGTAATAAATTCCAAACAAGGATGAATTAAAAACGTTTTTTGCAAGGAGAGACAATTTTAAACTAAAATATCAACCCACGTAATCATTGGGTTTGCACCCACAATTTCAATTAAAGCCATCATATTCATTTAAACACTGATTTCAATGAAATTGTTCTTCGCAAGCACTACTTCGATAAAAATACAAATTTTCATGTTTGAAAACCTAGTTGGGAACCACGTCTTTGTGCACTAAAAATAAGTTCGAAACCACATTACTTTGTTAACAAAGTTTACTGTGAGCGCATTTTGAGAAAAAAACTCCTATATATATGTAATATATATGATCACAAACGCGGACAAGAAAACCCCAACAGCCATAAAAAGTTATTTTTGGAGAGTTTGATAGTCTAAAACTGCGTGGGTGAGTAGTCGAAGGAATAATGAAGTAAACAACAATCAACATCATCAAAGAAACTATGCATTTAGGAGTTTTAAAAGAGAACTTCATTTATTTATCCATTTATTCCTTCAATCACTTTATCTACCAGTTTTTGACGGTCAAAGTATGCAATAATGACCCTACTGCTATGGGAAGTAAATTTGAAAGCACCTCCCTAGAGTTTGTTTTTTTTTTTTTTCCCCCTCAAAATGGCCTTCAACGTGATTCCTTACCCCCTTTCAAACTCAAAAACTTTTCACTGAAATCATGCACTGCATCGCAAACATGAGTTCGTTAAAACCATGATTCCAACAACCACATGGGTTTGGTATTTAAGTTTTAAAGTGCCTTCCTTACCAAAAGAAAAAAATGTTTCTAATTCACCATTCCTTGAAGAAAACCCCTCTTCGCTAATAAAGTGTAAATACCTTGTAGAGTTTTTATTCCCCCTCAAAATGCCCATATGTAATATTTATCAATAAAAGAATGTGGTTTCAAACTTATTTTCCAAACACGTAGTGCACAACGACGTTGTTGGAGCCACGTATTATTGAAGGCGTGTCTAATATTTTTATTGAAATCATGGCGTTCTTCTGTCCACGACTTTAAATAAAGCAGTGGCTGCACATCACGGCTTCAATGACTACATGAGTCTGGCATTTAATTTTAATAGTGCCTCCCCATGCAAAATAATGTTTTTGGGTCTGTCTATGTTTGGGTTTATTTGGCATTTGGGCTTGATGTATTTGGATTATTAATATGATTGGATTTGTACATGGCTTTGTTTAAAAATAAAAGCAAAAACAAAACAAAAAAGTTTAAGCACTCTTTCCCAAGATAAAATAAAAATAAATAAATAAACTCAAAGCAGGGTTTAGAGGCTATCGGTTCAATCCGGTTTTGATCTTACAGTCTGTTTGCAGGGTTAGAGGCTACTTCTAGAAGGGATATGATGCTACAATATGCAATCATGGTTAGCAGGTTTCCGCTATGTCTGTTCCCTTCCACGTCCAAATTCACAACCATAAGGCTCCGTTTGCGTTTGCGAATTTAGGAAAGAAAATAAATTAAAAAAAAAAACATTAATAGGAGAGAAGAACAATAAAGAAAAATGATAATATTTTCTTTCTATTTGTTTATAAATTTTTGTAAGTTGTGGAAGTAAAGAATGATAATGTTAGAAGAAATGAAAAGAAAATAATGTATATATTATTATTTTACCATTAAATGCTTTGAGAAGTTGGATGGTTGTTAATTTAATTAGTTTTAGGATATGTTTGTAATTTTTTTTATTCTTTATTTTAAGGGTAAATATATCATTTTAAAAGTTTTATTAATTTAATTTTCTCCTTGTCATTTTCGTCCACTTTTTTTGGAAATACAGAATACTTACTTTTCTTTTCATTCCTTTTCTTTTTTTTCTTTTATTAGAAAAACTCACAATTAAGCGATAGATTTTAAATTTTATTTTTTCTTATTTTCTTTCCATTTCACTCTACCCAAACGGGCCGACTGTAAGAGGACAACAAGCAAGCAAGCAAATTAACCACTACTGAGACAGAAGCTAATAAGCACTCTCTCCGCAGGACCCTAGAAAACATTCGCTATTGCTTAATTTAGACAGATTTTCAAATATAAAAGACACTGCAATAACCCCTAAAAGCCCAAATGACCGCAGCATTGCGAAATTCAGAAACCAAAACAAATTAGCGGAATGTCACTATGTCGTCGTCATATAAAATAAATACGTAAAAACAGAGGGAGTTTTACCATCTGGTTCACGGCGACGATCGACATTCATGCGAAGGGGGGAGCTTCGAACCTTAATTCCCTTATTGCGATGAAATGAGAGCTGTTGAAAGTGGGAAGGCGGAGAAGAGAGATTAAGGTTTGGTGCCAGGGCGAGAGAGCGCGATGAAGAAGAGAGAGGAGAACCAGAAATGTAAGAAGCACAAGAAGCCATCTGCAGATCCAAAATGTGAAGATCGATCTCGAAAATCGAGACTTGATGTGGATCTGTGATTCTGTTATATATATCTCTCTGTTATCTATTATAACAGACTTCCAAATAGAAGCGCGAAAGGCGGACGCATTCAATTTAAAACCAAAAAAAAAAAAGAAAATGCTTTTAATTTAAAAAATAAAGGATATATTTGATATACTTATTTTAGGTTTATTTTTTATTTTATATTTTTTAAAATAATAAAGATAGTTCAAACACTTCTTTTTTTTTTAATATAGTCCTTAACGAACTGGGTAGTCAATGAATAAATTAGGGGACTACAATTAGGAAATTCGTTCATGTAAGAAGTAAACTCATAAACCAATACGGGTAGGAAGTCAATGAATAAGTTGAGGATACATGACTAACCTCTCAACTATAATTAGGAAACTCGCTTATGTAGGAAGTAAACCCATTAACCAATACGGGTAGATCTTACGGACAGTTTAAATATATTTCACCATTTGTATTTTTAAAACATTATTTGTATTTTTAAAAACATGTTTTATAAAAACAAAAAATGAATTTTTTACACCAAATACAAAATGGTTGGTCTTTTTAATTCAAAACATAAAGAATTTTTAAATATAAAAAATATAAACGACAAATTAAATACATTTTTAATATTTTTAAAACATAAATCTCATAATATAAAATAAAAAAATAAAACAAAATATAAATATAAATTAAATACCACCAATATTATCCATAAAATCGTTAACATTGTCAATGCTAGAAGGTATTATAAATAAAAATAAATAGATCTACGATTGCAACGCTTTCAATTTAAAAGAAAGAGAAAGAAATGAGCACGCTGTTAAAATAAAAAAAAAAAAAATAGAAACAAACTTATCAAAGATAGAAAAGTTATAAAATAGCACTTTAGGTTCCGTTTGGCTTGCAAAAAAACTCAAAAAAATTCTATAAATTTCTATTAATTTTATATCACATCAATTTTTTTCTTTCACGCATTATGAACTCTCAATTTATCTCAATTTATCTCACTCCAAACTCACCCTTAATTTAAAAAAAAAAAAAAGGATAGAAACGCTAGAAAGTAACACGCTTTTAATTTTAAAGAAAAAGGAACACGTTATTAATTTAAAAAAACACACCCACAATTGCTTTTAATTTTAAAAAAATAAAATTATTGAAGACAGAAATGCAAGAGAGTAACATGTTTTTAATTTTATAAAACAAAATTATCTACTTTATCGACGCCAGAAAGTAGCGCACTTTAATTTAATATATATATATATATATATATACACCATATAAACACTTTTAATTTTAAGAGAAAAAAGAAACGAGCGCTATTAAATTTAAAAAAAAATAAAAACAAACTTATCTACTATAAAAATGCTAGAAAATGGCACCTTTTAATTTAGAAAAAAAAAAAGGCACTCTATTAATTAAAAAAAAACACAAATTTTCTTTTAATCTTTCTTAAAAAAATATATTAAAATGCTAGAAAATAGCACCTTTTAATTTGAAAAAAAAAAGGGCATTCTATTAATTTAAAAAAAACACACACACAAATTTGCTTTTCATTTAAAAAATATATAGATATAAATGCTAGAAAATAGAAGATTTTAATTTAAAAAGAAAAAGAGCACGCTATTAATTTAAAAATAAATAAATAAATAAAACAAAAAAGAACTCCACCAAGCTTTCCATTTGAGACATAAAAGCACGCACGCCCAGTGGGACTCGAACCCACAATCGCCTGATTAGAAGTCAGACGCCTTATCCATTAGGCCATGGGCGCTTTCACTGTTTTGCAACCTTCTTAACGACATTTACTTATTTCTCTCTCTCTCTCTCTCTCTCTCTCTCTCTCTCTCTCTCTCTCTCTCTCTCTCTCTCTCTCTCTCTCTCTCTCTCTCTCTCTCTCTCTCTCTCTCTCTCTCTCTCTCTCTCTCTCTCTCTCTCTCTCTCTCTCTCTCTCTCTCTCTCATTCTTTCTTCCTTCCTTTTCTTGCTTCCTTCCTTTTCTTTCTTTCTTTCTTTCTTCCTTCCTTTCTTTCCCGTTCAAGAAACGCAATGCAAGCCCAGACAAATCGATATTCTTTTTAAGAATTATTACTTTATGAATTTTTTTGCTGAGCATTTTTTTTTTCTATTTTCTGAAGCGCAATGCACACCCACATAAATCAATATTTGTTTAATTATTAGAAAACATAAAACATAGGGGAAGGGACATCCGAGTCGAAGTTGGGTGATGAGCACAATGATCCAACTTCATGCGCCACTGTGGCACTATCACTTTGTTAAACATGAGATTAAAATGCTTATAAATTAGTACTAATTATAAATATATTTAAAAAAATTATTACAGTAAAATTTTTTATAAAGGGAATTAAACACTCATATTTAAAATTTTTAGCTACGAAATATACAATAACTATAGTAATTTTAGTAATAACGAGGGGTCTTAATTCTTTCCTATTTATACTTAAATTTATTAGGAGAGGGAAAATATCATTACTTATATTAGCTTTTATAATATATATATATATATATAGAGAGAGAGAGAGAGAGGGGTATATTAGTCAATATTAGTATCACCATCCATTTTTTCATTTTAAGAAATTTATATAGTAATTTTTCAAAAATATATAGATATTGTAGCATTCTCTATTTTAAAAAAGTTGATATAAGGCATGTTAAATAAAGAATATCTAAAATTATATACAAACCCTCTACGCGAGAAAAATTTTATGGTAATTTCTCAAATATAAAATTTATTTTAACATTTTTTTATTATAGATTTTATTTAAAATAGTTGATGAAGAGCGGTTTTTAAATAGAGATTTTTCTAAAGTCATTTTTAGTATATTTTAAATAATCTCTTAACAGGAGTTTTCGTGAATACTTAAAAAATTCACAACTTCGCTAAATAATCTCTCTAAAATATACTTACCAAACAAATATTCTCTCAACTATCAAAAAAAAAAAAAAAAAAAAAAAAACAAATATTCTCTCAAATATTCTAAAAAAACACTTCTTTATTTTATAGCCCTCTTATTTAATTGACTCGATAGCATTTTTTTTAAACTATTTTTTATTGCATTAAAATATTCATTACCAAATTTTTTTATTAATTTTCTTTTCAAAGAAAACTTATTTTCCTCAAAAAAGAGGGGAGAGATTATTTTTGATATTAAAAACATTTAAGGAAGAATTAGATGTTACTTATATTTAGGGAAATACTTAAATCTCCAGTTTAGGACAGGGTTTGGGAAAGGAACATTAACAACTATTTGGGCTTGCCAATTATTCCCTTGGAATACCATCTCTGGCACCATTACATTCTAAATACACCATACTTTGTCGTTTCTGCTGCACGGTTCATGGAAGCAGCAGATATACAGAGGCCTATGATTTTTCTTGTGTCTGCCGGATCAATAATGCCATCATCCCAGAGTCTAGCTGTGGAGTAATAAGCACTGCCTTCTCTATCATATGCCTCCACAACCTTTGCCCTGAAATTTTCCTCCTCCTCCTTTGTCCACTGCAACAGAGGACCACAACAAAGGCAGATCCATGGGAACATCAGGGCACTTGAACTCGAGTCAACAGAACAATAGCAAGAACACTCCTGCCCAGAGGAGAATCTTACCTGGATTCCTTGTTTTTTCTTGTTGACCCTTTCAATTTGAGCCAGCACACCAGCAGCCTGGACCGCATCAAAGGAACCAAGTACGTTCGTTCATGCATAGCAAAGCACATTACAGGATAGAAAACCCAAAGGAATTGTACTTATACAAAGCACATAAAGGTGCTTTTTGAAAATGCGTATCAGGAAGAATGATGAGAACTATTGGAGGCATTTGGAGTTACAAAATTTGAAATAAAATATGATTTGGGTAACTTTTTCATATTTGAAGTGTAAACCATAAACCACAAAAAATAGAGAAGAATAGTTCCATTCGAATGAATTTGGACAGAAACTTTTTGACTTTTCTGTTAAAACTTTTTAAATTTGTGGAAGTGTTATTAGAATTTATAGAAACCTTATTAGGATTTATAAAGATGTATTGGGATTTGTAAATATATATTAATTTATAGACATTTATGGAGATTCATGTAGTTCAAGGTAAAAAAAAAATTTGTAAAGAATTATAAAGTTTTTCAGAGTTTTTTTTAGTGTTTTTTTGGTACTCCAAACGGGTGCAAAATGTAGGGACAACATACAAGAATGGACATTTGCAGAGAAAGAGCAATGTTTGTAAAGAAGAGGCAACCTGAGTACCACCCATCACTGATATTCTGGCATTTGGCCAGAAGAAGAGGAAGTTGGGATTATATGCACGCCCACACATTGCGTAGTTTCCAGCACCAAAGCTTCCGCCAACAATAACAGTAACTTTAGGAACCTGTCCAGGCAGTGATTAAAAAAGATAATTTCATGAGAGAGAACAGGAAAAAAATATGTATTTGTGTGCGTGTGAGATCACATTTTCATGTTCTTTTGTGACAAAAATTTGTAAATAAAGAATGCATACAAGATTACATAGCAAGTTAAAAAATAATAGCTCCATTTCCATAACAGCAAGGAGAAAAAGTAACCAAAGAGTTTTAGGTTGTAGAAGGAAGCATGCACATTATTGCAAAACAATTCTAAATATTTATGATCTAGCATGACTAGATAGTAAATTGTAATGTAGAAATGAACTAGCCATAAAAAGCAAAAGGTGGAAGAAGTTAACCTTTGCACAAGAAACTGCCATCACCATTTTGGCTCCAGATTTTGCTATACCATTTGCTTCAGATTTTGAGCCAACCTACCATATAAAAGCTTGATGAACTTCATATCTCAAGGATTACAATTCCCTCAAAAAGGAAAAATAGAAAAATACATGGCAAGCAAGAGGAAGCGCTTAGATGAATAATTTATAAATATAAAGTTCACTGCAAGAGCAGTATAGGATGGTATAGTTTACATTTTATTTACTAGTCAACTAAACTTAGTGTTTTCCCAACTAAATGGGGTCGGCTACACGAATACTTTTTTTATCCATTCCACCAGATTAAAAGCAATATCCCCTGTCAAATTACATCTAGCTATGCCTTTTTTACTTTATCTACCGACTTTAGTTTTGGTTACATCGCCCCCTTGCATTACTCATGATTTGAATATTATCACTCAACCTAATTAGCTCATCTACTGGTCTCCTTTGCACGTGGCCAAACTACCTTGGACATTTTATTTAATCATCCAGAAAATTAATATACAGGTCAGTAAAAAAAAATCCAGAAAATTAATACACAAAATTGGATAATGACAGAAAATTGATGGAAAGCTTCATCTAAAGATTAAATACAACAAAAGATGAGATCGCATACCATAAAACCAGTGATATTCTGAAGGAAGACCAAAGGAATGCTACGTTGAGTACATAGTTCAATGAAGTGGGCCCCTTTCAGAGCAGATTCATTAAACAATATCCCATTGTTTCCAATGATTCCAACAGTCTGCCCGAAAATTCTACCAAAGCCAGTTACAAGGGTCTGCAAAAACGTGACTGGGATTGGCATATCATAAAACATTAAAAACAAACATAATTAACATAGGCTTCTAAAATACAAATGTCCTCACAGTGCCATACAATTTCTTGAACTCATCAAATTCACTCCCATCAACGATGCGAGCAATAACTGATCGTATGTCAAAAGATTGCTTGAGGTCTGTTGGTGCAATTGCGCGAAGTTCATTTACATCATATAATGGTTCTTTATAGTCAGAGATAATATTTTGCAATCCATTTATCATCCCTTGATTCCCCGCTCTGTGCAAGTTCTTAATGATATTTCTCCCTATAGCAAGTCCATGCAGTTCATCTACAAGATAAGACATAAAATTTCTTGTATCATCACCATTAAGAAATATATATAGAGAGAGAGAGAGAGAGAGTGTGTGTGTGTTTGTGTGTTGGCGGGGGTATTTATTTAATCTATTTTAAAGGCTTGAGATGCATGCAGATTTAATAACTATTACTTTTGTTTTCTAATTTTTCATTTCTTTTCTGTTTTGCAGTCAGAGAAAGTGAACGCCGATCAAGTTATTGTCAGCATTTACAGGATACTCTCTAGAAACTTTAATGGTAGCCACCTTCCAAGATGAACCTTTTACATTTCAAGTGGTGTTTAATTTCATTTGGACTTTTTGGCTAACACTGGGTGACAGAATTTAATCAACCATGTGTTAGCATATCAAATAGAAACTGAATCTCATAAAGATAGTACATACCACTCTATCCATTTTGTGGCATTTAAGCAACACAGGGCCATTGAAACTTCAAAGCATTTGCAAATGCACACTATCTTCAAATAGATTATGCACATTCTCACCAGCAATGGCAAAAACAAGTAAAATATAAACATTCATCACAGCACTAGGTAATACTGGTTGTGCCTACTGTAAAGTGCAGGATATTACTTACAAAAAGACAGCGAAATCAGTCACACAGCTTCTCTTAGGAAAAAAGATCTTGATGGTTAAAACAACTGATTTCTGACTCATAATAAATAAAAGTTAATATTTGAATTTATCCATCAAAATTGATCATAACATATCAAACAAAAAAATGCTTCATGTCAAGTTTCCATCGTGCCACAAATCAATTTTGTTAGAATTGCCAAGAAAACCATGACTTTAAATATGGCTAATATACTCAAAAGGAATACCTTGAGCAAAATAATCTGAAACGCCTGATGTCTTGCAATGAACAGTCGCCCCACCCAAATTCTCTGCAGAAACTTCCTCTCCAGTTGCAGCCTGCAAGACTTATCCTTTAGTCATAAGTCATAACCTATGGCCTTGAGATATTACACGCTCTAAATATGTTGTATACACACACATTAAAAATGGTTTGAATAGATACATATCATGCATATATGTACAATAATTGTATTGAACATGCTCAAAACCTCTCATAAAACACCTAGAAGATTAAATATATATATATATACACATAAAAGAGGCGCAAGGCATATTGGAACACAATGAGGTCATGAAGAAACCTTCACTAGTGGAGGTCCTGCTAGAAATATGGTGCCATTTCCTTTCACCATTACGCTTTCATCAGCCATTGCAGGTATATAAGCACCACCTGCAGTGCAAGAACCCAATACCAGTGCAATTTGGGGTATGCCTTCAGCAGACATTACAGCTTGATTGTAGAAAATTCTACCAAAATTTTCTTTGTCAGGAAATACATCGGCCTGCTTTGGAAGAAAAGCACCTCCACTATCAACAAGGTATATACATGGTAATTTGCATTGAGCAGCAATTTCTTGTGCCCGAAGATGTTTCTTAACCGTGATGGGATAATAAGTTCCTCCCTTCACAGTAGGGTCATTTGCCACAAACATACAAAGTCTTCCATGCATGGGTCCAATTCCAGTGATTATTCCAGCAGACGGCAAGGGTTCATCATACAGTTCATGACCCGCAAGCTTAATCAGTGAAACATTGAAAATTATGATCAGAGTCATTGCAAACTAAGTAAAACAAAACACTAAGCCCAACAAATAATAAGAATTTTCATTTTAACATCTTATGAATGTTTCTCAGGTAAAAATAGACAGAGTGAGTTTGAGTCAGGTAACTGTCAAATATTAGAAGCATTTAAAGATTTACTTGACCAAATAAGAGTCCGTCATAGGATTGTGCTGTCGGAGGAGCAACTATACGTCATACCTCAACCAGGTAAGATCCAATTTTTGGCTATAGATTACATAAATGATTATTCTGTAATCAAGAATAAGCAGAATTTCTGGTAGCTGGAATCTTGGTTTTGCCACAAGTTAACATTGCCACTGAGTTGGTCCACTCTCATTGATAAAAGCAATTGTAATTTTTGCTTATTACAAATAGATATGATCCGTGACAACACAAACTGATGGATTTCACCGATCACAGATGGAATCCAAATGCTGTAACTAATAGGTAACTAATTGGGTTGACTAACTTTCTCAAATTTAGTTGACTATCAGAAACAGCAAACCAAAGGCATTGTTCTCAGTCAAAATTATGGCTAAAATCTTGATATTCTAGGAAGCATAATAATAACCATTAACTTTCACTGTATTCTTATTATTAAATTTGTCAATCTAAATCAATGAGGTATTGGCTTTGTACTTGTAGTGCTTTCCGAGTAATTTGTGAGAACAGTTAAATGCATTTCTAGAGCAACAATTTTGAAGTTGTTCCGTTGAGACTCATTTGATTGAATTTTGACCATTATCGTTATCCCTGCTGAATAATTTATGAAATCAACTCCCAAAAAAGTACCCAAAAAATAAAATAAAATAAAATAAAAGACAAGGAACCTGAGAAAGCTCAAGGAAAGAAGAGCCAGGGTCAATAAGACGATCGATTCTCTGTCTGGGCAGAAGCTTATTCCTGCTCCTATTTCTCTTCACAGCTTCCGGGCCTCCCCCAGCCAGTACCTATTCAAACAAACCCAATTTATAAACCATATACACACACAAGAGCAAGTATAGAGACACAGAGAGAGAGAGTGTGTGTGTGTGTGTGTGTGTGTGAGAGAGAGAGAGAGAAGGGACCTTGCGGACGTGGGATTGAAGGTCAGAGATGAGTTCATCCATGACGGTGGAGTTGCGAGCGAATGAATCGGAGCTCCGATCGAGGCCATCGGGGATAACTCCCAAACAGTAGTGTCTTCGATTCTGGATAAGCGAGTTGACTCGGTTGCATAACCATGAATTCCAACTGGATGCTATTGAAGCTGCTTTTCTCACCACCACTCCATCCATTCTGATCCCTCTCCTCTCCTACTCGGGCGAGTTATGCCTCACTCTCTCCCTCCCCCCCCCCCCCCCTCTCTGTGCAACGAGTTGATTATATTTAAAATTTAAATGAATTAATTTAATGATTTTTATTTATTTATTTATTTATTTTTTATGCTTTAAAATGTTAACTATTTAGAAAAAATTCGGAGCAAAAAAAAAATTATAAAATTTGATAAAAATTATAATTTCATAATTTGTATAGTGAAATACAAAGTAAATAATTTTTTAGTATTTTTCAGTGAATTTTAGAATTTAACTGATTGTTAATTTCAGAATTTCATAAATTAGTCAAGGTGTACGTAAATTAAATCAAACACCCTCAATTAAAAAAACTCAATGATTTTTTTTTAGTTGGTTTAAATGAGAAGTTTTCAATTACAAATATAAACTAATTATTATTTAATTAATTTATTTATTTTTAAACCTCAACAGACCATTTTATCCGAAACAGCCAGTCTGCGGCTTAGGGCTGGGCTTATTGCACCTACAAGGGCTCTACAAAACCGACAAAAGCGAAGAGAAGGGAGAGTGGAGAGTATACGTAAAACCATAATATTATTGAAATGGACTTTTTTCACGTACAGAGGAATCCTTTGTTGCAAGATGAGGGTATCAGACAAAAAGCAGAGATCGGAACGGATAGACAAGGTACTTTTTCTTTTTAATTTCAATTTTACAACGAATTTAGCATAAAAAAATCACTTCTTTTTGTGTTGTGCCCATGTATACGTATTTATGTGACGGTGGTTTAGGGGGTGTTTGAAATTTTATAAAAAAATAATAATAAAAATAAATAAATAATTTTTATAAATTTTTATAAAATATAAATTTTCTGCTCATTTTATAAATTACGAGATTGTAACATTTATAAAATTATAATAATTTTTTTCACTTCAAATAACATTGGTGGGCTAACGAAAGATTTTTTTAAAAAGAATAAATTACACTTACTATTTTAACAATTATATTAATTTTTTTTATTAAATCAACCATCAAAATTTAAAAAGAAAATGTAAAAGTCGTCCAAATTTTAAGTGTATTTTCTTTTTTACTCCTCTTTCTTCTGCATTTTTGTTCCGATGTTTTTCACAAAAATCCTAAAATTTAATAAAAAAAACAAGTAAAAACAAAACGTTTTAATAATTTTTGTAAAGAAAAATTGACGAATGTATGAGATAAGAAGGGTAAAATAGGAAAAGTATTAAATTTTTTGGTTAGTTCGAAATTTTTTATTATACTTTAATGAAAAGGGTTCAATATTAATAAAATTTTAAAGTAAAAGAGATAAGTGTAATTTTAAAATATTAAAAGATGCATGTATAATTTTTTAGGTCCAAGTCAATTGGTTTGCCTTGTCTTAAATTCTAATATCTTACCTGAGATTTTACTACCGACTGCTCCACCCATTTCCATTCACCTCTGATATGATTTCAGCATTTAAGGAAATGTCCATTCGTGTGGGGGAAAAAAAAAAAATTCTCCAAATGTACTCGAATTGTACATCTATCATCGAGCGAGACTTTCTACGTGACAATTCCAAATGAGCGCCATTTAGACATTTCTTAATCGTCATTGTAGTGTGAAAAATAAACCCAGTCAGCATCGTTTCCACCATTCAAAGTTTTGGGTTACATGGGCTGTATCGAATAAATTCATTGCAGAAATTATAGTGAAAAATCAAAGATGGAAATTTGATTATTTTTAATTGAATGATTTTAATTTAATTTAATTAAAATTATTTTTAAAATAAAAAAAAATTAAAATAATTTGATTGAAACATAATTAATATAGAATGTAAAAAGTCGTCATTTCTTCGCTACAGCCTTTACAGTAAATTTCTTCACTACAGACCTTGAAACCCCAAAGTTTTGCTTAATCAACACGTCCTTCAAAGTTTTGCGATGTTTTGAAATCAGCACTAAGAGAGCGTTTGTTTGAGGGATAAAGATGTGGGATTGGATGAGTAATCCATGGATCCCACGGATTTGAGGAGTAATGAAGTGTTTGTTTGATATTTGTGAGTCCCACGGATTGGATGAATAAAGAAGGAATTTGTGGGATAAATTATCCCATGGGGGTGTGGGATGAGTTATCCCCCCTCTCCGGATTGCTTCCCTCCAAAATCCAAAGGTCCAAAATTATTTCTTATCACATCACATATCAAATCATATCTTTATCCCACTTTATATTCCACCAACCAAACACCAAAAAAATAATCCTACATAAAAAATTAATCCCATCTTTTATCTAATCCCATCAATAGATCCCACGGTATTACTTATCCCCCATCATCCAATCCCTCGAACAAACGCAACCTAATAGTAATTGAGGCTTGCCTATTCGTATTCCAATCGTATTTCTTAGATGCACCAGTAGTAATTGAAGCTTACCCAGCCATATGTCTTTGATAAAATCCGTAGTGTTCCAAACTTGAACTTCCCATCTACAAAGAACTACTATGGGAAGAGCGCTCAAATATAAAGACAGCTAAACTGAATTATTGAATGAGGGGTCACGTTTTTTAAAGATTTTAAATAAGTATTATTTTTTCTGTATTAATTTCAATTTCATCATTAGTCATCATGTTGAACATAAGCCGAAGTATCTAATTATTATTATTTTATAATATTTTTAAATATCATTAGTCATCAAGATGAGTGTAGATTCAACCCATTAGAGAGTATGAGTATCTAATTATTATATTTTTTTATAATAATTTCAAATTCGTCATTAGTCATCATGTTGAGTATAGGCTCAACCCATTAGAAAGTATCTACAGAGTTAGACTATTCACGAAATCCATATGAAATCACATAAACTTAATATACGTTGAATGACATCTTATAAATAGTGAACCACCCAATCGTATATTAAAGTCCAGCCTCTTTCCTATTTATCTGATGTAAGACTCAATTTTCACACATATTTTCAACAATCTCTCCCTCATGTGTAAATCACGCATTGGGCCTCGCTTCCTCTCAAATTGATCCACTTGACTCCTCTCCCGATCCATGCATTGGGCCTCGGCCCCCTAGACTTTTTCACTACACACTTCACGAATGAAGAACTATCCTTTTTTTTAACTCCATCAAAAGCCTCCATGTAGCAAGCTCACTTGCATCCTTGCTCCGTCGAGAGTCTACTTGAATTTTTCCCATTCTATCGAAAGTCTCCGTGCAAGCCCACCAAATTGATTTTGTCAGTCTCCGTGCAAATCCACCAAATTGATTTTAAGTCCACTCAAAGATCGCTAACCATTGGCTCTAATACCACTTATGAAGTGGTCTTGAGCCTATCTCATCCCAAAAAATTAACTCGTAGGGTGAGACCTTTTTTCACATTAATATATTAACCACCAGTCATTTTCACAACTGATGTAGAAATCTCAATAATCTCCCCCTTCACACATCGGGTCGTAAGTCGAAAGAAGTAACAACCCGTTCTTCACGATAAACCAAGATTAATTACAAACTTGAGTTTTAATAGTAGTTATTGAATGATCTTACGCTTATCTCATCCTCGAAAGCTGGTTTAGAATAAGACTTTCTCCCACACTTATATACTGATCACCTGTCCCTTTTCACAACCAATGTGAAATCTAGGAATGGCAAAATGGGCGGGTTGGGCGGGTTAGTGATGGGTTTAAACGGGTTGGAGATTAAATGGGTGTAACCCAAATCCACACATTTAAAAGGCGGGTTAGATATGGGCGGGTTGAATATGGGTTATATCAAACCCATGAACCCATATCTAACCCATTTACTTATGACCCAACTTACTTTTTAAAAAAAATTAAAAATTTATTTCAATTAATGTGTATATATATATAAATACATCATTATTTATTTTAATTAATATAATATTATACATATTATATAATATTATATATTATATTTACATTTTTCAGTTAATTTCGAATTTATACGAACTGATTTATTTTTTATTCAATTTTAAATCAACAACTCTCTCTCTCTTTGCGTGCACGCGCGCACGTATGCGTGTGGGGGTGTGTGCATGTGTGTGCGTGTGCGTGTGCATGTGTGTGTGCATGTGTGCGTGTGTGTGCAGGTGTTCGTGTTTGTACGTGTGCGCGCACGAGCTCGTGTGTGTGTGCGTGTGCGCGCACGAGCTCGTGTGTGTGTGCGTGTGCGCGCCCACACGCGCGTGCGCATGTGTGCCCCCGCGCGCGCATGCGCGTAGGCGTGTATGCATGTGTTTGCACGCGCGTCCGTGTTTGTACGCACGCGCATGTGTATAGGTATGTATGCGTGTGCACGCGCGCGCACGCATATGTAGGCATGTATGCATGTATGTGCGTGAGCGTGCACATGTAGACATGTATGCGTGTGCGCACGCGCGCGCGTGCGTAGGCTTGTATGTATGTGTGCGCGCGCGCGTGTGTAGGCGTGTATGCGTGTATGTGCGCGCGTCCGTGTATGTGTGCACGCGCGTGTGTATGCGTGAGCACGCGCGTGCGCGTGTGTAGGCGTGTGTGTGCGCACGTGTTTGTGCGTGTGTGCGCGCATGTGTGTGTAGGCGTGTATGCATGTATGGGCGCGTGTGTGTACGCGCACGTGTTATTTGTATTGAGTATGGAGGAGAATAGGAACAGAGAATGGAAGAAGAAATAAATTATATATAATGTATATATTATACATTTATTGTATACGCTGAATATATATATACACGTATCATATATATGTAATGTATATATTATATATTTATTGTAGATATTACTAGAGAGAGAGAGAGAGAATAGTGTAAAGAGAGTGGGGGTTAAACTAATTTTTTTAACTTAAATGGGTGTTTTAATGGGTCCCGTTTCACAACCCATTTGCACCCGTTTATAAATGGGTATTTTATAAGTTACCCAATTACAACCCAATTAGTAAAATAATAGGAGCCAAACCCATTTATTATAGGTTTAATTGGGTGGGTTGATAAGTTTGGGTTAATTTTGCCACCCCTAGTGAAATCCCAACAAACATCATAGTTGAACAACTCACTTTAAGGCCCCATTTGATCATTTTTTTTTTGGTTTATATTTTCAAAATTTTATAATTTGGCAACAAAAATGTATTTATTAAATCTATTTACGTTTTTTATTTCCTGAAAAATAAAAACTTAAACAGAAAAACGTAAATAAAAAAATATTTTCACTATATTTTTTTCTATTGCAAATATTTTGTCAATTTTAACAATTTATCCATTTTTGCTGCATCATATTGAAATTAATTATTTTATTAAACTAAAACTATTTTTAATAAATAAATTTTAATTTAATTATTTAAATTAATATGTAATATATTTTATTAATTTATTTTTAATAAATTAAATTAATTTAAATCAATTAATTTAATTAAAAGTATATTTTATTAAACTATTTTAATAAATAATAAAATAAATTTAATTAATTTAATTAATATGAAATATATTTTATATTAATTAAAATATATTTTATTAAATTATTTTTGATAAATAATAATTTAATTTGATTAATTAATTAATTTAAAAACTAATTTAAATTAAATTAATATCAATTATATTTTATGAAATTATTTTTATCAAATATCATAATTAAATTATTTAAATTATTACAAATATATATTATTAAATTATTTTAATAAATAATATAATTAAATTATAGTTAATATATTTTACAATTACTAGATTAAATGACATGATAATTATATTTTATTCAATTATTTTTAATAAATAATATAATTAAATTATAATTTAATATATTATTATATTTATTGAATTATATGATTTTTAAAAATTAAATTAAATTGATATGAAATATATTTTAAAGAATTCAATTAATTTTAAAAGAATAATAAAATTAAATATTTTATTAAAACAAAAATTAATAATTATAAACAAAATTACATTTTCAAACGCAGTTTTAATTTTTATTTCAAAATAAAAAATAAAATACATAAATACATAAACATTAATATAAAAATGACAGCGTTATTAAATGATTCCTAAATAATTATAATCAAATTCTTTGATTTCAAATCTATAAATATAACAGCAATATAGGTAAACAATATTAAACAGTTTTAACCTTCTCAGCTAACATGGACAGAACACACGAGCTGAAAAAAATCCACCGAGACCATCGAGAGAGCATAACTGTCATAACCCGTTGATCGTCATTTCGGTCAAATTTGTTTAGTTTTTAAGTTCAGAAGTAAACATGAATATTCAAATGAAAAGGCAAACAGAGATCACATGAATAGAATTAGGACACTTATTAACAGTGGCGTCCGCAACATTTTGGGTCAGCGTAAGTAAAATTACGTATAAAATTTTTAATTTTAAAAAAACAAATAAAATATGATAAAATATAAAATATTATACATTAATATCAAATACATTGTCACTTTTTTCCTCTGTTATAATAATTTGCTCTATTCAAAAGTTACCAAAATTTTTACCAAACACACAAAAATTACAAAAAATTACTAAAATTGTTAAAAATTATCAAAAATTTTACCAAATACCCAATAATAGTAAAAAAATACTAAAATTTTTTTGGTAAAAAAATACAAAAAGTGACTAAAAGATATGCCTCTAAATGCATCCAAAAATTTTTTACAAAATGTTTATAATTTTTTTATATCAAATAATTGAAAAAAAAATTCCAACGCAAGCTTTCACCTACACTGGGCAGCATGTGGCTCGCCACTGCTTATTAATCTAAAGGGTTAATTTAATCCCGGTTTAATATTTTTTTTTTTTTTATTCCAGCACGACACAATGCTTCTGTACATTACCACAAACAGCTATTGCTTATAATTCCTAGAACAACATTTGGATCAGTACATTATACACATTCAATCCTCTTTCATCAGAGCAAGGGCCGAAAGGTTTTGTATTCAAGCATTGTTTCTCCACTCTGGCTGGCAGGCTGGCTGGCAACACCTATTATAGAATCCAATTCCATTTCAAGTACATCCCTTGCAACTTAGTTTCCTTTCCATCTACTCTACCAGGGGCCTGTCAGTGTCCTCCTCAAGCATCTTCTTTTGTTTCCCCAGGGCAAATTAACCTTCTCCAGGATCTAAGCCGGGGAGAAAAGGAAAAAAAAAAAAGAACGACCCATGAGTGCCATTACATTACAGGTCAAATAAATAAAAGAAGTATTCTATAATTGCATGGAGCAATCTGTGAATTTGACGTGGAATAGCTTATAGCTCGTACACCTTGGCCCTAAATTTCATAATGACTAAGCATTTTCAGAGACAACCCCTTAAAGATGGATTGCTCTCATCTACGTTTACTGACCATATACCCAGATGAACTCAATCAATTGATAGGTTTGATTTATTGGACATATAATTCGCATGGTAGCCTAATAGGTGGCAATATATATATATATATATATATATACAAACAATGAAGTGCGCATAGTATCTTTTGAGATATCGCTCTGAAGATTTGTTATTATGCATCTGGTCTTAGGTTCGCTTTGTCCAACAATTTTTTTGGATCAATTATAATGTTGTGTCAATTTAAAAACTAAGGCAAGCACACAATTGTAAAATGGCATGTACCTGATTTTTCTGCATCGCCATAATTTCTTCCTGCAGCAACAAATGTTAGTCACAACCACACTTTTTGAAATAACATTTAGAAGCACAAAGCTTTTTGGCCAATTACTGCCATACCTGTTTTTTCTGCAATTCTCGATTAATTTCTTTAAGTTTTGCAACTTCTGCTTCCAATTCTAAGGTATAGGCCTGTTGGAACCGCACAGAGAAAAGTAAGATCAGCATATAAACCAATCAATCCTTGACTTGAGTAACTTTTATCAACGAGGCTGGTTACTTCTGAAAATAAAGATATTTATGCATAGAACATACAAACATGTTATATTTAACAAACCTATGCAACGATAATAATTTACTTTCTAATGTCCACAATTTGACATTCGAAATGTTTGACTTTACGTCATTCAGTAGTAGAGATGCATGTTCTGTATCTTATTCTTACCTGAAATTTATGTTTTGGTTTTGAGTGACAGATGTTATTTCATCTCTTTGTCATGTTATTGTCTTCTATTTCTTAGATATGATAGTTTGTTTAGGATTCTAGAAATATGTGCATATACAGATGCGTACAAATGCAGTGGGTTAGCGGACTGTCTTGTAATGACTCCGGCAGGAGATTCATATATAAGACTCATAATAGCAGGGTTCTAGGAGAAATGCTGCTAGAGCTTCTGCAGATTTTTGGTTGCAAATCAATCTTTTTTTTTTTCACACACCATTTATAGGCATCTTTGCAAACAGCAAAGGATGGTTGACAGTTGGGAGAGTTTCCATTTAGTCCTGCAGTTGCAGAAGATGTTTGAATCACAAGTCATCACAATTGATGAGGCAATGAGCCATGGACACAATAAGAGCTTCTCGAACCAATTTGCAAAGAGTGTAACACAAACATTTCTATATGATTAATCTTAAATGTATGGACACATAATTTACCATGACCCCATACCTTAACTCATAAACCCCCTTTGATTAGCTTCAAGAATCATGAAACAAGATCAAATGGGGAATAAAAAAATATTATGACGACCACAAAATAAATATAAAACAGCAAAAAGTATAGGTCAAAAGCAACTGGGAAAAATATTATGATAAGCATGAAATAAATTTAAGATTGTAAAATGATCTATAGTGGCTATAGAATATATTCACCTGCTTCCGGGCTCGTGACCTTGCAGCAGACTCTCTGTTCTTAATCATTCTCCTATGCCTTCTCTCCATTGCTTTCTCCAAAGTCCCACCACTTCTCCTTCCTCGTGCACCTTCACTAAATATAAAACTAGGTGGTGACAGAGACGATGTATCCGTGTTATTCTTTGCAATTGAATCTGGAGATAAATTGCTCGCAGGAGATCCTGCTGAGACCATTGTAGCCCCAGTAACTAAACCTGCCATGCCACGTGATCCATTCTGCACTACACTACCTTGAACTAAAGCATTGTTTATAGAATGATCTGCCATTCCAATTATTGGACCCCTTGTTCCAGAGTTAGCCAGCTGAGCATTGCTTGCTAAAGGAATAGAAGAAGCAAAATTCACAGTAGCTTGCTTAGGGAAAAGTGGCTGCAGATGCTGCTGATACCGCTGCTGTTGTTGCTGCCCTTGCTGTTGCTGAGAGGATCTTACTCCACTTACATTCAGTGGTAAATTGGAAGACTGGTCAGGCACTGCATTATTATTATCTGTAATTCGATTAGGTAGGACTATATTGGTACGAGCTAATTGCTGCAACCCGAGACTCAGACCAGAGGTGTTATTATTTGCTTGTGATAGTTCACCATAAAATCCACCATTACTTGTCATCCCAATTTGTTGAGCATCTTCCCTCACTACGCCTGCTCTCGCCAAGAACTCTTCCAATGTCATCTCTCCCAAAGTAGGTTGCCTCTTCGGCAAATGCGATCCACCATTAGTGCTCCCTTCTTTTGCACCACTACTTTCTTTAATCAAGTCTCTCCAAACTTCATCGACAGTTTTCTGACTCAGTGTACGAGGCAAAGTTAGAGACCCCTGTCTTTGCAAATTCCCATTGGATGCACTACCTTCACCACCAACACTAGAGGTTGTCGTGGCTTGAGTCTCTTCAGCTGTCCAAATGTTCTTTAAGAGTTCATCCATGTTCATTGATCCAAATTCCTTTCCAATTCCACCCAACGTGTTCTGGAACTCATCAAATGTTAAGGAGTATATGGAAGATTGTCGGACCAATGGGAGATTGCCTGCTAGCTTCGCACTGCCTTCTGAATGTGGCATCTCACCAAAGGTCTTGAAGTTCGTATAGGATCCCATCATTTAACCCCAAGTGTTGTTCTTATAGCATCTAATCAGATCTGACAACAGCTGAACCAAACTATCGTAAATGTTCAACCGATTAAATTAGATCAGACAGAAATTTTAGCTCATAATGTCATTTTCAGACTCATAATTTATCAAATCAAGAAGAGGGTTAGTAAAATCAGACAAAATATTGACTTTCTACACATTGAAAGCGCACTAACAACCAAATCCAAGGACCCACAAATGTGAAACTGCATACATAATCATCAGTCTTCGCTAAAGTCTTCCATTCCAAAACAAAACCACCAATGATAATGATGAGAAAAAACAGACTCAAATTCAAAAATTACACTATCCTATCAAAGCCAAACCCACCGGAAGGTATTAAACACATTCAGGATCTCATCAACCTCAACTCCAAGTTGAAATAACTGGAAAACATGTAAACTAACACACAGACATGAAAAACCCATCAAGAATCTCAATAATATAACAATTAGAATAAACAATTAAACTACCTTTATGAATAAAAAATAAATAAATAAATAAATAAACACCCAATTCAGGCAGATCAGATCCCGACCTTAGCTTCTTTATTCTAGTGTTACGCAACATCAGATCCAAAATCAGCCAAACCAAACAAGCAAATCAAACGCAACATTCAATTCCCATCATCAAATACTTGCATGACCTTCATAGCCAAGCTCAAACAGCCATAACACATACATATATACATCCATTAACATGCTTTTATATGGAAACTAAAACTTGACTTCAAAGAAAAACCGCTCATAATTCCACCTTTTTGAAAGCTAAAGCCCTAGCCCATTAATCATTCAAGAAAATCACAGCTAACAATCACTAAAAAATTTGAAAAGAAGAATAATTTTTTAACTTGTGATCATTGCAAGAATAGTGAGGAGTGACTTTTCAAAACCACGAAAAAGAAAAGATTAAAAAAAAAAAAAACTTGCATTTAATTAATTTTACCACAAAAAACAAAATACAATAATAAATGAACTTAATAGAGTTAATAGAGTGTGAGTGAGAACAAGAGTGAGAGAGAGACGCAGAGACTTTTACCTTTACTGATCCTCTTTTGTTGGGTAAAAATAGAATCCAGAGAGAGAGAGAGAGAGAGTGATGGTGTGTCGTTTGCTTCTTCTTCTCCGCCGGCTAGGGCAGCGGTGGAGGCGACAAGTGTCTTGTGCCGCCTTGACACGAGTCCGTATTTAAGCTCAGCCTTTTTGTGGGAGGGCGTTGAGATTTGCTAACAAGATAATTGCTACGTTTGGATTTATATAAAATAAAATAAAATTTTATAAATTTTTACAAATACGTATTATAAAATAATAAAATTTAAATTTTTCGTTTATTAAATGAATTATGTGATATTTATTTTTATAATTTTATTTTATTTTATTTTATACGTTTTTCGGAGTCTTTCGAGGTGTCGCAACGTGGGCCAATGGAAGTGGGTTAGGGGTTCTTGATTTGACGTGTGGCCAATGAGATTGTGCGAAGTGGGATAATCTGAACCGCTCGTTTGCGCTTTCCGACAGCCTATTAGATGGTGATCCTTGATTTGTCTCTTTTCGGGGCTGCTCACGGAGTGAAGAGTGCGCCGGGTGTTTACTGCGCACACCTACTTTGCCTTCGTCGTAATCCACATCCCACGTGCTACTCATGGCGTCGTATTGCGGCTAGTTACGCATGAAGCTTGATTTATGTAAGGGAGCGTTTAGAGGTCAAAAAATGTAAAAAATTATTAATTTTGATTCTTAACGTTTGACAAATTAGTAATTTCTATTTTTTTTTTTAATACAGTGACTTATCAACTCAAAAATTATCAAAAATTACTAAAAATTATAAAAAATTATTAAAATTGTCAAAAGTTACTAAAAAATACTAAAAGTTATTAAAAATTTTTTCAAATATCAAAAAGTTACAAAAAGTTACTAAAAATTTTTTCAAACACCAAAAAGTTACTAAAAATTATTACCTACTAAAAGTTATTAAAAATTTTTTCAAATATCAAACTAAGTTACTAAAAGTTATTACTTACTTTACCAAGCATACCCAAAATTATAACTAACAAATTTTGGCCAAAAAAATAAAAAATTAGAAAAAATTATGCCTCCAAATTCCCTCTATTTTTTTTTTCATGTGAATTATCAGATTTTTAAATATGGCTAAGATGAATGCACATGCATTGCACGTGTATTTTTTTTTATATATGTAAATTTTAATCACAAGTTAATAATTGAAAATAAAAATATTTATTTTAATAAATAAATCTACATTAGAATTTATATAAATAATTTTTAGAAATAGTAGTTTCAAAAATCCACTTTCACCTAACTTTCTAAAATGCAGTTGCACCGTAAAACTAATAATTTGATTGTAATATATTAATTTAGGCTATCTAAATTGATGCTAAAAATAAGTGCTCAACTTCTAAGAAAAATAGTGTACAAAAAAATAAACAGAGCAAATAAACAATGCTAATTCAAAGACTAGATAGATAAAATCAATTTTATTTTCTATCATTTGCACTCCAAGTCTCAACCTCAATAAAAATGTGGATCTCTCTCTCTTTCTCTGTCTCCCCTTACAACTTTATTATACAAACAGTCTCAAGTTGCACCAGATAACAAGTAATAAATCGGTTGAATTTATTTCACATGTAATTTATATAAGAAGTTTTAGAAAAACGTATGGCACAATGAATCAAATGTGTAAAATAATTAATGCACAACACACAAACACGCAATGTATACATAATCGCTTTATATATAAATAATAAATTTATTTATTATATTTGTCATGTTACATCAAGTGATGCATAAATTTTTATTAAATTTAGTTTATAAATCTCTACTTTTACTATATACAACCCAAATTTGATAAAAAGAAAAATTAATGTATCACATTCACACAACAAGTTTAATATAGTTGACAGTTTAAACAACGAGATTAAAGAAATACTTGAAATGAATCTATAAACCCAATCATGAAATAATTGAAGTAAAGTTCACTTGCACATTTTTAGAATAGAAGTGGAATCAAACAAAGAGGGAAATATCATGTTTGGTTTATATATATATATATTTATAATTTTGTCTTTATAATTATCAAATGAATGTAATTTAATTTGATAATTAATAGTGATTATCAAAAACTTAATTATTAAATAATTTATATAAATAATGGTATTATAAAATAATTTGTATCAATAACTTCATTATCAAAAATTTCATTACAACTAATATTGGTTCAAGTTATCAAATAAACTTATATATACTTTTAAACAATGCAGCTGATTTGGTTTCAAATATAATTTTATTTATCTATTTATTTATTTATTTATTTATTATTATTATTATTATTAGGTATTATAGAAATTTTGTTAGAATTTTAGGAGGAACAAGCATGAATAATTTATTTATGAATTATTTTACTATCAATAGTGTGTGTGTATATATATCTAAACCAAACATATTATTTCCCTCTTTGTTTGACATGACTTCTATTCTAGAAATCTGGAAATGTGTAAGTAAACATTACCTCTATTATTTCATAACTGGATTTGTAGATTCATTTTGACTTTTTCATTAGTCTCTTTATCTAAACTGTCAAGTATATTAAATTTTGTTGTGTGAACGTGATATATTGATTTCCCTTTCTATCAAATTTGGGTTGTATATAGTAAAAATATAAATTTATAAAATGAGTTTAATAAAAATTTATGCATAAAAAAGACAATAAAGTAGAAAAAATTGACATGATAATATTGTCAACATGATAGAGCAGGAACACTTATATACAAGAAAAAGACAACTATATATTTATTTTCATATTAAAAATTTTTTACATTTGTTATTATTTATATTATATTATAAAATAATATTTTTATAATTGCCTTTAATTTATAGATTAAGAAAATATATTACCTAGAGTATTTAGGCACTGTTTGTTATGTCAGAAAATAAAATAAAACAAAACAAAACTTCAACAATCTCTAAAAATCATTAAAATTTTCTATTACACTTTTACATATTTCCCACTCACTAATTTTAAAAAAATCAAATATTTCGCTAAAAGAAAATGAACCCCAGAATGAGGTTAACTGAGTAATAAATTTTTTTTTTTGACAATTATACTTTTTAACTCCAAAAAATTTCAATTGAACAACTAAAAGATGGGGAATCAAAAATTAAATTTGATAAAAATAAAAAAAAAAACACGTGAGAGTGTAAATTGTAATTTATCAAAAACATTTCCATTTTCCTTTTGTCGTTGTTACTATTATTATGTCATTTTACTCACTTGAAAATCTTAGCTACATATTCCACACAAAATAGAGATTGTGCCGATCAATTTTGACTAAGTATGAATTGTAATTTACAGCAAATCCTTTTTAACTAATTTAGTTATTATGTAAATGTAGTCTCATTCAATCCAAGAAACAGTTTTACAATTAGAAATATTTTACAAAATTACTTAACAACAATAAAAAAATTAGATATGTTTATAAAATGAGAATAGACTTTTTTTTTTAAATGTGAATTTATATTAAAGTCTATAAAATTTTACAAGTCAATTGGACTTTATATATATATATATATATATATGCATATATAAGCTAATTCTATGCATTAAAAGAGTATTAAAATTATAAATAATTATAAATAACTAAAAATTATAATCACGATAATAAATAATTTGAGAAAAATATAAGAGAAAATCAGCAAGTCAAAATTTGATTGGTTAAGCTTCAACGCATCCAAAAAAGTGAATGTATCGTTAATATGGACGTCGGTGTCCAAAACAATTTATTGTGATGAATAAAATTAAGAATTTTCAAGACGTGCTAAACCGGTGCCGTCCCTGGCTTCGATGCATAGGAAGAAAATATTAACTCAAGAGTCCTAAAATTAATTAATAAGGGTCCGTTTGACAATGTTGTCATTTTTTGTTGTTATTTTTCTGTTGTCGTTTATTTTTTTTGAAATGAAAACTGAAATTGCGTTTGGAAATGAAAGTTTATTTATAATTATTAATTTTTTTATTTTAGAAAATATTTAATTTTATTAATTTTAAAAAATTAATAGAACTTACTAAAATATTTTTTTATATTAATTTAATATAATTAATTAAATTAATACAGTAAATTATTTATTAAAATCATTTAATTCAATAAATATAAAATATATTAAATTATATTATTTATTAAAATAATTTAATAAAATATATTTCATATTAAATAAATAATTAAATTAGATTAATTATTAAATTAAATTATTTATTTTTAAATTAATTAAAATCATTTAATGATTTATTAAAATAATTTAATAAAATATATTTTATATAAATTAAATTAATTAAATCATAAATAATTTAATTTAATTATGATATTTATTTAAAATAATTTAATAATTATTATTAAATTAAATTAAAAATTAATTGAATTTAATTATTTATTATTAATTATTTTATATAAATTAATTTAATTATTAAATTAAATTAATTAATTATGATATTTATTTCATATAATTTAGCAATAATTAATTAATTTATTTTTATTATATATTAAAAATAATTTATATTAATTTATATAATTAATTTAATTATATTATTTATTAAAATAACTTATTTTAATAAAATATTTTATTTTTATGTAATATAACAAAAATAAATAAAGTTTTAAAATTGACAAAATATTGACAACAGAAAAGAAAACCAGAGTGAAAACACTTTTTTTCTGTTTACGTTTTTCTGTTTATGTTTTCATTTTTTTTGTAAATGAAAAAATGTAAACAAGTTTATCAAATATGTTTCTATTGCGAGTTTACAAAATTTTAAAAATATAAACAGAAAACGAAAACGTTATCAAACGGGGCCTAATTAATTGATGCCAAGAGTCTTGAAATTTCAGAAATTCCGTTTGGATTATGAAGTATTTTAGATTTATAAAAAAAGTAGAATGTTGACCTTTGAAAATATTATAAATTTTACGTTAATCCCCTAAAGAAAATTTTACAATGTATTAAAAATGATTTTTTTTGATAAGTAAGTATTATATGCGGATTAATGGGATAAAATGTACAAGATCTTGAGGGCATATCTCGTATTACAAAAAAAATTATTTATATAAAGAATCATTTATACAAAAACAAGAATCTCCTATTGTTTACAAATTTTAACATTTACATTGGTGGACTTGATTTTTACTACTTTAGAAGTTTTAATGCGAACTTTATACTTTATCTTCTCTAGCATACCTGCTGGTGAAGTTGTCATCCTCTTGAATACTCTTGAATTTATTTTTATTCATATATTATAGATTATTGAAACCTATGCTAGCTTGTTAATATTGTTCACGAAGCATTTTTGGCAAAACTTCCCAACAACCCATTCGACTTCATTTCTCCATCTCTATTTGGCCTTTAGTGTTTTGCATGGTCTATTAACTTCTTGCCACACTTCTTGTGAATAGGAGCAATCAAATAGCAGATTGTCTATTGTTTCATCTTCTAGTTTACAAAGTTCACACCTTGCATCATCTAGCATACACCAACGTAATAATTTATATTTGGTATTTAACTTTTTCTTGATAGCCATCCAGATAATGAAATCGTGCATTGGAATATTTTGAGAGAATTATGCTAGTTTGTGCCATATAACGTTTGCATACTACGATCTAAGTGCATTCCAAGTTGAAACTAGGGTGTAAGTTTTAGTCTTAGAAGCCAGCCATACAAAGGTATCAGGTCCAGTATTGTTAGAAGGTGGACCTATCGAGCTAACAATCTTCTACAACTCCCCCGGTATTGGAAAGGGCCATTCTTAGCTGACATTCCTAATAATTGAGGACACTTTTGAGTTGAGTGGAAGACCTGAGTCATAAGCTGGTCTCGACCCATATTTGGGAATGAGAAGACCCTGTGGGTGTCAGCTATCATACCAAAATGAAGTTGTTTCGCCATTTCTAATTACATATTTAAAAATTTTTTGTAAAACCTCTCTTGGTTAAGAAGCTTACACTAAGTCCATGAATAATCATTTGGTACCTTAATTTGTTAGAAGCTCTTTCCTTTAAGTAAGAATTTTCTACACCAAGAGGCCCAAAGAAGATGACAATCAGAGCATAACACTGATAGATGCCTTAATATTGTTGCTTTTGTTCTAGTCAGTTAGTTTCTTGATGCTAAATCCACTTTCATTCAATGGTCAGCATACGTCATCTCAAGCTACTTTACTTCCATATTTTTTAAGTTCAGGACTTAACGATAAAAATATTTTTTTACTGCTCAATTACATACCTTCTTTAAAAAGTACAAAATGCAAATTTCAATAGACTTGGAAACCAAATAGCACATACTTAATAAGAACTAATCTTCCTACATATGACAGTGCTCAATTTGCTTAACTCTTTATTTTTGCTAACATTTTATTTATTAGTAGCAAACAATCTCTATACTTGAGTTTGGTGGATATTAAAGGGAATCCAAGAATGTATTAGAAATGTTGTGAGGTCAGTTTAAACGTATCGATATGTGTTTTTATAAATCAGTATTTAATAACCCCTTTTTTTATAAATTATAATTCAAGGCAATTCAAATCCATTAATAAAATTTATTAATCAATTTTTAATTTATTGTTTTCTTCAATAAAAAACATTCATCTATTTTTGTTTTTAAAAGTGATTATGTTACTTTAAAAAAAAAAGGTCATTATGTCCTATTTGTAAATTTATTTTGATAATTTACATAGACCTAAATTTAGTCACAAAATTAAATGTAACAAGAATGTATTAATAAAATTTATTTATTTTTTAAGACTAGTTGAACACAATTATTTTATTTTTTATCTTTCAAAAAAAATTTATTTTATTTTAAATTAAGTTTATAATTAATTTAAAAATAATCAAATTATAAGATAAAAATATTTAGAATGCTTTTGGCGTATTAAGAAATGTCAAAATTTTTTAAAAATTTTTAAAATTTATTTATTTTTTATCTTAATGTACGAATTATGAATTCACAAATTATCTTAAATTATTTCATTTTATTTCACTTTTTATCACTCTCAATGCTCCCTTAATTTAAAAAAAAAATGCATATGCGAATAAATATTTCTCCAACTCAAAGAGCTCCCTAGTTACCATGGTTGCATCATCTATATATATATATATATAAATAACAAATAATGTAATATATATATATATATCACATCATTAAATATTAATTAATTTAAATTAAATTACATTAATTTAAAAATCTGTCAAGTTAAAATTAAAAAAATTTGACAGTACCAAATTAATACAACTAAATTTTTAAGTATGAAATTAAAATTAAATTAATAATATACTTTAAAAATAATAAAAATTCATAATGCTACATTACTTGTTTGTGATGTAGGCTTCGGTGTCTTTAGGGGACCATTGAATCTGCTCCAGCGTAGTCTAGTCTGAACCCCACAAGCGTTCCTATCCACAAATATACATAATAAATATAATTATGGGTGTGTTTGGAGTTGTATAAAAGTGTATAAAATAAAATAAAATTGTAAAAATAAATATATCATAATTCGTACAGTGAATAAAAAATTTTAATTTTACTATTTTATAATTCGTATTTATAGAGATTTGTAGAGTTTTATTTTATTTTATCTAACTCCAAACGGAGCCATAGTAATATATTGTAACAAGCTTTGTCAGGATATTTTTTATGAGCGAAAAGTCAGTTATGCCATTTCTTTTATTTTTTTAATTATTTTTTGTTTTGAATTTTTTATAATTTGAGTTACTGTCATATATACACAAGAGAAAAGAATATGAGTGTGTTTGGAGTTGTATAAAATTATAAAAGTTAATATCTCGTATTTTATGCAGTGAGTAAAGAATTTAAATTTTATTGTCCCGTAATTTGTATTTGTAGAAATTTTTAGAATTTTATTTTATTTTATTTTAACTCTAAACAAAACCTATATATTGATATGTCAAATTGTATATTTTCCTAAATCATTATCGCAAATATATTCAACCCCTTTAATTTAATTCTAAAGTACTTGGTTATGTATTTTTATATTCATGTAACTAAATTTTATGAGCAATTATGGATCATAATAATTATATTTTATTTTTGTGACATATTTTATTAAAATTAAATATTAATAAAAAATCGTATAAGGTAAAAATAAATTAAAAAATTAATAATCAATTTATGTTACCCAAACCAAGCCTAATTAATATTAAGGAGGTTTTATGAAAATATTTAACGTGCTGAAAAATGTTAAAAATTTTTAAAAAATTTTAAAAATTATTTTATTATATAAATTATGAACACACTAATTATTTTATATTACCACCTTGCACCCCCCTAAGTTTGGTAATTGCTATTCGCTTTGACGCCACTTGTTCTTTTGATCTGATGGCGCGGTTGTTGGATGGTGGCGGCGGGGGTCCGCAAGGAGAGCTTGGTTGCTTTTTTGCCATAGTTTACGCTGAGAAAGTCAAAGATTAATTTTGAGTTGTCGGGAAGGTGACGAGCATATCCGCTATCCTTTCAAATATAATATTCTTTGCTGCCGCTATCCGATCCCTACCTTCCAAAGTAAGCCGTCTCCAATGAAGATATTATTCTTAAACGATATCCTTTTATCCAATAAATGTTTTTTAATTTTTCCAATAGAAGGTGTCGTTGGTGTTAAAAAAAAAAAAACTGTTTTAGTAATTTTTGTTTAGAAAATAAGTCATTTTTGAAAAAAATTATGTGTGTTAGTGAAAATTTGTAAAAGTAAAATAAAGTTAGAAAAAATTAGAAAACGTTAGTAAAAATTGAATAAAGTTAATAAAAGTTAAAATGTGTTTAGGGCCTGTTTGGCCGGCCAAAACATACTAAAAGTCACTAAACTTTAACTATTTTTTGTACTTTCTTTCAATAAAATTTTAACATCTATCATTTTTATATCACATATTTCCATTTTTATTATACTTTTTGGTCAAAAGTTGGCCAACCAAACGGACCCTTAATAAATTTTAGTGAAAAAGTTAAACAAAATTTAATTAAAATCGAGGAAAAGTGAAATATTTATAAAAGTTGATTGCGGGCAAACCTTAGTCGAGAGGATGTGTTTGTTTGGAATTAAAATGGGAAATTAGATCTCTTATTTTGTGTGTCTCAACTAATCCGTTGTGGGAACAAAAAAATAATAATAATAAAAATATTTAAACATTTAAATCTTGACATAAAAAAATTAAAAATTAGGAATTTATTATTATCTTTTATATGAAATTTTGAGGGACTCATTGTCTAATTCGAATAACATGTTTATACAATCAAATAATGAATGTGAGTAGGTTTCACGTATTGCATGTTAAATCTTAATACCTATTTGAAAATTAAATACAATTTATGGTGTATACATCTTATAATAAGTGTGTTTGAAGTTGTATAAAATTATATAAAATAATATAAAATTATAAAAGTAAATGTTTCGTAATTCGTGTAGTGAGTGAAGAATTTAAATTTTACTGTCTCGTAATTTGTGCAGTGAGTGAATAATTTAAAATTTATTGTCTCGTAATTCGTATTTATAAAAATTTGTAAGATTTTATCTTTTTTTTTGAGAGCTCCAAACGGAGCCAATATTAGACATCTTAAGAGACATTTGTTCAAATAAAGTTAAGCATTAAAAGAAACCAAACAATTCAAGCAAAACGATTTTAATAGGAAAAGCATCAAAAAGGGTAAGTATTACATTCTATTTGGATGGGATTAAATGACAAAAAAAATAAAAATTAAATGAAGATCTCACTTGTATTCATGAATTTTAAGAGGAGTAAAAAAAAATAAATAAATAGAAATAACAAGAAAGGAATAAGTATCTCAAAATCTATCTATTTTCATCTATCCAAACTCAAAAAAAAAAAAAAGAAGAAGAAGAAGAAATTTTATTAATAAAATCTTTAAAATATCATATTTATTTCTCAAATAAAGAACAAGTAAAAAGCACGCATGTGCCTTCAAGATTGTATAACAATAATATAGATATATATATATATATATATATTCATTTCTTATTAACCCATAGAAAAAAGCAATCTTATCTTTCTACTGGACTATCAAATATATTAAAAAAATGACTACCTTTTCTCCCTTTTTTTCCCCCTAATGTTTTGTTTTATTTTCTTTTCTCATAAACTTCCAGCGTAACATTTTCGTTAGTTCATTTAAGAAATTGAGGATCTTCTCAATTTTTTTTTTTAAATTTGAAATAAAATAAAAAATATATAATAACAAAATAAAAAATATTTTTTTAGCTTGGGAAGCTCAAAATAATGATAAAAAATTACTTGCATGATGAGACAGTTTGCGGTGATTATCCTTATCTTCCACCCCACGTCACAGGGGTCAAGTCCAATCCCACGTGGCGAAGATGACAGTTCCCTTTTTTTTTTTTAATTTTTTTTCCTTAAAGTAAGGACATGCTAAAATTTTATTGAAAATTAGCACACCTTTTATGTGTGATTTCTATTAAAATTTTATTTAAAAAAATAAAAATATAAAAAATTAATTAAAAAATTTAAATAATAAAGAGTCTGTTTGGTGCATCAAATTTTGGTAAAAATTTTCTAAAAACTTCTAAAAATTTTTAAAAATCCCTATACATTTTTATATATTTTTATTATATCAAAATTTAAAAAAAGTTCAATACCTTTAAAAAAAAGTCGATAACTAGAATTTGATTAATCAAATAATAAAATTTTTTTCACCATTCTTATAACGGACTCCCAAACTACTGAATGACATTTATTTTAATTATTTTTTGTAAGGTCGTAAAAATCATTCTAACAGATTATAGAAACTGTTTCGATGAATTCACGTGGTAAACTTCCGTCTAAACGGTTTATACAATTCGTTTGGACAGGTTATAATGCAAAGAATTCATGATTGTCCAAAATTTTGAATCCGTTTAAACGAAAATTCAATCCGTCAGAACGGAAATCTTATTATTCATCTTTAAAAAATACGATTTGAGATGTGTATACCAAATACAAAAAATTTTCTCAAACACATGCTATCTCATTTTATCTCACTTTTTTTATCACTTCAAACACACCAAAAAAATAAGTAGTCAAAAGCTTGAGTTAAAAATAACTAATTAAGAAAAATAAAAAAGTTACAAAAGGAAAAAATAATTAAACGCATTTATGAATTGCAAAGAGTTTAATAATTATGATAGTTATTAAAATTTATTTTTAACATAGTTAAAATTATTTTCAGTTATAAAAAAATTTAAGAGTATTATAGAAAGAAAAAAAATTTCTACTAAAAAAATCTATGAAAATAAAAGTTTTATAAGTTTAAATATATACAAATTTAGTTATTTGATTTATTTATTTTTAATAAATTCAGAAAAATTATACGATTATACGATACAGATAAATAAGATTTTTTTTTGGTGAAAATACTAAAATTCAAGGACTTAAAACTTATATGAAGGGACAAAAATTAAAAATTAGTAGGATATTTCTGGTAATTTACAGGAGCACTCAGAAAATATCTGGCTGACATTGGCCGAAGATATTATCTCCCGAAATGACGTGGCACTCGGGTATTGTTAATGACACGTGTAAAAGCGACGCCATGTGGAGCCTTTTGTGGCCCCCCTCTCCTCTAACAACAGCACATACCGCCTCTCTCTCTCCCTCTCTCTCTTTATAACTTCTTCAAACCGAGAAGCACCAGCCGAGGGTTTCTCTATTTTAATTTGAAGGTCGGTTCACGGCATTGTCTGAACACAGTATGGAAGAGAATTACCGACCGGTGGCGCCGCCACCGCCAGATCTCGCCGTGACGGAGGGTTACAGGAATGAGTTGACTCGGACAAGCTCGGACGCGTCCTCTATAACTATGGATAATTCGAATGATTTCATTCGCCAGAATACAAATGCGAGCTCGGTTATTCTCATTTTTTGATTTTGCTTTCTCGCTTCATTCTGATCTTGTCGTTTTCGTTCTCTTCCAATACGCGTGCGTTAATATATATTTGTTTAGATATTTTCTTGTATATGTATGGAATTTGATGGAAAAATTTTGTCGGATTGGTTGAGATCATAGTTGTCCCTTTGATTGAGGTTAAGAATGTAAATCACATGTTTTGATTATTAGGGGAATAATCGTAATTGGATGTTAAAGTCTTTCAGTTTTGTTTTACAGGCCAATGAATATTGTTCTATGCAGATCCATCTTATGTTTTTTGTATATTGATCTTCAAAGAAATATAATTAATGGTCTCACAATTGTTAAAAGATATAAAAAAAAAAGTAAAAAAAAAAAGAAAAAGAAAAAAGGTTTCCCAGTTTACATGGCTCTCCCTTGCAGTAGGGATTGAGAGGGGTAGTAGGTGGGCACGCTTCCCCTTTATTTTATTTTATTTTCTGTGTGTGTATGTGGAAAGGCTGATCACTGCAGTGCTGGGGACTGGGGAGCATTGGACTTATTAATGGCACTAAGCCATGACCTCTACAATTGGAATGCAATAATGGGAAAATGTAATGTACTGCAATTTCGATTTGGAAGACTGTCGGTGAAAACTGTGTTAATTGCTCATAATTCTTGAAAATGGAGCAGTAAAACAGAGAGAAAAAGATTTTATGTATAAGGGCATCAAGAACACGGGGCCATAGTAAGAGGCGGGGAAAATTGCAATTGTTTCTCAAAGCTAGGTTATTGATCAAGAAGCTAGTTAGGTTATTACTCAGAATAGAAATCCTCTGACTGAAGGAAGCAAACGCTCATGGTGGTTGTTCAGTCTATGAGGGCTTAAAAAAGGCTGAGCTGAAAAGGGAAAATAGGAGGACGTGTGATTGACATGAGAGCATCCTAGTGACAAAAGAGTTGTCAAGTTTGCAGAAGTTGAGTTGGTTGTAGCTAGAGTTCAAGTTTTATACCAGAAATTTCAATCATTAAATTGTCATCCATCATCTGATGGAATGAGATAATAGTTGTGCAACGAACAATTTACAGTGACATAGTGTGCCCTCATTCTTTACAAAGATCAGACTTGCAAAAATTTTTGGTTTCTTATTGCATTTGGTTATCTTCTTAGGCTGCTAATCCCTTCTCTTTAAGTGCAGCAAGCTTCTTGAATTACTTGACAGAGAATGACCATCCCCAGAGAACTGTTAATACCCAAGAACGAACTAATGATTAATTGATGCATGTTTTCCCAAGTCGTTTATTTTTAGAAAGGGTACCTCGGCAGCATCTGTTGGTGCTTAAAAAGCAAGTCTATTGTGCTGGTTGGACATTAGTGGGGTACCTTGTCTGCTGTTGATCTGACATAGCTGAAGGACAATTAAGGTTAATGTGGAGAATTTGGTGTGAGAAGTGTGATCTTGTGGGTCGTGGCTTTTTCATTAATATTAGTACACGTATAAAGGACTATCAAGATGTTTGATATTGTCTTTAACAAAATGAGGGAGATGGTTGTTGGGAACATGTGTGAAAGTTGAGTCCCACATCGGATAAATATTAAAGAGGTTGGAACCTTAATATATAATTGGGTAACTCACCACTTACAACGCTTAGCCTTTTAAGTGGATACGGGTCATTCAATGTTTATTGGGTTCATGTGATGTGGTGTAGACTCTGTGGATACTTCCCAACGGGTTGGGTCTACGCATGCGAGGGAAGGCCTTAGGCGGATCAGGCTCTCAACAATGGTATCAGTAGGCAATCATCTTGTTTTATCCAATTTGCCCGTTCATTGGTAGATTTGATACATTCGTGAGTTTATTGGACTGCAAAGTTATTGTGGATAGCTCTTCAATGCAAGGCAGAAATTATTACTATTACCAGAATGATGGTTTCATTTGATGAGCTAGGGCTTGAGAGATGCTCCAAGTATCCAAATGCTCACTCTGTTAAAAGGTTTTCTGAATAATCTCAAATTGATCTGAGCTTCCAAGGCAAGATATTGATGGTGATGATTATAGTGATCATCATAGTTTATAGGTTGTGACTCTTCAAACCAATGTGCAGAATTTGGTCGTGCAATGATGCATCTAGGAGGGTGGTGATTTCAAAGAATTCTTAGAGGTCTGGTGTAATTTTAGCAAAAAATTGTGAATACCCCTTAAGGCTTGCCCAACCACCTCCCCCCAAAACACAATTTATTTATTTTTATCTCCAAAACTCCTTATAGCCTTCTTGTCCATAATTTTTCAACCTCACCCCTGAAAATCAAATTCTGGATCTGTCATTGAGGTCTTGTAAAGGCAGTGACGAGATTTGAATTAACTACAGCAGGAACCGTGTTTGGATTTGGCTGCATCATTTCTACTTGTTTAGCTTTTTGTGGGTACAATTATTTTGAGTGGACATAGGTTAATTGCTTGGATAATCTTGTTGAATGCAATTAGGGTATTTTTTTTTTTTTTGCTCATGTTTTATTGAGATCTCAGTGTGATGTTCCAGAATTGCTTACTGTTTGGCCACTGGCTTAGCTTTAGCTCATATTTCATTTGGATGTCCTGTCACAGACTGTGGGTCAAACTTGATCTTGAGCTTTAAACACCCTCACAGCTTGCCTATAAAGTTAAACAATCACTGGGGGAAAAAAAAAGATATAACTAAATAACAAGCCCTTGATCTATTGAAAATTTATTATGGATCAGGTAGTAAGTTCAATGTTTGTCATAGTTCATTTTTTTTTTGTTGGTTGGGGGGGGTATTGATAAATATGTTTTGACAACTACTAGCAACTTATTCTTTCATGCTGCATAAATTGTTCATCTTATCCTCTTTCTTTGTTGTCCTGGAAAGTTTGAATTTCTTATACTTTTCTATCCTTACTGGTTCAGTGCACGACATGGACAGATGAGAAGCACAATTCATATCTTGATTATTTGGAAGCATCATTTGTTAAGGAGCTACACCATTCCTTGGGTTTGCTATCCCAGCGCTCAGAACAGAACAAGTCTGATTCTAATACATCCCAGCAACTGCCTGCCAGCTGTGATTATTCTTCTGATCAGGTTAGACATAAATGACCATTTAACATTCGTAGCACGCTGTTTCCCGGCGTTGTCACTTATGCTCTGTCCCAGATGAATTTCATTCTTAACCACAGTGCCTCTATTTCCTATTTTATTTATTTACATTTAAAATTCTTTCCAGTTCACTGTTCTACAGAATGGATCTTGGCAGAAGATCAAATTTGAGAGGAGCCAGCCTTTGCTCCATTGTACAGCTGGCTTTCATGTGGTCATGGAAAGTCCATGGATAGGCCATTTTAGATGTTCAGGTAAACGCAGCAGCATCCCGTCAGTGCATTTGAGAGAATGCAGCATGCTTCACAGTGAGGGAATACCCTTGGGAGGGAAGAGGGTTTTCTCCAATGGATCAACAAGTTTAAAACGTCAGTGTTTGTGTCATCAGGATGAATTTGGCACTCTTAAAGGTAATTTATAAACTTAGCTTTTTTGCATCCCAAAATATTCTCGCTTCCTTAGCATCCTCTGAGTTTTCTTTATTCTGATTCAGATTTCGGTTGCTCATTCCTTTCTATTTCAACACTGGTCCAGCATGTGTATGCATCCACACCCTGCATGTGTTCACAGTTATTTATTTTTTCCTGGAGGAGTAGGACTTTGCTGGAAAGATGAGTTATACTTATGATTTGGTAATGTAGTAATTCTATATTCCTATATGACTACTGTCCCTTCTCCCAGGTCGTCCTTCCCTTAGCCATAGTTTTCCCTATTGAGTACTGACATGCTAGATCTTTGTTTATGAAGACGTTTAGATATAACAGGTGTTATCTTTACTACATTCATAAAGAATGACTTAATGAGGCAGTGAAATTTTTTTTTTTTGGGGGGGGGGGGGATTACATAAGTGGATCCCTAATCACTTTCTGCTGGATGGATTTTGATTTGTTTTGCCCATGGATGTATGGTGAATGTCACTTATCAAAAAATGACCCATGTTGAATATTGATATAGATCTTAATGGGCCTCTTCGCTCCTTGCCTATTGGTTTGGGGTTTGGTGCATTAATGTTTTCTTTTGATTTACTTTCCAATTCCTAACACTTTTTTCTTTTTTGGGGAATCCTAGTTCATTGTATCTTTGAAAGAAAATGTTGGGTGAATATTTACAAGTAAAATAAATCTTGTCATCCACCTATGTTGCTAATTAAATCACTCTGTAGTAGCATTCAAACTTGATTTTCAGTCTTCTGACATTTTTTTCTTAAAAGTAATTGAATTTACTAATGTACTCTTGTTATTCAATCACATTGTAGCAGTATTCAAGATTGATTTTGAGTCTTCTGACATTTTGTTTTCCTTAAAATTAATTGGCTTTACTTGATTTATGTACTTGTGTTATTTTTTAATCCTAAATATTAACTATTAAGCTCCAGATTTTTATTCTAAGCATTGACAAAGTCGTTTACCTCCGGTAACTCTAACTTACAACTCAAATCAACAAAACCTCAGTCCGGATAGTTTTAGTTGACTATATGAATCCTCTTCCTTCATTTATAGTTCTCATTTGGATTCATGTTCATGGAAAATGGAAAGTGACTATGATTTACATTGGCCGTCAACTTACGGCGACCCCCCTTCTTTATCTAGACTTGAGACCGGCGGCCGTGTTAAAATAAATATTAAGCATGCACGGGTGGAGTTACCTGGTAACTATAACTTATGGAAACTAAATTAGTTGTGGTGTTCTTGTGGGGTTCTTATGCTATATCATATTCCATTTGTCCTTTTTCCTTTTTGTTAGAGTCACTTATTACTGATTTATTCACGTTCAATAATTTATAATTGCTGCATATGTAGATGGTTGGTAGTCGTTATCATGGTTTTCCCATAGTTATAGAACTTTTTATGTATTTGGGACTAGGACTTTATTGAGTTGAGTTTACTATGAAGTTCTCAGTCATTATCCGGACATGTTTATTTGCAGCAGCGACTTCCTTTCAGTTTAAGAATGGGTCTCGCAATCTGTGTATTTATGCCTCAACAGACTCGCATTAAGATGTGTCACTCCATTTGAATGGTTCTTATTTATCACTATTAAAAGAGTTTCTGTTTTGCCAAGTCCATTTTTGTTTCAATTCCTTTGTAATGGTATTACCCTAGTCAAGATAAGTGAGCATACAGAAACTGATAAAATAAATTTCCTTATATCTCTAGAGAAAAAATAAAAAAAAAATTGTTGAAGACTGTAAAATACTGTGGGGAACTTCTTAAGTAATCCTTATCTGAATTTTTTAACCTGACTTTTGGAAGCTATGAAAAATATTGCGAGCCCAACAAATTTTATGGTTGATAAATTAGCTATTGATATGGTTGTCTTCAATTCTCTCTCTCTCTCTCTCTCTCTCTCTCTCTCTCTCTCTCTCTCTTATAAATAACAAAATTTTATTAATAAAAAGAAGAAAGCATCCAAAGGATGTTGGTACAAAGCAAAGTGGTTAGGTTGTCTTCAAATCTTCTTCTGTGATGATTTGTCATCAATTTTTTCTGCTTTCTTGGAAATGCATATTAAGAGTAATATATAGTAATTGGATAATCACCTCCTTATTAAGCAGGCAGTACAACCTGGCCTGCGCGATAATGGTCTGCTTTTATAATGGAAGAGTTTGTCACCTTATTTTAGCATCACTGGATGGTAGGGAATGAGAACACCATAAATCTGAATGTTGTGGATATCTGAGGCTTGTAAGCCATAAGGACGGTGCTTCTTGTTGTCTTCAATTCATCTCCACTGTTTATTTTATCTATTTTTCAATTTTTTTCTCACCAGGTCAAAGTGTCCACGTAAATGGGTTTCCTGAAGAGGTTTCAGATCAGAACTTTGTGGATGAAGAGAAGTCAAGCAGCTTTTCCAGGGCAAAAAGGTTGAAGATGGATGTTGCTGATGGTGCCTCCAAATATCAAGTAATATTTCGAGTTCCTTTGTATATTGTCCTGTTGTTTCGTTCGTCGCACATCAATGCAAGATGACACTGATCGCTTTTTCTGCTCTTTCAGATAGTGCCATCTGGGAATCTTTCGAAAACGGAAACCTCAACTTTGGGGAACACTTCATTAGAAGAACAAGTACATCGTAAATGTCCACCAGAAAACATAGGCAGTCTTGGTGGACCCAAAAATTTGAGTGAGGGGGGAGGCTAAAGTAAAGTTTTGTTTTTTTTAAATATTTTGAGATAATAAGGTAACATTCTTATATTTTGTTGTGATGCAGTGAAAATGCTGTCACAATTTTTTTTTTAATTATTTGTAGTAAGGAAGATCATTTGTACGTCTCTGTAAGTATATTGGTTAGATGTCATGGTTAAGAAGATGCAGGTGATAGGGAGAGCTGGTCAGCTATATGGAGAAATCCCACTCGCAGTTTTGGAATTTTACATTTTCTTGTGGTAGATGTACTAAGCCTACTTGGTGTAAAGTGCAAATTGCCGGGTGCTCTCTTTCGCTTTTTTTGTTTTTTTTTTTTTTGGGGGGGGGGGGGGGGGGGGGAGTTGGTGTTGGACGTTTTGAGGTATAATTTTGAGTAATTTTTGATATTTTTTAAAATAAAAGTTACTAGTTGTAATTTTTGTTATATTTCGTGAAATAAGTAGCAAGTTTGAGTAATTTTTTGCAACTTTCCAGTGTTAGTAAAATTTATAGTAATTTTTTACAATTTTTAGTAAAATTTAGTAATTTTTAGTAACTATTAGTAACTTTTAAGTTGAGAAGTTATTTTACTAAAATAAGAAAATGACAAAAATTAGTGATTTGTTTAACATTCAAAAATTAAAAAGTTGATAGTTTTTTGTTAAAAATTTTGTTAGTTGGTGAACCCTTTGATAGAGAACTACAAGCCACTTCTGTGACTGTTGCGCCCGGTTTGTGTTGATGGATACGTAGCTTCGTTTAGGGCTTTAAATTTTTATGAAAAATTAATAAAAAAATTTCAAAAACGTCTAATTTTTTTCGTTTTTCCTGTTGGACTCGTTTCAATTCTTGGACTGCTTTCTGGCTGGTCATGTCAATGGGCACGTTTATGGCATGCCTAGCCTGCGGGCTTAGATGCGAGTCGTGTTCGAGTACGGTCCGACCAAACTTGTAAGGTCCACCATTAAAAAAATAATTGATATTTAGGATCAGTTTATTTAAATATAAAATATTTTTTAAAAAACATATTTACTTATTTTTTATTTTTTATAAAATATGAGTAAAATTATTTTTAAAAAATATTGCACATTGAAAAAAAAGGCACGAGCCTTAAAATAGTTTGTAATTTATAATTTTTTTTGGTAATTTGTAATATATAAATTTAGTTTGTTAAAAAAGCAAAAAGGCCTCTAATATATTTTTTTAATAAAAAAATATATAACTTATAAAATGGAATTTGTAATTGAAAAAAAAATTAAAAAGTAATATAAAAATAACTTATAAAATGGAATTGGTTCGGCAAACAGAGAGATAAAAATTTTTAGGGTGCGTTTGGAGTGATAAAAAGTGAGATAAATTAAGATAAAAGTGAGATAATTTGTAAGTTCGTAATTCGTGTATTGAAATAAAAAATGAATAATTTTTAGAATTTTTTAGTATTTTTTTAAATGTTTTATCACTTCAAACAAAGTTTTTTTTTTTTTTGATACGAAGAAAACCTCTCGCCGGTGAACCGTCGCGAGTAAAACTTCCGGGTGAGCGCACCACCCCGCAAGACACGCCCACCGATAAGACCAAGCGCCCAGGAAGGGATTCGAACCCGAGACGTAAGAAGCATGCCCACTCTCCAAGCCGGCCCCTGCTCCACTGAGTTAACCCGTGCGAGTAAACAAAGTTTTAATGTGTTGAGCAGATTAAACACTTTTAATTGGGTTAATTAATTAAAAAATTCATGTCAATTGTCGAAACCACTATAATTTAGAAACACCTTCACGTTTTTAATAAACACTAATTTTTTTAAACTAATACATGTTGCTAGTATAACAAAAATTATATAAAATTAAAATTTTTTGATTTACCGAACAGACTTCGGTGGGTCAACAACGGTTAAGTGTATATATGTGAGTAACGTTTTTAATCAATTTTTGCATTTTTTTTATCACCCAACGTTTTTGGGGTTGTTTGATTGACAAAAAGTTAGTCAAAAAGTATAATAAAAATAAAAAGATATGACATAAATGTGATATGTATAGAAATTTAATTAAAAAAATATAAAAATTAATTAAAATTAGTAGGTTTTAATAGTTTTTGTGCCACCAAACAAGATGTTAATTTTGAATTTTTGACTTCAATATAAAAGTCAAAATAAAAATGAGTTAAAAATAACATAAAATTAGATGATGAATAATGGGTGTGTTTAGAGTTGTATAAGATTGTAAAAATTAATGTCTAGTATTTTGTGCAGTGAGTAAAAAATTTTAATTTTACTACCTCGTAATTAGTATTTATAGGGATTTATAAAATTTTATATTATTTTATTTTAATTCCAAACAAGTCAAGTGACAAACAATTCATTCGTACGACAAATCAGTACCTACGAGCTGTGCCATGTCAAAGTTTACTCTATGATTTGAACAAGAAGCGTCTTCCGATGCCTACAAAAACCTCGACGGTGGCGCGGACTTCTCTTTGTGAACTCCATAATCGTGAACGACCCTAACGACCTTAACGTTACATAAAATTTCCCTCATTTTGGAGCTTTCTTTCTCTTTCTCCCCCAATTTTCCGAGGAAGAAAAGGAAGAAATTAAATAGGGGAAAGAAGTTGGTTTGGTGGGTATGGTCCCGAGTCAAAGACTCACAAGGCCGGGTTGGATCCAGGAAGAAGTGGCGAATTCTAGTGGAGCAGGAGCTTCGTCGAGCAATACTACCACCAAGAAGAAGAGATGGTCCAAATTGCTGCCACTGTTCGTAGTTCTGGTCGTTATAGCGGAGATTGCATTCCTGGGTCGGCTCGACATGGCAAAGAACGCCGCCCTGTTGGCCGACTCGATTCATCCGTGGACGTGGTTGCCTTCATCCGTGGCGTCGGGGCGTGATGAGGTCGGGTTGGGTGTGCCGGGTCCTGATCGGAGCTCCGAAGCGGACAGTTGCGAGGAGTGGTTGGAGAGAGAAGACTCCGTGGAGTATTCTAGGGATTTTGAGAAGGAACCCATCTTGGTTAAAGGCAGTGATCAGGTATGGAGTATTCAAATTTGTTTAGAGTATTCTTCATAATTTGTATGTATGTATATATATATTTTTCTTCTCTATGGTCTATTTCTTCTTTAAATTCTGCCTCTCTATTTCTACAAATTATCATCTTCTTATTATTTTGTGTTTTTTATGAATTAATTTCTACAAATTATCATCTTGTTATTTTGTGTTTTTTATGAATTAATTTCAGATTAAGAAATTTTAGGAGGGCAAGTTAGGAGAGTCAAAAAAGTTTTTCCTTATTTCTATAAGAAATGACTTTAGTTGTTAATCCAACTACTAACGTTGTAACGTAGCTTAGCAATAATTTTGGTTGGCCATTCTGGTTACTACTAAGATTGCAGTAATATTACTGTTCTGAAGATGGGTAGCAGTTTTAACATATAAATTACCTGGTGGATAATGGATGTTATGTATGTGCCCGTATAACGCCATGTGTATGTGAATCAATCTGCGCTTTGCCATATGATTTCAATTTGTGGACAAGGTTGCATCAATTCTGTGGAGCCTTTCATTCTTGGCTGTGGTTCAATACTAAATCTGTGTTCATTGTAGTCAGTGTAGTGATTAATATTTGATGTTTTAGTTAGCTGCATTAGAGGGTGAGCCTTGGTGCAGCTCCTTTGCAGTCTGGAGTTAGTGGCTTCAACACTGGGAATAGTCTCAACCCCACCACCTCCTCCATTTTTTTTTTTTTTTTATATGTTAGCTGCATTAGAATGGAAGTTTGTAGGTTATGGTTATGGATGTTTGCCAATTTGCCATGAATTCTGTTACATGTATTGGTAATATTTATAGGCTTCCTTTATGTGAAGTTAGTTATATTACTTATTATACCACCACAATTGTAACCATGCGGGAATTGTTTATTTTAGAATCATTTTAAGGACTATCGTAGAATTTTTCTTTAAAAAGTGTATCAATATGGCTTACCTTTGTCCCTTCTTTTCTAACTGATATTCCTTATAGTTTTGTCTTTGTTTGGAAAAATTTATCTTTAGGTTTCTGCATATTATACTTGTATATTTATATTTTCCCCATTTACAACTAATTTACGTATTCTTGTGGTTTTTGTTTATGGTATGTATCCTTCCATCTAGGAATGGAAATCTTGTGATGTGCGGTGTAAGTTTGAACATTATCCCAAATCCAAGAAGCCAGATGCTGCTTTGGGTTCTCCTCAACAGCCTGGGACAGCTGGGGTGCTTCGATCTATGGAATCATCTCAGTACTATCCTGAGAACAACATTGCCACTGCACGACGGTGGGTAAGCACACTATGAGATGACTTATTGTATGTTCATATTTCAAATATGAAACTGCCAAACTGCTACTTCTTTTGTTTATTATATATGGCTATTTTTATACCATCCGTTATAATTTTGTTAATACACCCCATATAGTTTTGCTAATTCGCTGCTATTGTTCACTTGTAATTTTCATTTATCCAGCGTGATGCACATATTCAATACCAATTCATTGCCAAAACTTTCAATTTTGTTAAAATAATTATAATTTTTGAAAATTATACTCTCAAAATTTTATTATATTACTATAATTATTCTTAATAATGATATTCTCACTTTCTACCGAAACAGTATGTAATCTTCGCCTTCAATGACTAAGAAGGTTGCTTCAGCCCCAGTTATATAGTGCTGGTGTACATGCTTGAATAGTCTAATCAACTGGAAAAATAAATCCTATGAATTGTATATGCTATTTTTATTTCTTATTTATTTTTTGGGTTTGGGTGGTTTCGTGGGTGGTTTGGAGATATTAATATTTTCTGTATATCCCCCCCCCCTTTTCAGATGTTTCTGTTGCTTGATCAAAAATTATTGTTCCCGTCTTCTCGTCTTTTGACAATGTTCCTCTTCCTTCTTTATTTTAAATTTTCATTTACTGGAAGGATAACATTACTAGAGAAAGGATTCACTTGGTGCATTTTTCTTGAAATAAAATTGACTATTCATGTGTGTGGTACAGCTGCACAACTTGGTACTTAGATTCACATTAGAAACCAAGATATCCTTTTATCCGCTGTCTATTGCTTCCTGTTTCTTAGATGACTTATTTCCGGCCATGACTATGGATGCATTGTATAGAAAATGAAGCATTTCCTGCTCAAACGTTGTAAAACAGTTATAATACAAGTGATGTCAATCTTTCTTGTCTATCAGGAAGGGATATAATATTGTGATGACAACTAGTCTCTCGTCAGATGTCCCTGTTGGGTACTTTTCTTGGGCAGAGTATGATATTATGGCACCACTGCAGCCGAAGACCGAGAAAGCTCTGGCAGCAGCTTTCATTTCTAACTGTGGTGCACGCAACTTTCGTTTGCAAGGTCTTATAGCACTTGAAAGGGCAGGCATCAAGATAGATTCATATGGCAGTTGTCATCGGAATCGTGATGAAGCAGGTGCACATGTCGAATATTCATTACTATAATTTCCTAAATTTATGGACTGCTACTATTTGTATGAGGCGTAGGTATTTTTCCTGTTTGCTTGTATTTATGTTATCTAGACACTAGCAACTTCTGTTAGCCTGAACGCTTTTATGTTTTCACTAGTCTACTGCATGTTGATCTTCCCTTGTACAATTCGTTGTTTTTCATGTCTTTCATAACTTGAAGTTTTTTGTATGATCTTTTCCTTGTTAGATGCGAGCTTCTTGTGTGTTTATGTTTAATATATTCTATATACTTACACATTGCAGAGTTATTTTTTTATATTTATTTTATATTTTATATTTTTTGCATCAAGATTCAGTTTTTGTATTTTGTTGAGTTCACTGGTATTTTTTTAGGTCTGTCCATCAAAAGCCTAAATAGCCATCAGTTGAGCAAATTTGTCATAAAATTAGAACTGGACTTGTGAGGACAGTGAAAGTCCTGAAAGTTTATTAACAGAAGAAAAAAGTTGTGATGCTTTATAATTTTGGCGAGGTTTGTGTTTATATATGTGCATAACTGGGTTCATGGAGGAAAGGGTTCTGTTGACGTGCTAATGTGTCCCCAGATTTACAAATATGTCCAGAATATAGATTTCTTCTGATGATAAGTCTTGACTTTATGCAAGGTAAGTATTTTTATCGTATAGGATCTAATATTGGCTGGTTTTTCTTGAATCTCATAAATTTCATTAAGTGCTCAATTCATTTGGGAAACATTTTATAGGGAAGCTATTGCCTTGGGAAGGTGTTAATTGTTGCATTTAGCTCTTTTTTTTTTTGGGGGGGGGGGGGTTAGTGTAGGTGGGTTTAACAAGCATTTATGAGAAGGGCAGCCTAATGCACAAAGTCTCTGCCTATGTGTGGTCTGGGGAGGGGCAATATATGCAGTTTTACCCCCAGTAATTGGAGAGGTTCTTTCAGAGTATTGAATCCAAGAAAATGCTGGAATATTACCGATCGCTAATTCTATGGACAAAAGCACTTGTTGCATTGAAATTCTTGTGTTTGTAATTGATTCATATATGCAAAACAGAGTCTAAGAGCTACTGCAGAATCCTGAAACATTTTCCAGATGTTTACCGAGTTCAATGATTGTTTTCTTGAGCAAAGCAGAGTTCACTCTGGCATAATTGTCCACAAGTCCAGTTTTGAGATCTTGAGAGGTTTGTTTGCTGCTCGCTTGGGTTTGATTTAAGTGAGGTGCTGTCATACAGAAATTGATTTTACAATTCTGAAAATTTGATAAACCTTTTGAATTGGAATTTGGGCGAAATTAAAAGTTCGATCATCACGAAGGATATCTACTATAAATATATGGGTTGGAATATGTCAAAATATGGCTCATATGGTTCACCTTGCGTACAAGGTTATGCAACCTCGGTGCTTGGTATTTAAATATACTTTACTCATCAGAAAGAGATAGAGATATATATATATATATATACACTATAATGGTGTATGAAGTTCCTCAGCAAATGTTAAAGATTTCTATATTGCTCTAGTCTTGATAGATTCGTGTGGTATCATGTGACTCAGCACTTACTCATATACCGAATGGTATTGTGGTAGTGGATACATGATGGGGGTTTTTGATCCATACAAGGAAAGCATGCCCAATTCACACACAAGTTCATGGATACGACACCTGGAGAGTGAGTAGGGTAAAGATTTGTGTCTTGTAATTGTTTCTACTTTCTTGTTTACCCTTGGACATGTAAATTGTTGTAATTTATGATTGCCAGGATCATTAAATCCACTTCGAACTGTTCTCTCACAAAGTATCTTTTTGTTCTTTGCTACAAAGAATTAGCAAATCTTATTAGATCTATTTTCCATGAATTTCATTTGCATTATTAGAAGTGATCAGAGTATCCATGGAATTAAAGCTCAAAATTCAGATGGCATGTGTAAACTTGAGAATAATTTACTAAAAAGTTTAACTCACCCAAATGGGTTGTCACTAGTTGGTATTTATACTCATACAATATACGCATACAACAAATACTGTATAAGGAACTTAGACTAGGTATATATCCTCTAGATACATGAATACTAAATACACTAGGTACATGCACATACATTAACAATCTCCTAAAATATACACACATTTACGGCTAATATTCTTCTAAAAACAGCAAGGTTGACCAAACAGGTTTGGAAACTTTTCAACAGCATGACACATAAATAAAGATCAATAATTTTTGAGAAATCAATAATATCTTCTGTCTAGAAAGATTATAGATGTTGGTAGTACATTTCCAGAAAGATTATTATATTGTTTTCAGTCAGAAATTTACCATGGGATTTCTTATCTACAAAATCTGCTAACTTGTATCAATTAATTACATAAATTTGATTTCAAAGTTCATTTCACTGTGTTAGCCAATCGTATGCGTGTGTGCCAATTCTTGCAGAACTTTTGTGCGGTTACTTCTGTTCTCAATGATTTTGCAGTGAACAAATTGGAAACTCTGAGGCACTACAAATTTAGCTTGGCTTTTGAGAATTCCAATGAGGAGGACTATGTAACTGAGAAATTCTTCCAGTCTCTTGTTGCTGGTATGAATATTAAACCTGCTCTGTCCCCCAGATTATATATTGGTTTTGTTTTGTTTTGTTTTTCTTTTGGTGGGTGGGGAGTGGGGATTTTGTTTTTAGAGTTGAATTTTTCATCCATTTTCTGATGATAAAGCCACAAATATGAATGTTGACCCAGTACATGGAGCATCTTAAAACAAGTTGATGAAACTGCTGTTGCTCTTGAGCTGACACTAATCAGCTGGATAATTATGAAAAAAAATCAATTATCAATTTCTGTTGGGAGTTATATTTACTGGAACTTGGATCATTCTACTACAGGAATGGGAATGGGAAGAGAGTGTGGTACGTCATGTGCTCTCAAATGTAGTATGCTTGGGATAAATTCATATAAATCGCATATTAGAATTTAAGAAACCAATAAACATTATAGCAGTTTGCTTTAAACAACTAGATATTCAATAAAGCATTTATTCTTAAAAGTAATCATGTATAGCACGTCAAGGAGCACCATGGCTATTTTTCTCTTCATCCAAAACCTCAATTAATCTATAGTTAAATTCGATTTTCTTTCCTCCTGAGGAAAACTTTGGCAAATAAATAGGAAAGAAAATTGAGTTTGCTAAATTGTTGGGTAATTGTGTTTCCTGCTAATACCAACTAGGAGTAAGAATCCTACTAAAAAAGGAGAATATTTGCTTTTCTTCTTGAACCAATTGGAGTGGTTTGAGAGTTATTTAACCATAGTTGGAAATAATTTCGAAGGAGTTTCTTTAAATGCAACTATTAGAATTTGCAAATAGTTTTTGATACTTGAAATTATGGGTCGGTTAGTTCCAATGTATAAAAGGAAACTATCATTTTTAGGATTGACTTGAGAAATTCTTAACCATGCTTAATAATGCTGATAATGGAATTTTTATTTTATCAAAATATGTAGGTTCTGTTCCCGTGGTTGTTGGTGCACCAAATATCCAAGATTTTGCTCCTTCTCCCAATTCATTTTTACATATTAGGGAGCTGGAAGATGCTGAATCAATTGCCAAGACCATGAAATACCTTACAGAAAATTCTGACGCATACAATCAATCATTAAGGTAAACATCAATATATGATTTGTCTGGTCTTGTGATAAATTGTGGCTGAAATCTAATATTGAGAGGCTTAATGCCCCTTAGTTGTTATTTGATTCTTTAGGTAGGTGTTCTGGAGTTACAGCTTCTTTTTTTTTTTCTTTTTTTCTTTTTTTCTTTTCTTTTTTTTTTTCCAACTAGGATGGGCCTAATGATTGGATGTTTGTTTTTCAGGTGGAAGTTTGACGGCCCATCTGATTCTTTCAAAGCACTAATTGATCTGGCAGCAGTCCACTCATCCTGCCGTCTCTGCATTTTCCTGGCGACAATGATCCATGAGAAAGAAGAACAGAGCCCAGGTTTTCTTAAACGGCCCTGCAAGTGTACCAGAGGCTTAGAAACTGTCTATCATGTATATGTTCGGGAAAGGGGAAGATTTGAGCAGTCGTCCATTTTCTTGAGGTAATTCATATTTGTCTCATTGAAGGGTTGCAAGTCTCATTATACATTTAAGCTTGTATGAATAGTAATTAACTTGATGTCTATGAAAGTGTGATCTGTGGAATGTATCTGTGTCTATTGTTGAGCTCCAGGGATGATCACTACAAGTGTCTTGGACTCTCGTCTAGGAAGTGGAGACAGTCACTGTTTGTTGGGTATTTGTGGGGGTTGTGTAGGTTGTTAGGTATTTTTCTTTGGTGACCGGTTCTTGGGGTTAGTCAATGGTTGAGTAAGGTTGTCATTCATGGGTTTATGCAAGGGATAAGGGGGAAAGAATGTCAAGGAATCTCTATTATGGTCAGTCATTCTTGACAAACTATGCCAATCTGAGAATGCTCATTGGCAAAAGGGTTCGCAATCTAATGGCCTGAGGGATGCATGTCCCTCTAGTGGTTGTTACTTTGAAAGAGAAAGGGGGTGGGGGGGGGTGGAGATTAACAACTTGGATAGGTGCATTAAATGCACGGGATAGGTGACATCCTTTTGAAGGGAGGGGCTAGTGGTTCGGTGAACCCTTGCTCTTGCATTCAGTCCATCGACATTGTGAGTGATCCCAAGGGAGGGTATTTGTTGAAGAAATTGCTTCCTAGACTTTAGGTGGTTTCTCGATTAGGAGAGTTGGGAAGGATGAGCAGCTCGCCAGGCAGCTGCTTCTCTAGGAGGTGAAGTGACCCTAATGAGGCAGCTCATTGGGAAGCGCTCATAGGGCTGCTTCGAGAAGGATCTCTTTGAGGATTTAAGAGGAAGTGACTGGCTTTCGTGACTAGGTGGATGAGGGATGCTGCGGTCAAGTTCATGAGCATGCTTGGGCGAAGGGTCCTGGTGTTGCCTCATGAGGCTGACACGTGGCCCTCAGGAGATGTGCCACATGGGCCACATCCAGAGTAACGAAAGTATCAAACCATTAAAGTTGAGTAATTTCCTACCTGATTCAACATCTCATTCCGTCGTCGTTTTCATGTGAATTTTGAAGTTAATAACTTTGTTCTTATCTCTCTGTCAATGTTGAATCTCTCTTGAGACCTAAGTCATTTATTTGGTTGTTAATATTTTCATTTTCGTTTTCTGGGGGTTTGGTATGTTATTTGTTCTTCTTGAATCCACCGATATAAATAGCTAACTAGCTTTGATTGGTGTCGCTGAAGGTCTTAGAATTCCCAGTAGCAATACAACTAACATGACATTCAACTGCTGGGGAATAAACATTCTACTTCGGCTCTTTCTTCAACACATTCAATATATAGTATCATCTACAGTTTACTTCATTTCTGGGCAGGTCGTCCAATTTGACTCAGGAGGCCTTGGAATCTGCGGTGCTCTTGAAGTTCAGTTCTCTGAAACATGTACCTGTCTGGAAACCAGAAAGACCAGAAAGCATAAGCGGTGGGGATGAGCTCAAAATCTACAGAGTATATCCTCTTGGCAAGACACAGAGAGAAGCTTTGTATTCCTTCAGATTCCAAAGCGATGTTGAATTTAGAAGACACATTGAAAGGAACCCATGTGCAAAATTTGAAGTCATTTTTGTGTAGATGAAATCCTAATTTTTATTTATTGGGTTAAAAACCGTTGACTGTTTGATCATTCACATTTTTTTTTTTTTAACCAAATCGGACTTCGATTGCCTCGTTTGAAAAATTTGGGATGATCTGCTGCTGATTGAGAGCAGAGTCTACTCATGTGGCTAAATTGTGAATCCCTTTGTTACATAGAAAATTTAGGTGGCGTTTGATTTATTTTTTTGTTTTCTGTTTCTGTTTTATGTGTTAAAAATTTCAAAACAAGGAAGTAGAAAATATTTTATTTTTCTTGTTTTAATTTTTTTTTGTTTTTTTGTTTAAAACTCTCAAAATGATTTTTTTTATTTTTTATTTTATGAATAAACTTATTTTATGTTTTCGAAAATAAATTTTAAAAATACAAGTAATTTATAGGTTCAAAGTAGAAAATAAAAAATAAAAATAAAAAATAGAAAAATAAATCGAATGACAACTTACTTTTTTGGGTTCTAAACTTTATCGGTGCATCGACGCAAAAAATCTGTCAGGAGTGTGGGCCTGTTACTTTAAATAAGGGTCTTTAAATTTGCTTTCTATTCACAAAATTATTGCACTAGCATTATTCTGGTAGTGTTTTTTTGATTTTTTTCTTTTTTTTTTTTTGGGTAAAACAGCACTTTTTATTAAAAAGCGAGAATTTGAATTCGTGATTCATTGAACAATTGAGACGTTGAAAATTGTTCACTAATGTCCCAGAGTGTGATCTCATTGGCAATGACATTAGTGGGTCACACCCCTTTAGAGCATTTGTATCAGTGTCTTGTAAATGTAGATTGGTGGCTAAAATAGAAATAACAATTTCCAATTTTGATAAAAATTACGGCTGCATCAGAATTTTAACCGAGTTTCTATAATTCAGATTGTTGGGAGTGAATATCTATCTTTAGGGACTCATTACCGAGTCTGCAGTCACCAAAAAATAATAATAAAATATTCACAAACTGCCTCACTTCAGCTTCCTTCTTATTCAGGGGTGAGTGTTTTTTTTTTTAACCTTTGATTGTTTTTCATCTGATGGATTGTGTAATAAATTTCCTTGTATCGGTGACAAAAAGCTCATCCATTTGTGCATCAAATTTTGAAAGTTTTTGAGAGTAAAAACTTCCTTGAGCTCGAAGTCTTGAACCGGATGCAACCTGCCTGCGGGCACGTTGCAGCCTCGGCTTTGTTTGCGGGCTCCTCGTAACCTTACTTGTCTACAGATGTCGCTGGTTAAGGTCGCAGGTTACTCGATCCCTTGGGTAAGCTGACAAGCTGTAGCCTGATGCAATCTTGTTTTGGAGGCTACAGTGTCCATTTTAGTATTATAATATGTCCATTCTGGGTATATTCTTGAGGATACGTTTTCACCGCCTACAGTCTTATAAAGCTTAATTTTGTCATTTCAGCCCTGCATTCTTATCTTTTCTGCTTTTAAACATTATTTTTAGTTTCGCAATCAAGTTGGGATCTTTTGTACGCGGGTAGGTATTTGGTTTCCTAGATATGAAGATTGGGTTGATTATTTTTGTTTGGTTCTCAAGTACAAGTATAAATAGGGGAGTTTAGAAAACGGGAGAGATGTAGAGTAAGAAGGAAGGAAAAAAAAAATTGAAGTTTGGAGAGGTGTGAGAGAAATTAGATGTTTGTTTTTTAGGGTGAGATATATTTCATGTATTTTTGTTTATTATTTTATATCTTTCTCATTTTGTATTCTCTTTTTGTCATAATAAAATATTATTTTTGTCTTTATCGGTGGACATAAGTATTACGCCGAACCACGTAATTCATACTCTTATGTATTACAATTATTTTTTATTTCTTACCCATAATTTTTTTTCTTACTTCGTTACCTTATTAAACTCAATTTTATTATTAAGTAAATGAGTCAAGTCTACGATACGTAGACTCCACAAATTTATTAAATAACTTTCATATTCTTCTGGTACGTGGAAGTCCGCAGTCGCTACTCCGTACTGGGGTGCGCACAGGGCGAAGCACGCTCCAGGACCCGAGAGTCGGCAATGGCCCCTGGAGAGTTAACCAGTCTAGGCAAGCCCTGGCTGACCGACACGACCGAGAGGAGGCCTTTAGGCTTCCGCCATTACAGCGGTAACCCACTCCCCCGTGAGGGAGTCGAACCCAGAACCTCAAGAGGCCCAAGCTCTAAGACAAGCCCGACTTCCACTCGGCCACCCCCGAATGGGCAATAACTTTCATATTCTTATTTAGAAGTAAGATAGTTTATTAAATGAATGGGCGGTGTTTGACTCCATTCATAAAGGTCTGGATTCTTTCATATATAATAGTTATCAACACTGTTCCACTTGGAATGACTTAACAGACATGCATGAGGATACATCCAAGTATCCAACCAATATAACACCAACTTATCGTATTGAAAATTTGAACTCAGCAGGAAGTGCTTGTTGGCCTACCTCCTCTTTTGCTAGCAAATTAAGGGAGCATTTGTGGGCGAAGGGATGCCACACTCTCTCTGTCTCTCTATCTTGAATCAACATCACAGCATGGACATGGGTTTGTAGAGACAGAGAGAAAGAGAGGGGGGGTTTGGATATAAATTGCAATCCGGCGCCGTATGTTCCAAAACATGGAATCAGCTTTTAAATACATCTCTTTTGCTGGGCAATTTTATAGGCAGACAGAGGCCTCAATTCATTCTGGGTGCTTGGAAGGACTTGATTATGGTTTTGTATGCCGTGGAGACTCCATATCTTTTAGGATCTTGATTGTGACCTCTGTTTCATCCTCTCTCTCTCTCTCTTTCTCTCTCTTTTTTTTTTTTTTTTAAAAGCTTGGCGTTTTTGAAACATACAACATAAGTATATCGTTGACGAGTTGGATTGATCGATCGATCGATCGAGCACTGCGTGATCGTTGCAAGAGCTAGCAACGACATGCAAAAACCTAGAAATTAAATCGACCAATAATTTGGGAGATATGGCAATATACTTACCAAAGCGTTTAAAATAAGATAAGATCGGGTCCACCAGATTAACAATCCATCCCTCACTCTTATCCCTTACGTTACGTTTGATTGCCAATAAAAACAGGAACTGTAACAGTAACAAAATTTTAATAATTGGGGATGAATTTTTTTATTTTTATTTTTTTACTAATATTTGATATTTATTGGGAGTGAGAATAAGAATATAAGTTAAAAGATTAAATCACTATTTTTTTTTTGAAACACATTAATGATTTGTCCAGATGCCCAAAAGTGAAATTTTTGGCAATTGCGAAATTCAAGAGATCAATTAAGAGTGTGTTTGGCGTATTATAAATTTTTAAAAGTTATTCATTACACAAATTACGAACTCACGATTTATCTTATCTTATCTCAATTTTTATCGCTCCAAATACCTACCAAAATATAATTTTTTTTTAATTTATGAGAATTCTCTTTTCTTTTTTTTCCTGAACCAATAGCTCACCAAATATAGTATTAATCAACCACACTTTTAAAGCACTATTTGTTATCACCCCCTGGCATGTCTTCATTGAAAAAAAAAAAGTACAACTACCATAAATTAAGGATTGAGTTAAAACTCATCATTAAAAAAAAATCATTAAATCAATACATAGTATTTTTTTTTTGGTCAAATATATAGTAAATTGAAATCCCGTTACTTGTGCAAGAAGAATAATATGTATTGATCATGTCTTTTTTTTTTGGTTGAAAGGTAAAGTTTTTTTTTTTTAAGAGAGAGAAGAAAGATTCAAACTTAAGTTATGAGCAAACAGAAAATACTCTTAACCACTGAATTACAGGCCACGCTTTAATACGTATTAATCATGTCACGGGCCATTAAGTTGGGTGGCGATAAGCACGCGCGGGCGCGCGCGCTTATTTGTGTAAAGTGACATTTTATTTGGTGTTACATCGAACGCATGAGGTGCAGTGCCAAATGGTAGTGCCAAATGGTAGTCATAAAGCTTGTGGATCGGATAGTTGACTTTCGATTAAGTTGTGCTTTAATGATAGATTGAGAAAATCCCAGTGGATTCCAAATGGATTGGAACTTTCTGGTTGGCGTTGTAGTCGTGGATTCAATGTTCTTATCTAACCTCCGTATCCATGGACAGAAAGGAATTCACATTCATTAAGAAGAATGGTGAGACACCATTTGTATTTGCTGAGCTCCTTTGAGCACCAACAGTAAGTTTTGACACTTACCAAAAAAAAAAAAATAAAAAACAGTAAGTTTTGACGTGCCGCACTCGCATATAGACACACACACACACAGAAATATAAAATATATCCTAACTTAGGTGGTGTTAAGAGGGTCAACTTTTATCTAAAAAAAATAAAAAAAAGTTATTATAGAAGTGCTTGTAACAAAATTTAATTGACAAAAGTTAGAAAATTTTGATACAAATTAAAAATTTTTAGTATATTTTGATAAGCCAAACTCTCCCTTGTGAGGAGAAAAAATGTGAAGGTCGAGCTTGAGTACTAACATTGTCCATGATATTAGCTCGTTGCTAGTGCAATCCTGGCCACGCATTTCATTTTTGTTTCCCATCTCCTTCTTCGGTTTGGTTCAAATATGGGCGCGTGTTTTATTTATTTATTTACTTTTTTTATTCTTTTTTTTTTTTGGTAACGGAAAAAATTACTAAGCAGTTTTACTCACTGAGTTACAAACTTTCGAGGGAACTAACGCAATAATCCACCACCATGACCCCTCACTTAAATCCTGGCTGCTCCATGTAAAAATCGAACCTGTGACCTGGGTATATCACCTAAACCTTAAGTTTGACTCCCGCTCCACTAGACCAACCAGGGGTAGGTTTTTTTATTCATTTTGTTTCAAACCCACGAATAGGACTGAGTTTAGGAAGATAAAAAGTTAACTTTTTTTTTTTGTGTTTGGGGAGGAATAGTAATTTATCAGTATATTTTTTTTATAATAGAAACTATTTTTATATGGATTCAATGAGACATATGTAGATATTCTAATTTTTACAATAGTTGAATTTTTATTATAATATTTTCAATTATACTGATAAATTTTATTTTTAAATATTTTAAAAATATTCATTTAAAAATATTTGAAAATTATATTGCTAACTAAATTTTTATTTATATTAAAAATTTTATTTTTAAATATTTAATATTCATCATAATTAATATATTATCCAATAATTAAAACATTTTTATTATTTGAACAACGTTCTTACAAAAATAAAATAAAATTATTGGGTCAAATGACATTGGGGGCTGTGTTTGGAAAAAAAACTAGTAGCTTGATTACCAGTTATTAGTTTTTTAATTTTTTTTAAATGATCGAATTTACCTTATTACATTTTAAACATTAAAAGGTAAAAATGTCATTTTAACAAAAAGTTAAAAAGATAGCCATTAAAAAGTTAGTTTTTTCCCCAAAAAAAAAAAAATAATTTTTAATAACTAGTTAGTAGTTAACTAAAAAAAAATTAGTTTTTGTTTTCTTCCTAAACTCAGTTTTATTTGTGAGTTTGAATCAAACTGAATAATAATAATAATAATAATAAAACATGCGCCCAGACTTGAACCAAACTGAAAAAAGAGAAGAAAAAAAATGTGTGGTCAGGATTACGTTGGCAGTGAGCTAACAATGTAAACGATGTTAGCCCTCTTGCTTCCTAAGCTTCAACCCATGCCAAAGAGTTCGAATAGGGATAGAATTGGGTTGAATTGAATTGGGTTGAATTGAATTGATTTGAGTTTTGATTAGGAGGAGTTGCAGTTTTGAAGAAGTGTAAAAAACTAAAATAAAAGTTAGTATAAAAGTAATATGTAACAAAATTTAATTAGAAAAAAAATTAAAAATTTTAAAATAACATCATTTTGATAAACGTATTATAAAAATATTATTTGATTTGGCTAAATCACGAATTTTCAAATAAAGTTTTTTTTTTTAAATTTAATTTTAGACTCAAATTTAAATGATTTAAGGGTCGAGCTCAAATTGGATATTTTTTTTGAATCAAACTCAGAGCAACTCAGAGTGGAGTGTCAATGATCAAATCACCACGAGCCAACCCCTTTTCTCAACGACCTGTTGATTGCCATATTGTCACTTCTCCATTTAACTTTTAATAGTTTATGTACATCTCTTCACTTTTAAATCATAGCACTTCGGATTAGAAGGAGAGATGAATTATTTCAGGGAACTTGTTTTCTAGCAAAATAATAACAAAAAAAGAAAAAAAAAGTACAAGCGTGTGGTGTTTGCCACTTGCTTGTTTGGGAGAAATATATCCGAGAGGAATCAAAATTTTCACTCCGGATAAAACCAGAAAGTACTGCCGCTGTCCTGAGAGGGAAAAAGTGTTTCCAAACATATCTTAAAGAATCTAGTGAAGATCAAGGAATGAACGTTCAGTGCCGTATTCCAATAGCTATTTTGTTTTTTTAAATCTGTGAAATAACTAAATATTAATTTATTCTTTATTCATTTTTTAAATATAGAAAATAAATGCACTTCATTCTTTAATTTTTATTTATACTCTAAATAAAAATTATCTCATTGATAGCTAATGTTAAAAATACCCGAACATCCTGCCAAAGATAAAAGAAAGATTATCTTATGAATTAATTTGCGTAAATAATTGAGATCCTGTCATAATAATTACATAATTATATTTATTTAAGTTTGTATATGATGTGATAATCTATATAGGCACTGTTGGTTTGTAAACAAATAACAAAAAATTTTATAAATTTCTGTTAATTTTATATCACATCAACTTTTTCCTTTCACTGCATGCATTACGAACTCTTAATTTATCTCACTTTTTTTCACTCCAATCACACACATAATAAGTAAACTCAACAATTTAAATTTAAAATATTTTTAATTGCTGTATTTGTTCAATGGCCAAAATTATATACTTCTTTTTTTTTTCTTCTTCTATCCTAGTTTTTTTTTCCAGTAATTTCACTTAAAACTTCACTCTCTCATTTTTTTCATATATTTTTTAAAAAATATAATGTGATAATCTATATAATAAGTAAACTCAACAATTTAAATTTAAAATATTTTTAACCGTTGAATTTGTTTAATGACCAAAATTATATACTTCTTTTTTTCTTCTATTTTAATTTTTTTTCCAGTAATTTCACTTAAAAACTCAAATTATTTAAAATAATTTCTCCGCATCAAGTAGTAAGATCTTACCACAACCATTATACTTTTGATATTTCATTGTCAAAGTATGATGTCCAAATTGAACGAGGATAATTACCAAAAAAAAAAAATTTATTAAAAAAAAAAAATTGAATGAGGACAACCAGATCCAAACAAACCCCGTAACTGCCGATTGTTGGGTATCCAATCGATTTCAGGCAGTCTCGACCTCTAGTAGCCGCAATTCTAAAGTGTATTGGTTCAATGAACAAGTCAACATGATATCAAATTGCAAGCCAAGTTGCTTGAGTGCTCTCAATATTCTAAAAATAATTGAAAAGAAAAAATTAAGAAAAAAAGTGAGAGAGGATTAAATTTGAAACCATTACAAAGATTTTTCAAATAGAAACTAAGAATAGAATTATGGGGGCGAGTGGAGGTGTAATTTTTAATTAATAAAAAATTATCAATTTTTTTGTTTTTTAGCATTTGATAAACTATCACCTTTTATCATTTTTCTATTTAGTTACAATAACTTTTCAACTCAAAATTTGTCAAAAATTACTAAAAATTATCAAAAATTACCAAAAATTTACCAAACACCCAAAAATTAAAAAAAAATTACAATAACAACTTTTGGTAAAAAAAAAAGCAAAAAAAAAGCTAAAAATTATACTTTAAAACGCCCCCCTATATCAAAAATTTTAATTGGACATTAGTGGACAGTTTTGAGAAAAATAATTACGATAATGACATTTTCAAATATAGCAATCGAATATTAAAAATATACTAATAAAGTGTCACAAATTGTGTATATATTACTCAATTAAACTTGTTTATGAATAGTTATATAATTAAAACGTAATATATTTAATTTATAAAGTTTAATAAATAGTGGCTAGTGATCAATTCCCATTCTCAAAAAAATATGGTGCTTGATTTTCATTTTTGGAATTCCCCATTGATGACCTTGGATCTTTACTAATGCTAAGGTCCAATGATTTGCACTTAATTTAGGTCTTCGTGATAAGAATTACTATATATAGACATGTTGGTACTTTAGAGTAAAATCCATTGAGAATTCAATCCGCCCATGTTAGCTAATGGGAAGCATGCCTTAATTCAATGGAGCACAGCGAGAAAACATTAAGATATTCCGAATATTTAAAAAAGAAAAAAAAAAAGAAGTGAAAGAGAATTAAATTTGAAGTCATTGCAAAGATTTTTCAAATAGAAACTAAGAATAAAATTATATTAAAAATTATAATTGCACATTAATAGATAGTTTTGAAAAAAAAATGATTAAGACAATTATAATTTCAAATATAGCAATCAAATACTAAAAATTATACAAATAAAGATTTTCTGAAACATTATGTAATTAAAACGTAATATATTTAATTTATAAAATTTAATAATAGCGGCAAGTGATCAGTTCTCATGTCCAATTAATTTGTACTGAATTTGGGGTCTTCATTATAAGAATTACTATATACAGACATGGAGTTCTAAGAGACTGCAGTGAGAAAATTTACTGTAAGGGTTGTAGTAAAAAATGAAGAGTTTAGATTTAATTGTATTTAATTCAATAGTTCTAATTTAATTTTATTAAAATTACTTTCAAAATAGACATAGAAGTTAAAAAAATCTTATTGAAATAAAAAGTTATATGTTATTAAAATGTAAATAAATCTAAATTTTTTATTTTTTCATTACAGCTCTTGCAGTAAATTTTTCACTGCAATTCTTTAGAGGAAAATCCATTGATAATTCAATCCACGCATGCCATCTAACAGGGAAGCATGCCCAAGTTGAATGGAGCAAGGTGAGATGACACCAGTAAGGTATTTGTTTGAGCTTCAAGCAATCATACATTGCACCGTCATTTCACCAAAGAAAACAAATGTACATATTTGCCTGTGCATATGGGGAAACTTTATCAATATCATTTCGTATAACTTTTTTTTCCAATAAGAGAATTGAGACACATCAACTTTTGTTCTATCCACTTAAATTATTGTAAATTTTTTGGTGGATAACTTATTGTTCGGAGAAATTTTTGACCCATTTTTTTCTGAGAGCAGAGTCCCCCCTCTCCCTTGTTCCCAAGTGCTCCCTTTCGACGTCAATCTGCATATAAGAAAACAGAGAAATAAAGCGGTCGGAATTTGTCGGCAACTAAGGACACTCTGATGCTTAAGTCAATAACTCATATAGATAATAAGCTCGTGTAAACAAATAGAGATAGAGAGAGAGCCAGAAGAGTGGGAGGAGAAAAAGGGGTCCCAAAAAGACCCTTCACTTATCTTCATTTTCAGTATTTATAGATAGAATGTGTGACATACTTTTTACTGATTTGACTATTACTTTATTTTGATATGACTTAAAGTGGATGTGTGTGGCTAACATTAAATGCCAGATGTTGTAAGTTTTGGGAGCCGTGCGGAAGTAACTTTATTGCATATACTCTGCAGATCTTTTCTCTTGGTACATTTAAGTGCAGTAAGTGAAGTAATTATATAATATAACTATCCAGTTATTTATTCCTAACTTAACTAGAATGTATCCTCTCCAGTTAGGATGCTGTATTGTGGTCGGGGATGCACTACTATGGTCGGAGGGATATCTTTTGGCCTCACACTTACATTACTACACTGTTTGGTATTATTATTGTTATTATTATTGTTATTATTATTATAACTTACATTAATTTTACTACACTGTTTGGGGTAAATATTATCTTTTTATTTTTTTTTGGGGGGGGGAGACAAGTGGCCTCAAAATGTGACATTTTTTTCTGGTATCTTTTCATTTTGGACCAAATTTGAAAATGTTAGAAGGCTGGCCTGGTGATGCATTCTTTTGGATTTAATCAAAACAGATTAAAAATTTATCAAAATTTTCTAAATGGGTTTTAATTCGTCAAAAGTTTCTAAATGAAATGAAGCTACAAATAAAGGCATAGAGGGAATGAGTGTTGTTTCTAATTTGAGTTGACATACAATCCCCCCCCCCCTCCCTCTCTTTTTCTTTTAAAGCACTAAGACCACATATCATCAAGATGGAATCACAAGCAGTGTTCTTACATCCCTAGCGAAATTATGATGACCCCTCCGACAACCGCTGTATCCATTTTTACGACTTTTAACAAGAAATTTTTGTCACGGATGGACAATCATGTGAATGAACATAAATAAAAAAAAAAGAAAAAAGAAAAAAATAGACAAAACATCACCGAGGCATGATGAATCTCTATTACTAATCAGAGTGAAGTGAAGTGAAGTGCTACTTGTACTAGATTTAACATTTTCGCAGCACAAATCATTTTAAAGTGTATTGTCACGCTTTAAATTGAAAGGTCTACTACAAACAGTATAAAAAAAATGACAATTAATTTAAATGAAAAAACAAGCCTACTCAAAGGTCATGTCTAATCGATGAACATTGACCACATGTCACTATTCGAGTCAATTTCTATACAATATACTATAATAATAACACAGAACTGTCACATAATTTTTAAAATATAATCATCCCTCATTTATATATTTAAAATAATACAATGTCATTAAATATATTAGTATCTAAATAATTACAAATAAACAATATCTTAAGTAGGATAATAATACAAAGCAAAGTTTCGAATTCATGCGCCCGACCGTATCACAATTAAAGAAAGGGATTTATATTGGTCATACTTTACTAGTAATCAATATAACTCACTCCCTGTAAACTGGCTAAATCTCACATAATAAAATATAATTAAGAGAAGATATTGTGATTGGATTTCTTGTAATATCTGCCTCATTCTGGGTGTGTTTAGAATGGTAAAAAATGAGATTAAGTGAGATAAATGATACATTTGGAGTGATAAAAAGTGAAATAAAATGAGGTAAAGTGAGATAAATTGTGAGTTCGTAATTCATGTAATGAGATAAAAAGTGAATAATTTTTCAACGTTTTTCATTAATTTTCAGAGTATTTTGTCACTTCAAATGGAATTAAAGTGAAATAAGCTGTAAATTTATATTTCATATAGTGAGATAAATTGTAAATAACTTTTAAAATTTTTTTAATATTTTTTTATCGTTTTTCAACGTTTTATTCATTCCAAACGGAGTCTTTAATTGCATATCAAACCATCTTTAAAGTAATAAAAACCAAAAAAAAAACTTATTTATCTAAAATATAAGAGCGCAGGGTTCCCTGGATAGTGGGTTACCAAAATTTGGACCGATCAGAAGACGGCTAACTACCCGTTACGTCTGGAGTCGCACACACTGTACTAGTTCCTTCCAGTCCCCGATCGCAACTAAAGCGACATTGGTCACCGGGATATAGACACGTGTCCGACCCAACTGTTCCCAATCGCGAGTAGCACCTGACCTCCTCTACCTCCCAGAAACCGACTTCACTTGGGAGGACCGAATGGAAGGTGGGGGGGACCCCATACTCGCGAAGGTTCCACCTATAGCATTTTCTCCGTACACCACGACCTCGGTCCACTCGAATATAACGCCGCAGGAGGGTCATCGATCTGACTAGGTGTAGATCTGACGGTTCAACGAGCTAGCTGTATTGCACTGACATTATCACTGGGTCCCTTGTTGAGCAAGAGCATGTGAGGCTCCACCCGCCACGCCGGCTTATCAAAGCCAAAGGTTTGCAATAAAGACCACAGAAATTGAAAATGACAGAAGTTACCCCCGACTAATATCCCCTTTCAGATTTTAAACCCTTTCATGGTTCTGTAAGCTTATGCTTGTCTTTGGAGTTTCATAAAAGTTTAAAAATTAAAAAAAAAAAAGGTAAAAGTTAGTGTAAAAAAAGTGACATATGATAAAATTTAATGAAAAAAAAATTACAAATTTTTTAAATTTTTTGAAAATTTTTAAAAATTGCTACAAATTAACCAAACGTTCTTAAAAAAAAAAAAAATTCGAGAATAAATTTACTTGTTTATCTCGGTTGAATAAAGTAAACATATAAATTCAAATAAATTTTTTAAATTCAATAAATGAATAAGAGGAATTTAAGTTAAAATGTGTTTAACTTGATAATATTTATAAACATGTTTATTCTTCATTTATGAATATATTTATTTATCGCCAACATGGTTATAATTAGAATAATTAAAATCATATATTTTTACTAATATTTTAGATTAATTATAAGGTGTTTGTTTATTAATTTAAAATTTTTTTATTAAGTAACAGAAGTTTATTTGTAAAAAAAAAAAAAAGATTTATATGTTAAGTTTATTATTTAACAAGCTTGAGAATACATTTGATTACAAGCTTAGGGCTATAATTGATTTGAGCTGAAACTCGTTAATAAATTTAATAAATAAATTTAAAAATAATACTACAAAGTCGCTCAAAACTCAACTCAAATTTAAATTTATCAATAAATTAAATCCAAGCATGCTTATCCTCTCTCATTTGTACTTTTATTCTTATTTCCAACTTTTAACCCGTACTTCTGTACATTTGCATCAGTTGCTAGTACAAGATTAACTTTTTTTTTTTTTTTTTTTGTTGGATGAATGTCCCTCCCCTCTCTCTCTCTGTGTGAAATAGCCACATGATGTAAGATTGTTGCCCAGCCTTCTTTCCTTACATCCACAAATGTCTTAATCTCTTTTTTTTTTTTTTTTTTTTCCCTTCTGATTGGCAAAAGGTATAACCAAAAAGCATCACGCAACTCGCACATTCACCACATTCTTTTATGTTATATATAATAATAATATAAAAATAAAAATTCGTCACGTTGTGTTACTTTGCTTCTCAAAGAATATCAAAGTCCAATGGTGCTTAAAATGAAATGATAAGCCCAATTAAAGTCTCAGTCTGTTCGGCTACCGGCCAACATTTTTTTTACTAACTACCACCCTTGGTCGGTCTAGTAGAACAAGAGTTAAACCTAAGACTTGAGTGATATATCCAAGTCGTAAGTTCAACTCTCACCTAAAGCGGTGAGAATTTAAATGGGGGCTGTGACAGTGATTTGTTACGCTAATTCCCCTGAGGGTTTGTAGCTCAGTAAGTAAAACCACTAGATGATTTCTCCCGTTACTAAAAAAAAAAAAATATTTTTTACCAACTTCTCACCGGTTATTAATTTTTATTAATTTTTTTTAACTTTTTCTCATTAAAATTTACAAAATACATTTTTTTAACTTTAAATAACTTCTTTCAATTTTCACTAATTCTTATAAAATTTTATTAAACACATAATTTTTTTTCAAAAATAAAAAGTGATAATAGCAAATCAAAAATTGTAAAAAATTTCGCTTTTTTTATACACCAAGTGCACCCTTTGAGTCCATTTACCGTTACCTCCCTGCCTAATTCGATAAGCTTATGGTCAAGCCAAGTTGATTAATGCATGACTGCGTACTTCTATCTACCCTGTTAATTTGTTTGTGTTGTGATTATCACTGTCATCTTGTTTTAGTAGGCACAAAATTAAATATAGCACAAAACATATCGACAAATAAACTTGGTCAAGAAACAGAAATTAAAACATATTTGGCTTCCGTTTAGAGGGTCGGTTTGGCATAAAAAAAGGACTCCAAAAACTTCTATAAATCTCCAACAACCCATTTATTTTTAATTTTTCTGCCATTACTAATTTCAAAAAATTCTAATATTTCGCTAAAAAAATAAAAACATCTAAAAGTAAGTTAATCGAATGTGTAAATTTTTTATACAATCATATACTTCGTGTTGAAAGCTTTCAAACGAGTACCATTGTTGCTATTTTTTGTGAATTTTTTTAAATCCGTGAGAACGGATTTAGAAAACTGTTCTCAGGGTTTGCTACTTTTCAGAAAAAAAAAAGCTTCAAAATTAACCTCAAACCACATTTTATCTCAATTTATCTTATTTTTTCTTACTCCAACGGGGTCAGAGTAACAAAAAATTTTGAAAAATGATAGAAAATACTAAAAGATTTTAAAAGTTATTCATTTTTATCTCACTGTACGAATTACGAACTCACAACTTATCTCATTTTTTTTTTTTTTTTTTACTTTAAACATACCCTTGTAATCAGTCGTGTGGCTCCCCTACCTTTAGCAGGAAACGGAAGGTCCAAATTCCAAGCTTTGAGGTTCATATAACTAACAATGTGTATATATGATAAGGGATAACCAAATTCAGACTCTTATAATGTGCATGAGCATCGACCGATTCACGTTGAAGTTTGTAGAGGCAATTAGTCTTGTTAATTTTAAATTTTTATTTAAAAAAAATTATTTATTATTGTTAAACTCTTACTCTCATTTATTCTGAAATTGCATTAAAAATTCTTTTTTAATCTTTTAATTATATATACAAAGATCTCTTAATACTTTGCCTCCATCCTCACTTTTTCCCTTTGCTGTGCATGTTTATAGAAATAATAGTTCACGCAAGTTAAATTAATTAATTAATATACATATATATATATATATATATTTTTAAATTATCTCTACAAATATTTTTATTGCATTGCTGTAGTTATTCTTAAAAAGTTAATTTTATTACGACTGTAATTAATTTTCACCCTCTTATTAGATACTTAAAATTTTTACTTTGGATCATTGTGTGAAGCCTTATCGCAACTTTCTTTTTGCCTTGTTTATTTATTCCACTCGCATAAAATTTTACCCATTTTTCTTTTTTTTTTTCACAAAAGGTAATCTTTTCGAGTGTCCACTAGTAGACATGTTTATATGAGAACAATCGAGAATCGAATTATTTGAATTTTGTTATTCTTCAAAAATAAACAAAATCAAATTAAAAATTGAATTATTCAGAGTTGAATCAAATTATTTTGATTTAGTCAGGAACGAAACTAAAAATTTAATAAGGAGGAACTAATTCTTATAAATTTTAATTTTTCTCTGCCAATCTAGAAAATACAATCATATATCATGAATTTAAAAAATCAAGTAAATATATAAAATTCATTCATAGACTTGCTTAAAAAAGATTTACTTAACTAAGTTAAAATATTGATGATCTAACTCAAGAATCAAGCTACTTATTTTATTAATTGGCCAATTCAAAAATCAAGTTTCAAATTAAATTTCATATTTTATTAATGATATAAAGTAAAAAAAGTTGAGGTGACAATATTTAAAAAATATATATATACTTTTAAATACACCTATATTATAATTTTTTTTTTTAAATTTGGAAGGGCGCTGGCCTAGTCATATCTTAGGTTCGTCCATGGATCTAGTTCGGATTAAAATTGAATTTATCAAAATTCTATATATATATATATATATATATCAAAATTTTATTTTATTTTATTGATAAATATATCATTATTGTATCATATAAAATCATACTATATAAACATATAATTTTTAATTTATTTTTATACAAAATTATTATTATTTTTGTTATACATTTTATGTTTATATTTACATTAGTTTTTGATTTGGTTTTCGATTATCAATTCTTAATATATAATAATCAGAATCGAATCAAATTTTAATTTGAGTTTAAAAAAAAATTCAAAATTGAACCAAGAACTAAATAATCAAACTGACTGAAAATTTCAATTTCGATTTCAATATAATTTTTCACGCGTCTATCCATTAATGTTATTTGTGTGAACACGTTCAAATGATTTACGTAAGACCCATTTAATAACGTTATCATTTTTTTTATATTAATTATTTATTTTTTTGGTTTTCTGTTATTCTATTTTTTCTGAAATGAAACTTAAACTGCTTTGGAAATTTAATTTTATTTACAATAATTAATTTTTATTTTAATAAAATTTTTAAAAGTTAATTGAATAATTAATTAAATTATTTATTATAAATAATTTAATTCAATAAAGATAAAATATATTAAATATAATTTAATCAGATTTTTTATTAAAATAATTTAATAAAATATATTTCATTCAATGAAAGTGAATTAAATTAATTAATTTAATTATATTATCTATAAAAATAATTTATTAAAATATATTTCATGTTTATTAAATTAATTTAATTATATCACAGATCTGAAGGGAATAACATTACTTGTAATGTTAGGCATATGATATCATCAGAATTGTGAAACGTCTTATTAGAATCGGACAGTGAATGAACGATTCAAAACTCTGAGTCACATGATTAACATTACAAATGAGACTGGACTCCGACCATATAAATGCGATACAGTGACAAGGCTGCAAAAGAAAATGTACCTAATCACATCCCGAAAACAAAGGTCAAGCTTAGAAGGAATAGTGTTAAATCATTTTTCATTTTCTTTGGAAAAAAAAAAATACACAACGAAAAATAACCCATTCAATAAGAACGTCCATTAATTTATTGAGGACATTCTTGTAAAATTTTCTGTATTTGACAGCACTTCAGAGGAAAATACTATCCTATCATAATAAGAAAATAATACCAAAATAATGTGACAGTGATAATTCAAATAAAATAAAATAAAAATAATAGATATCTTTTAAGTCCTACCTTAAACAAATTCCTATTTTCATTTTTGTGTTCTTGTGTGGTAACTAACCTTTCAATTGCAGATTTGTCCGTATATATCCACCTCATGGGCTTCCCAGCTTTCCTCTCTATATAAACACCAGCCCACCTCATATCCTGCCACTGATTCAGTTAAGCTTCATCCTTCACCATAAATATATATATATATATATATATCAACTCTTTTCACTACAAAAACCACCATACTGCAACATCAAAAGCTCAGAGAGAGAGAGAGAGAGAGAGAGAGAGAGAGAGAGAGAGCTGCTACAATTTTGTAAATGGAGATTATGTCTAATTTTATATTCATCTTGCTCTTCCTCTCTACTCTTTTCTTATATTTTCATTCAGAGAAACAAAAGAGAAAACCAAAACGAAAAACTTATAAGCTTCCCCCAGGTTCAATGGGGTGGCCTTATATAGGGGAGACCCTCCAACTCTACTCTCAAGACCCAAATGACTTCTTTGCTGAGAAACAAAGAAGGTAAATTCATGTCATTATGCTTTAAAATTCTTCTCTCCCCAAGCTTTTTCTCTGGGAGAATTCTAACATCGTTATTAATGCTTATGTATCTGATTCAGATATGGGAAAATATTCAAAACCCACGTGCTTGGCTGCCCTTGCGTCATGCTGGCTAGCCCTGAGGCTGCACGGTTTGTGCTGGTTACTTATGCTCATCTGTTCAAGCCGACATACCCCAGAAGCAAAGAGAAGATGATCGGCCCTTCTGCGCTGTTTTTTCACCAAGGAGACTACCATGCTCACCTTAGGAAGCTGGTTCGGAGCTCGTTGTCTCCGGAAGCAATCAGAAAGCTGATTCCGGATATCGAATCCAGAGCCATTTCTGCCTTGGAGTCATGGGCTGCTACTGGGCAAGTCATCAACACCTTCCGGGATATGAAGAAGGTCTGTGTTAATTTGGGCATGCCTAGTGAAACTCCTGCTATTTTGGGACACTTTTGACCAGTCTAAGTTGATCACCTGGGGTTGGGATTAGGGTGTCTTTTTCCCGTTACTGGCTTCTTTAGAGTTTTTTTTTTTTTTTTTTAATGGGTACTCTTCTAAATTCTGATTACATTAGTGGTCCTCATCCACCTTTATTTTCCCATTTCGGAATATGCTTTTCTAATAAGTTTTGGGTTCTACTAATAATCTTCTACAGTTCTCTTTCGAAGTTGGAATTCTCTCTGTGTTTGGTCACTTGGACAGGAAATACCAGGAAGAGCTAAAGGAGAAATACTGCATAGTGGACAAGGGCTACAATTCTTTCCCTACAAACTTGCCTGGAACAGCATACAACAAAGCAATCTTGGTATTAGCAAAGTCTCTAGTCATTTCTAGTCTGTGTCGAAGTCTTTTAAACTGAATGTTTCTCTAAATCTTTGCTTGATGAATTCTCCAAGGCAAGGAGAACGCTCAATCAGATGGTGAGTGAGATAATCTGTGAGAGGAAGGAGAAAAAACTACTGGAGAAGGATCTCTTTGGCCACCTATTGAACTTCAAAGATGATAAGGGGCAGACTTTAACTGAGGATCAGATTGCTGATAACATCATTGGGGTTCTATTCGCAGCTCAAGATACAACTGCTAGTGTCTTGACGTGGATTCTCAAATACCTCCATGATGATCAGAAACTTCTTGAAGCGGTTAAGGTAACAATTGCACAGAGGTTCTAAAAACTCCATTTAGGTGTCCATAATTGAACAAGGTATAAAATTATACACTTAAATGACTTTTGATTCTCATGATTACTATGATTTTCTGATTACAGGTAGAGCAGAACGCAATATATGAATCAAATGGTAGAGGAAACAGACCCTTGACATGGGCTCAGACTAGAAATATGCCACTAACATATGGGGTAAGTGCTCTAACACTTGCATAATCTAGACTCAGAAAGCATGTTCTTGAAAGGGTGATCTGTGAACCACAGTATTTCTAATTTCAGGTCATATTGGAGAGCCTGAGAATGGCAAGCATAATATCTTTCACCTTTCGCGAAGCAGTGGTTGATGTAGAATATGAAGGTATGGATTCAAATCACAAATACCCCATAAATTAATAATAACAGGCTTTAATGGATTATTGAATAGTTTATGGATTGATATATAATATAACAGGATACATAATTCCAAAAGGGTGGAAGGTGATGCCATTGTTCAGGAACATCCACCACAACCCCGAATTCTTCACTGATCCTCAAAATTTTGATCCATCAAGATTTCAGGTATTTGATAATATTTGGCTCCCTTTCTCTTTCTTTCTGTAGCGAAAGGCTAATAAAAAGTTCAAAAGTTTTTTTTTTTTTTAATTTTATATATCAATTTTCTCTGGCTGTGGTGGAATCAGGTTGCTCCTAAACCAAATACATTTATGCCGTTTGGCAATGGAGTGCATGCTTGTCCAGGGAATGAGCTTGCCAAGCTGGAGATGCTAATTTTAATCCACCACCTGGTTACCAAGTTCAGGTATGATAATGACAGTCAGACATTTCTCCCCCAGAGAAAGAGGGAGAAAAAAGTTCATAGCCTTAGAATAATCTTAATTTATGGAACACAAAAAAAATAAATAAATAAATAATAAATAAAAATAAAAAATAAGTTAAAACTTTAAAACACAGAAGATTTTTTTTTTAACCTTTTTATGCATGTAGTAGTGTATGCATATATATATATATATATATATATATATTTTTGTAATTTTCGACAGAGAAAAATCATAAAGTAAAAAAAGTTTTGCACGAAACAAAGTCCATCTGTTTTAACAAGAATAAAATGGCTTTGATATGTATAACTCAAACTCAAACTAAGACAAGAAACTTATAAGTCATTTTCTCAATACCAGGTTGGTCACAATTAAGGGCTCATGAAATTTATTAGAATATAATTTAAGGGCTGGAAGCTTAACTGGGGAGGATGTATTTGTCCAAGTTCCAAAGCAAAAAATATATTCCGAGAAGGCTTTTTTTGTTTGTGCCTGGTGATTTTTGGTTGCAGGTGGCAAGTGGTGGGTTCCCAAATTGGGATTGAGTATGGCCCGTTCCCAGTCCCTCGGCAAGGCCTACCAGCCAAGTTTTGGAAACAATCAACCCACCAAGAAGCTTGCATGTAGGAGCAAGTCTTGTTATCCCTAATTTCTCAATTAAATCCTACAATCAAATATTATTAACCGAATATTTTCCGAAGTATTATGTAGGAGAATATAGCAATATTCCTCATTTTTTCTCTCTTTTTTTTTTTTAAGAAAAGGTAAATGATGCTGTGCAAAGGATTCGAACACCTAACCTCAGGGATGGATTGCAAGGCGCTGTACCAGCTGGACTGGAGAGCTCCTCGTCCTCATTTTTTCTCACTCTCTCTGTGTCATCTGCCTAATTTTAGTATTAGTAATTTGCATTTTCTACTTCCATTAACATGTAATTAATTATATAAGAGACTATTAAAGATTCACATTACTAGTGGAGTTAGTGTTCATGTCTCTCCTTCTGATTGTTTCCAGAGTCCACACAATATTACTATAGACTTCACATGGGGGTGCAGCGGCGGTGGCCTAAGAAGTGCCACGTGGTGTGATTGGCTGGGCAGGAAGGGCCATGCCCTCGGATGAAGGGAACGCCCTCTCAAGTACATGAGCTCGTTACTGTTTTCTAAAGGTGGGACCCATGCCCCCACGCTGTTCAAAACTAATCCGGATTATCCCAGTCTAAAATCATAAACTCAGATGCCTATAGAAAGATATGCATGTACACAACCAATTTGACTCGAAGATCTGCTTATAATATGTTAGAAAGCAAAACCTAGAATTCAGTCTCTGATTGATTTCACAATGGCATAGTAATTATCCTTCACTCATCAGCACAGTTGTTTTATGACCAAAAGGACTATCAAGACAGAGAAATAAATTTCCGCAGTGACCTCAATTATTGGGTAGGTCATGAAACTCCGGTACAAAGAAGAAAGATCTGGAAAAAAATTGACCCGTAAACTTTCCATTCATAAAACCAAGTTTATCGTTAACACTAATTGAATAATGGAGTTGCTCATCTTTGTAACTGATGCTAATTGTACACTAACTTTGGGTGCCATCTTCCCACTGTTATATTCCTTTCAAGGACTATGGAGTTCAAGCACAGAAATGGCAATATGTCATTTTTAAGACACCAATAATGCTGTTTTATCCCAAAATGGCTTAACAAAGCACATGAAGTCAGAATTGGATCATCAATCTTGGTCATGGTAGGTGGGATCGGAAAACTTCACGGGCTGCAATAAAAAATGAAGTGTTTCAATCGTCAAATATTAGAAATCTAACTCTCGCTGACAAATTATTTTTAACTCATAAACTAATTCTGGTTTCTACATTAATCTCAAACTTTCAGCCTCAGCGATCAAAATCGTACAACCCATTTCATCCTTCATATCAATCTTTGTCCATGTCTTAAATTTCAGTTTCAACGTGATTTTTGACCTGGTAAATCAAAATACATAGCATTCAAACACTACTTTTACTATTACCATTTTTTATAGGTAGTATCAACCTTTGTTGATGTCTTAAATTAAACTTCTGAACACGATTTTGATCTGGTAAATCAAAATACGCAAATTCTAACACTACTTCATATCACTACCTTTTTTTATAAGGAAATATTATTTATTAGGAAAGAGTTGGGATGGATCCAGCACAAGACCTTTTGGTCTATAGTGGGTATGACTTTTCCACTTGGGCTAACCCCTTAAAAAACTCTAGAAAGTTTTTGGTTGCTGAAATATCCAAATCAGAATCACAATTCAGAGATTGAAATTTAGGGTCAAAATTATAACCTTCGTGGGATTTACAGTAGTGCAATGTTCAAACAGCCAGCAAATTTGTCAAAACAAAAGGAAGCTTACAGAGCTAGCATCCCCCGCATCCTCCAATCAGAAGCTGAGTAAATTCAATTTACATTGACATGGACTCTCTACGAGTACAAAACAAAAATTGTGGGACAGCTCCAAATAGCTGAGCATTTTAAACCACAAATCAGAAGAAACAGGAACTACTTTAAATCACTCATGCCAAAAATAAATCAGAATTTGAATTTGTTGCCTCTGGAGACCAAAAATCAAGACAAGGTTCCATCCTTATGCCGAGGTAACATGACCTTCGACCAGATAGGCTTATTGCTAAAAGATATTTTAGGGCATGCATTATGTAAGCAAAAAACAACAAAAGTTAGCAGTCATTGCTAAAGCTACTCAGGCCTTGGTCTTAAAATATATATATATATATATATATAAAGATGACCTCAAAGCAGAGTGAAGCATCTCTTAGATCTCATCCCCCGTGTAATAATTAATTCTCGTTACTAAGGCCCGTTTGGCGTAAGAAAAAATAAGATAAATTGAGATAAAATGTGATTTGGAGTTGATTTTGGCATCACTTTTTTCTAAAAATTTACAAACCGTGGGAATGGTTTGTCAAATCTGTTCCCGCGGATTTAAAAAAATTCACAAAAAATAGCGATAATGGTACTCGTTTGAAAGCTCTCGACACGAAAAATATGATTGTATAAAAAATTTATACATTCGGATAACTTACTTCCAGATTTTTTATTTTTTTAACGAAATATTGAAATTTTTTAAAATTTGTGATAGTGGAAAAATTAAAGATAAGAGAGTTGTTAGAGATTTATAGAGATTTTCAGTGTTTTTTTTTACGCCAAATGCAGCCTAAGATAACAACAATCGTAACAAGACAACCAGAGGTTTTCCTCGGTTCCTAATCCTATGTTTTTGCCAAAACTGCTCTGTGCACTTCCGGTTTGAATCTTGTCGGAAGGTCCTCCTCAGTTTCAGTCACAGGACCTTTAAATTTTACACATTTTTTGCGCTTCCAGGACTTCTAGCTGATAACTGTGATAACGTTTTCTCTGGCCGCGCCATCCTCTTTGCCCCTCACAGCGGAAGGAATTGTGAATTTGTCTCCCAAAATCGGGGCGTCTCCCCTGACGCTTTAAGAGATGAAGGAGGAGTTGAGTGGGTACCCATCTCCTGATCCGGGAGACAAATTCACAACTCCTTCTACTGTGAGGGGCAGAGAGGATCGCTGCTGCCGGAAAACACCCTCACAATAACAAAGGACTTAGGTGTGTGCTATGGGTATGAATGTCACATCCATGTGTGTTCTTAATTATACACCAAATAGAAGTCTATATGGATGCCCAGAGTTATACAATCGACTCGTTCCTCTTCCATTCTAAATTTTCAAAAGAAAAACAAAGAAACTATAGCTTCGGATTGACATTTGTTTTACAGAGTCATTTTCCGCTTAAATAAATTATTTAAATCAGAATTATTTCTTAAAAAAAAAAAAAAGCAAGAAAAAACTTCTTGTGTCCGATGGAGAGAACACTTACGGTGTCCAAAGGCTCAATCAGAGATCAATGCCGGTGACGAACCAACCATATGGCAGCCTTTCACGCTCGGACTCGGAGAGAGATACTTTACTTTCTCGCAGACAAGTTAAACAACCGCGCCCGCGTCCAAGGTTTATAATCAAGTTTCCGTTTGGGTTGCAAAAATTAAAAAAAAATAGTGATAAGATATTAAAAATTTTTTATTTTTTATTTTATTATATAAATTACAAATTTATAACTTATCTTATTTTATGTAATTTTATCTTATTTTTCACCACTTCAAATGCACCCTAAATAAAGCTGCCGTGGGTTTCAGTCTTTTCTCGTCGTTTGGTAAAGATGAGAGGAAAAGGAAAGAGAAGTTGATTGAAAATTTAAATATTTATTTTTTAAAAGTAATTTTTTTTATAAAATTTAAATTATAATATATATATATATTATTCTATTCTAACCCAATAACATTAAATCAGTTAATTTAAAAGTAAATTAAATATATCTATTTATGAAATTAATTATTTCAAAGTAAGTGGTTTTATCTTGTATCGAGTTATGAATTTTAAATTAATTAATTTGAAAGTAAATTAATTATGCTAAAATATAAAAAATATAATTAATGTGTTTAAAAACACTTAGATCATTATAAAATATTTGAAAATACTGTTGGAAAATTCGAAACGCCCTAAATAATTTTTTAATCACGCTATGCTGGTATTTAAATTTCTCAAGTATTTGACATCATATAAGGTGGCTTATTGTGACATTAAGATAGTAATTTCAGTTCACGATAGACCAAAATGATTTGATCATTATTGGGTTTAATTTTATTATTTATTTATTTTTTAATTTTATTGTGTATTGAAAATAGGATCGTTGAGCTCTACTCCACGAAACGGGAATAATTTCACTGACACGCCCTCGAGTTTGGGAAATGGCTGGGAAACCCCCCATGTTTCAAAATAAGCAGAAATACCCTTGCTGTTAAACAATTTATTAGTTGACTAGTTTGACCAAATTAAATGACAAAATTACCTTTTATTGGGGGGGGGGGGGAAGAGGGAGAGAGAAAGTTAGTTTCAATAACGCTCCCTCAGTAAAATTAACACTTGAGATATGATTAGGTTTTAGGAAATCAATTTCGATAGAGTTGAGTTTTAGAAAATTAAAACAGTCATCAAAGATCCCACTAATAATAAGGATATTTTTGAATAATGTAATACTATCATCTTAATGAATCTGGGGTTAAGGTTTAGAAAATTAAGGCAGCCGCAAAAAAGTTCACTAAGAGTGTGTACGGATCAATTCAATTCGGGTTCACATTCAACTCATAATCAGAACTGATTTTTTTTCCTTAAAATTTGAATCCGAAACTAAATCGATTTTAAATTAAAATTGAATCAGTTGGGTCCGATTTTAGGTTTGCCCATTTCAAGTCAATTTTGGGTCATGTCCACTTGTTTTTGTGCTAAAGACAAATCTGCGCAGAAGGAATTGGTGCTTTATTAAAAATAATCAATCAAGTAAGATGGATTTGCATTGCAGGTTCAAAAATAAGATATCTAAATGCTCAAATAACCAATGATGGATTTTAAAAAATAAAAACCTTAGTTGAATTTGATTCAAAAGCAACCGTTAACCATGTTAAAGGTAGAAATATTACTGAACATTAAAAAAACAAAAAAAGTAGAGTTTCATAGGGGATTTCCATATATTTATATATTATATATAATATTTTTTTGAGTTAGTTTAGGTTGGTTCGAATTAGTTCGGATTATGTTATTTTCAGTTCGAGTTCGGATTGATTTGGGTTAAGTGTCTACTAACCCGAGAATCAAACCAAAAATATCAATTTGTTAATTTTTTAATCCAGATTCAAACCGAAAATAGTATAAACCCGAATTAACTCAAACCAAAATAATCGGATTGGTTCGGTTGTTTGGTTGATTGGATTTTTTTGCACCCCTAAGTCCCACCAATAAATAAAAGAGGACTCTAAGTATTTTTAAAAGATTTTAATATCTATTTACTACTAATTGTTTAGCTGGCATACCAATAATAGTAAAGGCCGTAAAATTACGTTACAGTTTATTTTATTTTATTTTATTCAATTATCTGTCTCCAATAAAATATAATAATAACAGTTAAGTTTCTCTTATAATAATCCGCAACAATTTGTTTCAATGATATTTTTAAAATTTTGATAACAATTAATTTATTTATAATTTATTTATTTTTAGATTTTTACATATTAGGTACACTAGGAATTATGGAGATTAGGGGATGGAGTTTTTCTAAAAGTCAATGAAAATCTTAAACATTTTGCCTGTGAAAATTTTGAAAAAGCAGTAATTTTTCAGCTTTTTTACTTTTGTATTTGTAAACTTTTTTCAACTTAAAAATCTGACTTATTTACTCCAAGGGGATATATAACCCAGCACACTTAGCTTTTTTGAAACAAACCCCTCTCCCCCTCCAAAAAAGAAAAGAAAAAAAAATCTCTAATTTATCAAGGACTCAGACATCAACTTTGCTAACGATATATTAATGTCAGGGGTGAATTCACAACAAAATTTATAAAGTAAGGATAGTAAATATAATTTAAAAAAATCACATGAATATTTTATATATATTTTACTAATTCTTAGAAATAATTAATGTAATTTATCCTTTCATTTATCAGTGGTGGGCTTGGGCCAAAGAATGTCAGTACTTGGAATTCAAACCCCTGAAAAGTGAGCGGGGGATACAGACCCACATTAGATGGATTATGCTTGGGATGAAAGTTATTATAATAGTGGTGCACCTACTCAAATTTATTAATAAGCATTATTATTTTTTAATTACCTCACGTCTTAAAATTATTAATAGACACAACTTTTTACAACAAATAAGAGTTATCATAAATTTTCTTAAAAAAAAAAAAAGAAAAAAACACTCAGCAAGCGAAGAAATACGTAATTTATAATTATTATCGAAAACGGTGGGATTGGAGAGTACAATATTTTTTTTTTAAACAAATTCTAACTTTTTCTAATTTTTTTTTATTTTCTTTACACTCCAATTTTTTTTAAATTTCTCAAACTTTTACTAATTTTTTTAATTTTTTGGAGGAACATACCGAATACTCAACAATTGTAAACACTACTTATATATCTCGAGGGGAAAGGGAGTTTGTCGAGATTTAAACACGAGCAAATTTATTATATAATATGAAATATTTTTATTATTGAGTCAAGTTTTATTCCGATACCATGTCATAATTTTTAAACTCTATCTTAACTTATCTACCTCTTAAAATTTGTAAACTTTTACGAAAGACATCTTTTAAGTTTACTAAAAATTAAGTACAAACATATTCAATAATTTCAATTGTAATTATTTTAATAATTCTATATAGTATAATAATTGAAACTTTTTAGCATGCACCAAAAAAAAAAAAAAAAAGACCCTCATTGATTTAATTATTGTAAGTGAAAAAGAAAATCACGCTTTACTAAAATTTTATTATAAAACTTTGTTCAAAAAATAATATCGTAAAATTTTTGAAATAGAATAGCATTTTAATTAGTGAATGTTTTTCACGAATACATATCAATTAAATATAGAATTTTAATTGCAAGACATTAGAAAAAAAATAACATTAATATATCCAAAATTGTGCATGGATTGTTATAGCAGCATGTCAATATTTGTCGTCGCAAGTATGAATAACTTGTGGCTTGTGCAAGTAAAAAGTTATACTTAAGAAAGGGAAGGAGGGTTCGCTTACGCCTTAAACTAACAGGAGAGTTCTAATTTTCTATGCATTGGTACATAGCCCAAGTGGAGATCCGGGTCCCACTTGCCTTGCCCCGCTTCCACTATCGGATCCCATCGTCCAACCAGCTGGTGTGTAAAATCAAGAGAAGTAATATCCCCGCGCGCACACAGAAGATCTCAATCTCCCACCCACACTACCGCTTTCTCGCTTCTGTCTCTTTCTCTCTGCTCGCTTTCTCTCTCTACCTGCTCTAATTCTTCACGCCATTGGGGTTAGGGCAAATAGATAGTTGAACACGTGTGTATCTATGCGGAATTGCTGAATTTGGAAGCGAAGATCGACCCCGGCGCGGTGGATGTATCGGTTTATTAAAGCGTCTCTCTGAGTTCGGCGTTTCAAGAGTGTAATGGATTCGATCTGGAGTGACAATGGCGCCCCAAGCGTTTGGCATTTGACCTACGCGATATGCTTTTCTTTTGTCTTCGTCGTCGCCAGGTTCTTGCTTGACAGATTCATCTTTCGCGTAAGATTCTTGCTATGTTTGCGTTACTCTTTCTTTATGTAATGTTCGTTTTCATCTCGGAATTGAAGCATTTAATGTAGATACTGCCTCGACTTCTTGTCTTTCTGGAATCTTGAATTTAATACATTTAAAAACGTTTATGGAATCCTATTGAATGCCGATTGAACGTTTACGTGATTCTCTTAGTTTATCTGATCATATTATAGTGCTTTGATCTGCCTGAAACAAATTTCTTAATGTAAGTGTTGTATAAGTGGCCGAGGCAAGAGTGTTTGGTTAACCAATTTTCTGGATTGGCTTAGTATAGGAAAATTATATTATTTCGGGGATAGTCCATGTGTGTGTGTGTGTGTGTGGTTGTCGCTCAAATGGTTGGATATCTCTGTGGTGAAGGCAAACTTGCATTTCCTTTTCACCTGAAAAAGCTGATACATGGGAAATGCATATTGTTTCCCAGAATTTTGGAGTCCTTATTCTGCATTTTCATCTCCTGTGCTGCTTGAAATGTGGATTTTTTGCTCAAGGAACTGGCCAAATAAAGAAAAATAAAATGGAAAACTCTCGTAAAAATGTGTTGGCACATATCAATTGAAACAAACTTGGGAAAACCAATGGGCTTTTATTTATGCGTATACAAAAAAAAAAGGCATTGTTTCTATTTGCTCTTTTGCTTCTGATTACTCAAACAGTAAATTTTTCATTAATTTATTAATTTTATGTTTTTCTAATTATTCTTGCATTATTTTTAGAGGCTGGCTGTGTGGTTGTTGTACAATGGTGCCATCCCTTTAAAGATTAGTGAAGCAACAAAGGCAAAGATAGTTAAATGCTCGGAGTCCATGTGGAAACTGACATACTATGCAACTGTCGAAGCATGTGTTCTAACAATTACCTACCAAGAGCCATGGTTGGGAGATGCAAAAGGATACTTTAGAGGCTGGCCAAATCAAGAATTAAAGTTAGTATCGATTCACTTGTACCTTTTGTTGGACTATTGGGTAGACAAAACCTCATTTATTGAATGTTTTAACAGAAAGCTCCATAAATCTTCAACTTGGTGATCTTTAATCACATCAGGCTTTAATGCTTTATTATAAAGCAAGATCAGTATTTTGATCAACCACACCAGGAACCTTAAGAAAGCTTTTAATTCCCTCCATCCTATTTTTGCTTGATTGGTATAAAAGGCCCTTGCTAATGTAAAACAAAGGAAGAACAAACTCCATTATATTTGTTTCAGTTTACCCAGAGTCAATAGATATATAATTTTTTTTTTGTGGTGAAGTTTGTGGTCTTTAATGACTTCCAAAGTGCCATATTTTATATGAACTACTTGCCTTAATATTATGGTGACTGCTGGTAATTCTGCTGAAATTTTGGAAAGGAAAAATATCTTGGCCAACCTTTTTCTTTGTGGGGAAATTGTGAACTTATAATCATTTTCTCTTAGTTCAGAATTTTAAGAACCTGGAAAACTTTGTTTTCTATCTCGTTTTAGTCACTGTTACTCCTTTCCAAGTTCACCATTTGTTAGTCAATAAAAAAAATCTTGCCACTGATGCATGGTTATTTTTATCCTACTTAATTACCCTAGATGTGACATTTTATTAGGTGTTTCATCTCCTTCAGTTAAGAATGATTTGTCCCTTCTTCTGAATAAAAATGGCAACATATTGCTTCTTGTGGAAGAAACATGGTGAAGCATTGCTCTTCGCTATCTACCAGTAGCTTACAAAGCTATAATGCAATGTCCTTTGCTAAGATATTATTTTCACCTCACCTCCCCAGTTTTCAATTGCTGTATCCGAAATCATCTTTTTAACTACACCAACTTAAAACTTTCAACTCTTGAATGTTTGTTAATTTATTTGAGTATTAACTCAATAGTGTTGACAGTATTCTTAACAAATGATTATCTCAGATGACTTGTTTGATTTATCATTTCAGGCTTCCCCTAAAGCTTTTTTACATGTGCCAATGTGGGTTCTACATCTACAGCATTGTTGCCCTCCTTACGTGGGAAACTCGAAGGAAAGATTTTTCTGTGATGATGTCTCATCATGTGGTCACTGTTATTTTGATTTGGTATTCATATATTACAAGGTCTCTCATTCTCTCTCTCTCTCTCTCTCTCTCTCTCTTTGTCTGCGCGTTTTGACTGAAATATTGTGTTGATTATGCTTATGTCAGTTTGGTTTGCTGGCATTGTTTCACCATATTATGTGGCCAAAAGGGCATAAGTCTCTCAACTGTGCACCAAAAGGCATTAGTCTATCTGGCCCAAAATTTTTAACCGACTATTGAACAAAATTCCACTCTTGTTGCTTAGTTGTAAGATATGCAGTTCTCTTGCATCTAATTGCTGATTCCGTGAGTCTGTTGTGACAAAACAAAAAGTAGTCACAGTTTCTTTCCTGCTCCCTTGTAAATCAAAGCAACCATTTCACCACCTGTATATATAAAAAAATTGGTCGTTCCTCTTTGTTTAATGTTTTTATTGTAGTTTGCACAAACTTGATACTTGGACATGTCCCAAATGGCAGAAGCTAGTAGGAAAAATTTTTATTTTATTTTTATCTAACTGAAGTTCGGCAGATATGATCAATCCAGGATCCAGTTATTGGTCATTCAATCTAGCTTTATTTTTGTTGTAAACAAATGAGAACTTTATTTGAAAAAGTGGTAATCCTTTTGAATTAAAGTGGAACACGAACTGACCTCAATTCTAGCGCGTTAAATCATTTTTCCATCTGTTTTTTTTAATATTTTAATTTTTAATTATTAAATAATATTTATTTTAAGCTATGAATGGAAATTTGCACCTAAATTAAAATGAAGAGTATCCTCCATGTGTTTGGTCAATTCTTGGCTATTCTTCATTAAATATTAATTTTACTAGTTTGATCTAAAATAGCCGGACATCAGAAAAACTTTTGTACCCAGTGCAGAAAGCTCTTGCTAACAGCAGGGTTACATCCAAATAAGGAAAGGAAAGAATGGCTCCTACCGCAAGATTTTTCAACAAAGAATTGATGATTTTAAAATTTTAGGAGCCTTTCCGTTTTGGTTAAAAACAAAAAACTTTGAGATTTTTGCATGTTTAGTTTTAAAAATTTCAAGCCTTTCTTGGAACAGAAGGTATTATTTTTTATGAATATTCTTATTGAAATTCGGAGAATTTAGAGTGGCCTTCACTGATATCTGTAATTATCTATGAAATACTCATTGTAGTCTGCATCTAAGATTTCAGTTTTGTGACCTGCATCTGAATGGATATGGATGATTTTCTCCATATGTTGTAATTTTTATATTGTCCTCTGTGATTATAGTTCTTTTTTTGAGTACGGTGACTGCTACTTCGTTTTCCCTCTAAAATCACTTGTGTAGTCCTTGTATCCATATATATAAATATATATACATTGTCCACTAAATTTGGTAACATATTTGTTTCTGCAATATAAATTTGGTAACATATTTGTTCACTGAATTTCACACATTTTTTATTTTATACTCCAATTTGACTGCCTGGTACTTTGAATGTCAATTTTCAACATGAAAGCTTAAAACTATCTTACCAAATGTGGTCCTGTGTTTAGTGATCAAACATGTAGATTGTTGTCATGAACCTTTATGCCTGTAGGCTTGCTACGTTTGCATAGTTGTGCATCATACTCTTTCTCGCTTATTTTAGAATCATAACACAGACTAAGTAAAGTTGTAGAGGAAAAATATCAATCCTGTAGTGAGGCGTTTGACTGAAAATTTGGAAAGATTGAAGTAAACAACCTTCTTGGTGCCCGCATTCACTATTTTAGGCTTCTATAAATTTCTAGCCAGCAAATGGTTTCATAACGTATCAAAAAGACACTAAGGCTCCTTTTGGAGCTCCAAATATTTTTAAAAATTTTCGAAAGTTCTCAACTTTCTCCAATCAAGTTTCGCCATGTGTTACTTTTACATCACTCCAATACTAACTTTTTTTTTTTTTTTGAACTTTTTTGGATCTCCAAACACCCCCTAAAATGCATTTTTAAAAATATTCAACACAAAGTTGAAAGTAAGTGGTAATTCCTTATAGTCCGTTTGGATGGAGTGAAATGTAAAGTTAAGAAGAGAAGAAAAAATTTTAGAATCAATAACTTGTTTGTGAAATTTTTTAGCAGAGAAAAGGAAAGAAATGGGAAGAAAAGTGAGTGTTAAAATTTTAAAATTTTCATCTTCCCAAAAGTGGGAAGAAATGGAGAGAAAAGAAAAGTGAATTAATGAAACTTTTAAAATGATATATTTGCCTATAAAATAAAGAATAAGAAAAAATAAATTACAAATATGTCCTAAGACTAAATAAATTGATTACACTCTAATTTCTCAAAGGATTTAATGGTAAAATAACCATCTACCTTTTCTTTTCCTTCCATTTCTTCTCAACTCACAAACAAAGAAAAAAAAAGTTATTCTTTTTTTCCTAAACTTACAAAAAATAGAAAGAAAATATAATCATTTATCTTCTTTTCTCTTCTCTCCTAACTAATGTTTTCTTTTCTTTTCTGTCCAAAACTAACAATGGAGCCTTAAGCTTTGACAAAGTTGGTGTTTAGCTGTTATGTCATCGGTGAAGGTGAAATTTAGGTCAATTTATTAAGTGTTAGTCCACTGTTTCCTACTTTGTGCGTTTAAACGCGATGGATAGCTATTGGTATTTTAACACCTAGTAAATCAGTATGAGTGCCTTCACTGCCTTGATCCCTTTTTCAACTTTCATAAGACAACTTGTTTTAGATTATTGCATCTCCATTGGAAGGAACAGATTCATGAAAATGAAGAAATAGTTAGCATTAAATATTAAGAAATGTTAAGAGTGGACAATTTTGACTCTTAGATCTATTATAGGGTGTGAAGAGAGATTGGTGGGGATGTTAAATATAGAATTAAGGCTGTTGGATTAAATGAAGGAATTCATCCGCTATCTTATTTGATCGTCGTATACCTTTAATGTCAAAAGGAAAGTTTTATAAGATAGCAGTTGGACTTGCTATGAGCTTGGCTGTTGGCTCAGTGGCAAACTCCTCCTCATGCCTTGCTCACGACCCGTGTTCTAAACCTGGGAGTCCCCCCGCTTAACTATCAAAAAAAAAAAGCAGTTGGACTTGCTATATTATACGATTTTTAGAGAAGGAATAAAAAAAATTTAATAAAATGGATTTAGTTGAGGTGTAAGATTAAGAATGACTGGATTTGTTAGATGGTAGACTAAGCACCAACTGAAAATAAATTGAGAGAATATCAGTTAAAAGTGATTTGGCTATGTTCAAGGAAAACTAGTAGATGTGCTAATTAGGAGGAGTGATAGCATCTAAAATTGTAAGTAATGTGAGGTGGCAAGATAGACCAAAACTGGACATAACAGAGTAGAATGGAAAAAGAAGATCCTTGTAGCTAAGCCAATTTAGTTGGGAAAGCTAAGTTGAGTTGAGTTATAATTGAGTTTGGCTTGGAATCTGCATAATACTCAACAAAGTACTATTTTTGTGGATCATTTCACTAAAGTTTAACCCCGTGGAAAGTCATAAAGCCTTTTGTTGTTCGGTTCAAGATTATATTAAACTTTTGTTATCCAATCCTTGATGACTGATGTCTTACCAAAAGCAAAGTTATCAAAAAGCTTGCTGCCATAGTACTATCCTAGGTTACATAGACTCGAATATAAGTACTGGGTGTGGGTATGTGTTTGGTTGTCAGATTTATCAAAATTTTGAATTTGTGATACCAGATCATGAATCCAAAAGTTGGGTATGAATACATGGACAAGCAGTAAATATTTTAAATATATTGTATAGCTTACTAATGTAAGATATATTTGTTATTTAGGAGTGTACCTGAAATTAAATGTAGCTTAAAGGGGGGGGGGAGAAGGAAGGAAGAAGAAGAGGAGGTTTTTATCTTTTATCCATGTGAAATTTAGAAAAATTTATTTATCATCAAACATAAGTTGTTTTTTCAAACATTATAAAAATTACAGGATCAAAGTGTCTAATATGGGTAAGAGAGTAGGACACTTATCCCTGCACCCTTACCCTTATCATATCTGGTAGACAGGGTGAAATAGAAGAGTTGATGTAACAATATAGATACTATCTTTTTTTTTTTTTGGGCATGTTTTATTGGAAAAGCCCTTGCTTGTGTTGTGTTCTCTCTTGCTAGATTTTAACGGTTACAATAATTTGTTAGTTGAGGTAGTATATCATCACTTTCTTAATCACATATTTAGGGGTGGATCCAGGAATTTTATCAGGGGAGCACCGAGTATATTCAAAAAGAGGATAACGAGTTATGTCAACGTTGTAGAGGAGAAACAATGTTACTTTTTAGGGATATATAAAATTATGATTAGATATTAAACTGGTAAATATATTTTTCATAGTTTAATAGTTCAACTGATCATTTAGCAGAACATAAACTTGAGATTTAATAAGAATGTCCCTCGTTACTACAAAAATATAATTATTGTTAAGTTTAATTATTTATAAAATTTATTATGTTATATTTTTTAATGTTATGCAGAAAAATATACATAAGCATTCAATAGTTTAGTAGGAGAATGCATTTTATTTCACAAAAAAATACTTGGGTTTGATTCTTGTACATTCCTTTTATACTAAAAAATTTTGAGTTAACCTTTATTTTTAATAAAGCCAAAATACCCTAATTTTGAAGTAATTTTATTTTTTAATAAAGCTAAAATACCAAGGGTATTTTGGTAATTTCATGTCCAAAATCAAGGGGGGTCACTTGTCCCCCTTGCCTCTTCATAGGTTTGCCCATGCACATATTGATATTGTAAGCCAGATTACCATATTAAATAGCTATATGAATAAGTAAGCAAGATTATCCTATGGATGCATTAGGGGTATTATAAAGTGCACAATATTTTGTTGCTAATTTACTGGCATTGTAGTTGCAACTTAGCTTCTAAAGGCTGATTGCAAGGAATTTAATTATTGAAACTACAACTAAGTGGAAAGTGTGCGAAACATTGTGCAAATAAATGCTTGATTGCTTCTGTAAATTCTTTGATCACTTAACTGGTATTACCATGATTTCATCTTTGCAATGGAAAAGTTCGTCTAAGCTTCATTAGGTTAAATTAAAAAGAACTGTGCTTATCATGGCTAAGAAGTTCGGACATTACAAGGCTCGTTCATGCTTTGGAGTGGCAACCAATCAAGATATGAGAAAGATCAAATCATGTCTCGAGATGCTTTGCCATGATTTATAACAACTTGAAGTGTCTTAATGAATTTCTGGAGCAATAGCAATAGCTTCCATGCCTGACAGAATGTATATTTACTTTCAATAATTGCACACTGATTACTGAGACCAGCGTTATCATGCCCCAAGTCCACCAGCATGACAGATAGTATTAGGGCAAATTCACTCTGCCTCTTGAACGGGGGAGTAACAAGTAAGGTCTAATAAAAGTATGGACACTTCAAAATGAGTGTCATATTTATATCCGACACGTATTGAACACATATACTCCTCGGGCACTCTAAGTATGTGTCGGATACGCCATATAGTGGCTCTTTTTATATTATCATTTTTTTTAAATATATGATTAAGATAAATCTAGATTTAAGTAGTCAAAAAACTTCTAAAATTATAAATTTTTGTAACTTATATTTTATTGTGGTTTGTATATTGAATTATATATTAAATTAGTTTTATTGTGGATGTTATATTCATATATACACACACACACACACATATATAGCTAATAAAAATGTAAAAATTTTTTATTTTTTGGCCATATCCCTACCATGTCTTTGTTCTCTCTCCCTTTTTTTTTTTTTTTAAATTGTCTTATCCATGTCTGTACCTGTATCTTATCTATATTCCTTATTCATATCCATATCCATGCTTCATAGGGTGGGTTCAATTTTTTACGCTCATGGAAAGAGCACAAAATGCCACATTTTATCCCATTGACAAGGCAGAGGTATAAACTTGGAAGTCATAAGGGGTGCTACCTTCATGGTAACTGTTATGTGTTTTAAAATTGTGAGGGCAAGTTAGGCAGGAACCAGACAATATCATGCCGGTTGACTCTGGCCACAACCTGATTGGTGTGGATAGTTCACTGGTGGTCATGCTGCATGCGTAGGAATGTTCTAGCTCTGTGAGAATTTGTTAATGAACTGATATCTGATTTGTTTGTGATAATATCATGATTCAGTTTTCTTTTCTATTGATTTATATATTGTGGAAGATGTATAGTAATTTTCATCAGTTGATTGCTTTTGGTTATGCTGTTTGATAGAGCAACTCCATTTGTATTATGTTTAGTGTCTTGCCCCTTCATAGATTCTGAGCTTGGAAAAGGAAGAGGTTTCCATTTGGTAGCTGGGAGCGAAACTTAATCATTTGTACAGGCTATGGAATTACAAGTAGGGGTCACAATACTTCTTATCAAAAAGAAACAAAGAAGGGGTCACAAAGTAGACACAACACGAATACCGTCAGCATGAACACAAAGTTACTGAGAAAAAAAAAAAAAAACTTACCCTAGATGATACGAATACATTAACTTGACATTAACATGATTTGATCTGATTTTGAAGTAAATTGATTATTTAATTTTTTCATTAAATTTTCAGATATTTGAGTATAAACATGAATCGACATGAAACGACACGAATTATGAACCGAAGATAGACATGATTGCCACCCTTAATTACAAGTAAGCAGCAGGCAGAATCAGATGTAGGGCAGAGTCATGAAAATGGTTTTCTGTGCTATCTAAATGGTGGAGATGGAACTTATTTTTTTCTATATTTTATTTGTTTATCCAAGTCTTATCTCAGTTAAGTTGGATTATATCAGTTAGGATGTTGCTTCTTCTGTTATTCATGCCAGATTTTTTATTTTTGCATGTGTGCTTGTTGGTAACAAAATGTGTGGTTTGGAAAAGCTTACCTTAATTCTGGTATTAAATTTTAATTGTATAAATATGATAAAAACGCAGCGTTTTTAGTTTCTTTAAATCATTTGCATCACGTCTTTTTGTTGTGTTTTTTAACAGGTTCTTCCGGATTGGCTCTATCGTCCTTGCACTGCATGATGCAAGTGATGTGTTTATGGAAGCCGCTAAAGTTTTCAAATATTCTGAGAAGGAGCTTGCGGCAAGTGTGTTCTTTGGACTTTTTGCTATTTCATGGCTTCTGCTAAGGTTGATATATTTTCCATGTTGGATTATAAAGTCTACGAGGTTTGTCCTCTAAACAGATGCTATTTCACTATGCAGTACCATAATGTAATGCTTTAGCATAACCCTTTACATGGTTGGTGTATCATAGCTATGATCTTGTTGAGTTTTTGCCGACGTCCGAGGCTTATTCCATGGCAATATACTATATCTTCAATACAATGCTATCGACCCTCCTTGTCTTCCACATATACTGGTGGATTCTCATATACTCAATGATCATGAGGCAGCTGAAAAATAGGGGAAAAGTTGGAGAAGACATACGATCTGGTAAGAATGTTACATATCAAATTAAGATTCATCTTTTCATTTCAGGCAGATTATTTTACTGTTTGCATGCACAAGTGATATACATTCCTCAATCCCTCTCCCCCACCCCCCCAACCCCCAAAACAAAAACAATACCAACCACCACCATCACCACTACAAATTGCTGTGTGTGTTGGGTAGGGATGTCTGTGTCTTTTCCACTTGGGAAAACTATTATTGCCACCCCAATAGCCTTCTTGTTCTATTTATTTTACAGGACCTGCAATGCTTTCTTAGTTGCATAAGCAAAACTTAATCCTGAGCTTTTAGGTTGTCTTGGAATAAGGATTTTTGGAGGAAAAAGAAAAAAGTAGAGGGAAAAAGTTGGAAAACAAAATGAAATTGAAAAATGTTAATTTTGTTTTATTTTATTTACATGGCTGGAAATAAATAGATATTTGTCAAAAAAAATAAAATAAAATTTTTATTTAATTAATCATAAAAATAGTATACATAAATTCCTACCATTTTTCCTCTGCTTTTCTTTTCCCTCTACAAATTCTTATTCCAAACACTCCCTTAGCTATGTTTGATTGGGAGGATTGGATGATAAGATATAAGTAATATACCATTGAATAATGTATAGAATTTGATATAACATGAGATTATTTATTTATTTATTTTTTGTGGGATTATGACCCCGTTCGGAAGCACAATTTTGTGCAAAAATCAGCCAAAAGTTGCAAAGTTAGTATTTGGCAAAATACCAACTTTTGCCACTTTTCTGCTCTGTTATAGTAACTTGCTCTACTCAAAAGTTACCAAAATTTTTACCAAACACACAAAAGTTGTCAAAAGTTACTAAAAATTGTCAAAATTTGTTAAAAGTTACCAAAAGTTACTAAAAATTACTAAAAGTTGCAAAAAATTTTACCAAACTCCCAAAAGTTGTACAAAGTTGCTAAAAATTATTATTTGTTTCACTAAACACATCAAAAATTACAACTAGCAACTTTTGATAAAAAAATGTTAAAAGTTACTAAAAGTTGTGCCTTCAAACGTCCCCTATGTTTTTAGTATTTGGTTAGTAAAATATCAAGTAGGATAAGAGATGGAATTTGACTGTAGATGTGACAAAAAATAATTTTGAATCTTTAGATTTTGTCAAGAAACTAATCTAGCCATGGGAGATATACGATGCCACACCTTATGGTATTGTATATCCTCCCCATTGAGGGATATGGAATCTAAAATGGACTCGTATTTAGAGTTTACTTTTTTTTTTTTTTTTCCAAATATGGGATAAGGTGGGTCCCACTGATTAATAATCCAATCCCCCACCTGTTATCCCATAAACAAACATAGCCTTGGGGTATTAGGGAGGGAATTGAATTAATTATCCAGGAGGCCCACTGTGTTTGCAAAATTACTGTGGATACGAAGTCCGGTGTGTACAATTTATCCCCCATGTCCAAATTAGTTTTCTGTCAAGATTCAAAAGTTTAAAATTACCTCTTGTTTAATCTCTTGTCAAATCACATTTATTATCCTACTTTATATCTCAACAACCAAGTACTAAAAAAGAAATTGCACATAAAAATTAATCACATGGTATTACTTAGCTCTCATCATTCTACGCCCCCAAATCAAGCATAGCATTAAGGTTTTTGAATGATCCATCACCGTTGAATGCCTGAAGGCTGCATATGTTACTTTGTATGGGAAGTGGACCATTAAAATGATATTAGCTTGAATATATTTCCTTGCTTGGTCATTTTAATGCATGGAATGAGATGTACGCTGCTTCTCATGATCCGAACCTGAATCCAAAAGGGGATTTCTTGTTTTTGAGGAACCCTGTCCAGGAGCTATTTAAGGTATATTCTTTTGCCGATTATTGCACACGCAAACCGCAGAAAAGTCTCTTGGACCTTAGCTAAATTACTAATTTTGGGTATTTATTAAAAAAATCTTAACTTTGTGCATTTATCCGCGCCCCCCCCCCCGGGGGGGGGCTTCAGGTGATCGTTAAAAGCAACACATTACCTACATATAAGTACCAGAGCTGAATTTTAGTTCCATTCTTTCTCATCTGTCATCTGTTTGTAACTTGCTTCTGCCCAATATTGCAGATTCCGAGGATGATGAATAGGTGGAATATTGTTCTCGAACATTTATTGCTGCGAGATATTTAAACCATGGGAAGATCCGTTATCTCTGGCTTACACTTTTGTTAGCTCGAACTTTTGTTCCATTTGGAGATGGTTTAACCATGGAAGATTACCATTGACTTGTTTCCAGGTCTGTATCAGCATTTTAGTTGGTTCAACTGGGTTGAAAATGCTACTACATTTCTACAACCCCCTCCCCCCCCCTCCCCCCAAAATTTTCCTTTTCCTTTATTGATTTTTTTTTTCAAATTCTTTTTTGTTGGGATAGAAAAGGATGTAGGACCATGTAGTATTACTCCCTGATCAAGCTCCATGTAAAGATAATAGGCTATTCCTGTATAATTGTTCTCTAGTCACTTCCCCCCCCCCCCCCCCCCCACAACTCTCTCTCGATGAACACATTATCACTTGTTTTGCGAGGATAAGAGCAATCAGCTTCAGGTTTCAATTTTTTTTTAATTAGTTTTTTGTTTTGCATTATGCTATTTGAAATTCTCAGTCCAACCCCATAATTAAGCTTGACATTGCTGTTTATGATCACTGGTTATAGAAATAGATGAATTTGGAGAATTGGCTGACATCCTTTTTGTGTGGGGGGGGGGGGGGGGGGGTTGACTAAGGCTGCGTTTGGCATAAAAAAAATACTGAAAATCTCTATAAATCTCTAACAACTCTTTTATCTTTAATTTTCCCGCCATCATTAATTTCAAAAAATTTCAATATTTCGCTAAAAAAATAAAAAATCTGAAAGTAGGTTATCCGAATGTATAAATTTTTTATACAATCATATTCTTCGTGTCCAGAGCTTTCAAACGAGTACCATTGTCGCTATTTTTTGTGAATTTTTTTGAATCCGAGGAAACAGATTTGGCAAACCGTTCCCACGGTTTGCGAATTTTTAGAAAAAAGTGGCGTCAAAATCAATCTCAAATCACATTTTATCTCAATTTATCTTGTTTTTTCTTACGCCAAACAGGGCTTAAGTGAGAAGGTATTTTTAAGGTTTGAAGTAGTAAAATTGCAATTTTTGTTTTTCTTTTTTTGATTGTTTGTTTATTTTTTATTTATTTATTATTATTATTATTTTCTTTGGTTACTGGGTTAAATTGCTGGGATATTGTCTTTGAAGATAACTAGGCATGGTCCGCTCTTTTTTTTTTTTCGCTAGGTTAGGGATGGTCCATTCTGGTTGATCCTTTGGGAGCCCAATCCATTTGTCTTATAGATGAAGGACGAAAGTGTCTGTCAACGTGATCCTCTCACTTTGGTCTGGGTCATGTTGTATATAATCCTTTCAAATGGCAGAGTTGCAGAATACGGCTTTTGATCTGATAGCCGTGGCTTGTATGCACACTAGGCTAAGGGGGGCCACTAAAGTCTTTAAAGACAAATGTTTGTAATAAAAAATGAAACCAAATCAAATCATAACTAAATGTTGTAACCAAATATTGTACTTTTAATAAAATTCACATCTTGATTTTTATTTTTTAAAATGTACGCTATGATTTTTATTTTTAAAATATTAATATTGTTAGAATGCTTAACTTTGAAAAGTTATTGAGTTGCATAATATAGTTTTATCTTTTTTTAAGGTACTATTAAATGAAGTTTTAACAAACTGAATACTGGTCCGATCAAATTCTTGGACTAATTGGGTGGGGGGGGAAATGACATCTGCTAGAATTCTTAAACGTGAGAATAATTCTGTCATAGTTTTACATTGGTGGACGGTGCTTTCACACCCATTCTGCTGCAAGCTTTACCTAGAGCCTCGTTACACATTTTCGATATTGTTTTGCCTTTCGATATCAGCAACTATTGCTCCCTGCTTGCTTGTAGAACAAAATTTTGAAGCAGATAATAACGCCATGTCGACATTTTTAGTTTTAAAAAAGATGGGTTTCGGATGAAAGTGGACTCAAGTGTTAAATTACCAAATGCCTCATTTTTTTTTCTTCCCCTTGCGCTTTATCATCCTTCTTAACATTCAGAGCATAAGTTATGATTGTATAAGAAAGTGAAAAAAAAAAAACAAAAAACAAAAAAAGGAATAAGTTGACGGCTAGTTACACAAAAAGTTGTAATTTTTAATAATTTTTGGTGGGCCAGCAAAAAATTGAATAAAATTTTAGTAATTTTTTATTGTTTGGCAAAAGGTAAAAAAAATTAATTATTTTTAACAACTTTAGGATGTTATTAAACACGAAAAAAAAGATTGTTGAAGTTTTTTAATTTTTAGTAATGAAACACGGCCAAAACTTTATAAAACGTGCGATGTTCTTGGTTGATTCGATTGTTTATCTAAAAAAAAATCCCTTTTGCCGAACAGGACAATTCTGATTCATAAGAAACTGTGAAATGTTACTTTAGAAAGGTCAAACACAAAAAATAATAATAATATGATGAGAAAAGGTCAGCAGCTGACTGTTGAGAATGAGACAGACTCAGAGCCCTACAAGTGTTACATCAATCAATCAAATTCTCATTCCCTTGGCTGTCGTCGTACAGTCTTTTTTATTACTATTCCTAAGCAAAATCACACGTCTTGGGAGAATTTTTAGGGTCGCCTTGGACGGTTACCTTCGACATACGAGATCAGAGTCAGAACGGAAAAAAAACTAAAAGTTGACCAACACAGATAGATTGACATATGCAACCACGTTAAAGAACCACTCAAATTAAAAGTATCAAAATGACTTTAAACCAAAGTCATTCACCGAGTTAAAGAGTGAGTTTGTTGATTATTACATAAGGTTATATATATATTTATATTTAATATTTTTGGAAGCTATGTAAGGTTATGTATTTGGTATCATGAACAACGGGAAGAGGAGTTAGAATCAGAACGAGAAAAATAATATTAACAAAATTAAGCTAATTATCATGTTTAATGTGTCAAAAGACTTTTAAAAAATGAGAATTTTTTATAAAATATTAAATAAAAAATGAATCATCACTATTTATACATAATTAAAAACTAAAAATGATGAAAACTGGAAGTAAAAATAAAAATTAAAACTTGAACAAAATTCATTCTTCATATTTTCATAATTTTTAAAAATTTTGAAAATAAATTTTACTTTTTTTGGATACCGAAAATCAATTTATTAAATGAGTTTTTGTATTCATTTTTCAAGACATAAGGATTAAAACTAAGAACCAAAAATTTTGTTAAAATATAAGTGTTGTATAATCAACATCGGATTAGCCCTGAATCAGACAAATATATATATATATATGTGTGTGTGTGTGTGTGTGTGTGTAAATTTATGTGGATAAATATTCCGGAAGGGCTAACGAAACTCCTGAACTGAATCCCGAGTGGCCCCAAGAGAATGATGCCCAGTCCTATACATGAAAGCTGCATGTAGTGAGTCAACCCAGTAACCGCCCATTTCGAAGCGCCCGCGTGTGAGCGCTGGAAACAGCTAGAACAAAAGTGCCAACCTGGCAAAAAATGTCTGGGCACGTGGAACCCACCTCCCAGATTACGTAATTGCTGATATAATTCTAACAAATAAAACACCACCACTTGCCCCTTAACATTCCACAACATAAATGAAAATCAATCCGTGTGCAAGAAGCGTGCGTCTGGTCATCCCGCCAGTATATAAGACCAATCTCTCTCCGAAATCCTACCGGATAATTGAACCTCTTGGAGAAACACAACAACATGCAGAGGCCCCCCAAGAAACCCAAATACGGCGGTGCTCCGTCTCAGTCCCTGCCGCCACCACCACATCCACATCTCACCCCTGAGCAGGAGACGTTCGTTATGGTGGATGCCCTCAAGAACGTCATTGCCGGTTCTGCCGCCATGAACACGACGCATGAATTTCAGCTCCTCCCGAGCTCTGCCGCTGCGGCCGCGACTTCGACCCACGGTGATCAGGTGGAGCATTTGTTGCCTATTCCTGATCCTGACACATGTCAGCACTGTAAAATCAAGGGCTGCTTAGGTTGTATGTTTTTTGCACCAACTCGAGAGGGGAAGGGAGAAGCTACTGTGAAGGAGGAGGAGAAGAAGAAGAAGTACAGGGGAGTGAGGCAGAGACCATGGGGGAAGTGGGCGGCGGAGATTAGAGACCCACATAGGGCGACAAGGGTATGGCTGGGGACGTTCCAGACGGCGGAGGATGCTGCGCGGGCTTATGATAAGGCCGCCATTGAGTTCCGCGGACCTCGAGCGAAACTTAATTTTCCGTTCCCCGAGAACACTGCATTGATCGAAGAGAGTGAAAACTCAAAAGCGCAGCAGCAAGAAACTTCGGTGACGGAAATTGGAACGGGGACGAGCAGTAACATGGAAGTATTTAGAGAGGAAGATATTCAAGAATGGATGACGACGATGATGGATTTCAATGACGATTCTTCAGATTCCGCCGCTGGAAATGCTCAGAGTTCTTAATTTAAGAAGTTAACTCTGCTCGTCAAACTAAGGGCTCATTCCTTCCGCAGTCTTTCGTCTGTAGCGGCTAGTTAGCTCGATGTAAATTTGAATAAAACAAGTTGTTTGAGATTAGGTTTGTCGCTGTGGCTTGTACTTTTTATTTTTGGATTCACAGTTATAATCCGATCCAAAAGTTTCACGGTGTGACTTGTATGAATATTTTTTTGGAGGTCTGTGGTCGCGGAGGGCATGGGCTGATTTGTGATTAGGGTTTTGGAATTTTTTTCTTTGATTAAGAAAGATCGGCCGATATTGTAACTTCTTTCTTTTATCATAATGAAATTTTTCTGGTGTCTTACCCATGGACGTAAATTTTACAGTCAAATCACGTAAATCTTACAGTCTATTTTTTTTCTCTTTTCTATATTTTGTTTTGTACGTTATGTGATTCGAGATTGAGTGCCTAATTTTTAACAAAATTCTATTAAAATACAAATAGAGACGAAAGCAGCTAGTTAGGTCGATATAAATTTGAATAAAACAAGTCGTTTGAGATTAAATTCTATTAAAATACAAATAACAACGATAATTTAACTGATAGGGTGTTACGCTATCAAAAATTTTGACCAAAGTATTGAACTAGAATAATACCCATGCATGCAAACTTGTCATTCTTAAAAAAAAAATAAAAGAAAATCAAACTATTAAAGAATTATTTTATTACATAAATATCATCTCGAATCAAAAATAGAAGAGTTGAGTAAATTAAAAAAAAAAAATTAAAGGAGGTTTGTGGCCATGGGTCAAGATGTTTGGGTATATCTACTAAAATATTTCGAAAATATATCTTTTTTTTTTTTTAATAATATTTCTAAAATGATGGATTACTTCTAAAAATAGTAAAGTCATTATTATGAAAATTTTTAAATAATTAATTTTATATGATAATTTTAAATTTATTATAATAAACTATTTGATTTTAAAATAATATTTTTAACTCAATTAATAAAATTATATTTAAGTAATAATTTTTAAATAATTGATATCAAATTTATTGATTTCACGTCTATAATTACAAATGCATGACAACTTCTTTGAACTGAGGTGGATTAGAATTTTGACAGGGTCATCTTGAAAGAAAGAAAAAGTAGTGATCATGAGTGGAATTGGCTGCTAAATTAAATAATTCATCTAATATGGCTCCATTTGGTTGGGCTAAAAATTATCGAAAATTATAAAAAATTATAAATATTTACTCACTTTTATCAACTTGTGTCATTTTCATTATTCGTGTATTTATTTTCAAAATTTAAATTTTATAAACTTTTTACAAAAATCTATAAATAGTTACTTACTTTTTCTTACTTTTTTCAACATTTGTCGGTTTTTTTGTACTACTTTTGACCAAAACCGTTAGAATGGTTTACTTTTTACTATTCCAACGAATTATTTTGATTACTTTTGATTGGGCTTTTAAATAGTAAAAAGTAACTGACATTTCTTATTTTTTTAACTTTTAATTCAATGACAATTCTTCGGATTCCGCTGGAAATGCTCAAACTACTTAATTTAACGAGCTAACCTGCTCGTCAAACTGAGGACTCATCCCTTCCGTAGTTTTTGATCTGTAGTGGCTAGTTAGGTCGATGTAAATTTGAATAAAACAAGTTGTTTGAGATTATATTCTATTAAAATACAAATAATTAACAACGTTAATTAAACTGACAGATTGTTATGCTATCAAAAATTTTGATCAAAATATTAAACTAGAATAATACGCATGCATATAAACCTGTCATTATTTTAAAAAAAAATAAATCGTTAAACTATTAAAGAATTATTTTATTACATAAATATCATCCCGGATTAAAAATAGAAGAGTTGAGTAAATAAAAAAAAACATGCTTGGGTACATTTACTAAAATATTTCAAAAATATATCCTTTTTCTATCTAATAATGTTCTTAATTAAAGGTCTCGTTTGGAGTAAGAAAAAATAAGACAAATTGAGATAAAATGTGATTTTAGATTAATTTTAACGTCATTTTTTTCTGAAAAGTCACAAAGCGTGGGAATGATTTTTCAAATCCGTTCCAAGAGATTCTAAAAAATTTACAAAAAATAGTGACAATAGTATTCGTTTAAAAGTTTTCGACACAAAAAATATGATTATATAAATAATGAAATAGTGGAGTCACTATTATGAAAAAATTTTAAATAATTATTATATTTTATATGATAATTTTAAATTCATGATAATAAACTATTTGATTTTAAAATAATATTCTTATCCCAATTAATAAAATTATATTTAAATAATAATTCTTAAATAATTGATATCAAATTTATTGATTTCACATCTATAATTACAAATGCGTGACAGCTTTGAACCGCGGTCGATTAGGATTGTGACAGGGTCATCTTGAAAGTAAGAGACAGCAGTGATCATGAGTGGAATTGGCTGCTAAATTAAATAATCGACCGTATATCATATTTAACACGTGGGAGAATAATGAGCTGGTGGAAGCCTTAAAATGATTTTACAACAATTGGACAGATATGGGCCCCATGGCGTATCGGCAAACCCCCAGATACTGCTCGACTCGTAAAATAATGCCTCTGTTTCTCTGTGACCTCATGATTGTTGCGTTAATGACGAAGTTAAAGAAAAATCATAAATTCCATTTTACCCTTAAACCATTTTTACAAATTTCCCACGAGATTTTTTTTTTTTTAGGTAGTAAAAATCTCAAAATACGAAAAATAAAAAAAAATACATTTAGTTTGATTTTTTTATTTTTTGTATTTAGAAAATTTTTTTATTTTAGACTAAAAATGCTTAAAACGATCTTTTGTTATTTTACATTTAGAAAATTTTTTTATTTTAGACTAAAAATGCTTAAAACGATCTTTTGTTATTTTACATTTCATGTATAAGCCCGTTTTATTAAATTTTTTAAAACAGATTTTAAAAATAGAAGTAACTAAATACATTTTGAACTATTTTTTTTATTTTTAAAAATGTAAAATGAAAAATAGATTAAAATAAGTATACCCAATAGTACTTAAAATTTTCATTCGTTCATCATCTTTTTGCTTGCTTTTTTTTTAATTTTTTTTTTAGAGATTTAATTGTCACTTTTTTACGAATAATTAAATGTTACTCAATTACGAATTAAAAGCTGATTAAAAAGAAGAATGAGGCGAATGTGAGACAAGTTTGAGGATCGAAATGAGGTAAATTATCATGTATGATACGTATAAATAATAAGTTTGAGGTTAGGAGTGATGTATATTTGGTAGAGTATAACAGATGGAAAAATAAAATAAAATTAAATGTGAGCAAATACACTTACTATTTTGGTAAGAAAAAGCAAACATGTATTTAATTTAGTAGTAAAATATAATTTAATTTTAGTAACTTATTTTGATAAAATAAATTATTTTAATAATAAATTAGTATTTATTTATATAATAATTAATTCTAATTCTACATAATTTAATAATTAATTATTATTTATTAAAATAATTTTAATTTAATAAAATTTAATTGTCAATTATTATTTTAATAGTATTTATTATTTAATCTCAATAAAATAAATCATTGTAATAATATATTATTTACAAAAAAAACTAATTTTAATTTTAAATAAATATTTAATAAAATAAATTATTTTGATATAATGCAACAAAAATTAACAAAATGTTCAATTTAAAGTTTTAAAATTAATTAATCAAAAGGTGAATATTACACTCTATAAAAGATAATTTTGTAAATTTTAGATTGAAGTTCATTATCCTTACGAGAGAATAAAAATGAAATGAGTGTGGTATTCTACTAGTCAAGAGTAGAACCAAACAAGGTAATGAAATACTTGTGCTCATTACTATGCCTATATAAATGTTAAAACCGGGGGCTAAAGGGCTTTTGCTCCTCAGTGATTGAAATATAAAATATCAACCGTTCGATTTTCTTTAAAAAATCTAACAGTTCTTATTTCGCACTTTAACCTCCGCCGTGGAAATGGACGAGAAGAGGAAGTTTCTTATTTGGGTCGGTGATTTTTTTTGGGGGAGGAGGTGTACAGTCTTGCAGAGACGCCGGTCTCTAAAACGACGATGACGTCTTTGGATTGAATGCCGATGTCGGAACACGCTGACTAAGGGACAACATCAGTATAGTGGAGTCTTTTTAGTGTGCCGCGGCCGCCTTCCTTGTAGATTCGCAGGAATGATGGAAAATCATATGGCACTTTGATTGCGCTTGAAGCCATAGACAGAGAAAGAAATTGAATACAAGGATCGAAGTGGGTTGCTTTTGTTGATTGGGTGTCAACATTTAGCGCTTGAAGCCCTTTCAATAATCAGAATCTTACATTTTTCGATCATTTTGCGGATAATTGTCCGCCGAAAATCATTGGTTTTCCAATAATGAAAACAAAAAATGCAAATGATATTTTATTTAATTAAATTAAATAAGAACTGCTAGATTTTTTTAAAAAATTCAACAATTGAATTGATATTTGTTGGGATTGGTAACTCATACGGAGAGGAGCCGAGTGCCATCCGTCCTCATCTCGGATTTAACATGTAGTTGGCTGAGCCGTAGATTCGAAGGTTTGGGGGGTGCGCCCCCGTGGTACGGTACGGTATAATTAAGGATATTTTGGAATCAAACCATGTAATCTTATTAGGGTTAGGAATAGAAGTGGTTATAACTATTCTCTATATAACCCTATGATCAATAAAAAAAAATTCTTGCTTATACTCTCGTGAACGTACTTGAATTTTGGGAAACCACGTAAATCTGTGTGTTGATCTTTTTACTCTTTTTTTCCATATATAGTGTGCGTGTATGTGTGAATCGATCCAATAAAATATTTTATGTTTCAACCACTGACGTGTCAGGCACCACTAACTCTCTAATTGTTGAAAAAGTCGAGTTTAGCAAGCTGAGACTCGCAATAAGTTGAGGGATAAAAAGTAAAGGTTACACGATAAAATGGTCCGTTAACAAATTAACAAACAGTAGATGAAGTCAATAGTTTTAAACAGTAATAGGAATGAATGATTTAGAAAAGCATGAACTAAGGTAATTAATGGTCTCATTTTTATGGAGTTATGTGGCCTGTCTAATTAATCTCTATCTAATGTTTCGAAGATAGTGAAATGATATTAATTATCCTCTCAGTTAAAGTAATTAAATTTAATTTTCTATTTATTGAGTAACAATAAAGCTATTTATGGCAAAATCAACCACTCTGGTATTTCGTAATAAAGCAGTGGAGGTGAGAAAATTGAAAAATAGAATCATCTAATTTGATTCAATTAATTGTAATATTCAACTAATTATCACAAATATACGAATTCTCTTCGTACAAAATTTGTTAGGTTTTAAATTTATTTTTCAGTTGTCATCAATTTAAGTCTTTTTAAAATTATTAGAGACTTTCTCAAGTGTTAATTTTAGGAGTCCAAAATTAATAAAAATATGTGTAAATTAATTTAAGATATCTTGAGTTATAAAAAATTTAAAAAAAATCTTCATACCATTTTCTTTAATATTTGAGGTGTTTAGAATTATAGAAGTTAGTATAAATTTATAAAAATTATAATTTTATAATTCGTGTATTAAGTAAAAATTTTAAACTTTACATAGATTTGTAAAATTTTGTGGAGATATATAGAACTCCAAATAAGCTTATTATGAGTGCGTTTGTAATAACAAAAAATTTTAAAAATTGATAAAAGTTATAGTCTCGTAATTCACTAATTCGTGCAGTGACAAAAAATTTAAAGTTTTTAAAGAAATTTAGTACTTCAAACAGAGTCTACTTAAATGGTGTTTAGTTGATCAAAATTAATCAAAATTTATTAATTTTAATAATTTTTTGTATTTCTTTAATTAAATTTTATTATATAATACTCTTACATCAAATTTTTATATTTTTATTATATTTTTTAATCAACCAAACATCCCTGTAAAATAACAAAACTTTACAAAAAGACTGTACCAAAAAAATAGATAAACCAAAGAATGTCGTCTTCGTGGAAAAGGTGGAAATTAGAGGTACCAAACAGTTTATCGATAGACATCAGCGTACCCGGTCAAGGCGTTCAAGTCAAACAACAATGCTGCCGACCTCATTGAAGGGAGACATATAATTATAACGTCACAGTATTGTCATTTTTCTTCTGAACATGCACGTGCAAAAGGACGAGTACAGAAAAGCTGCTAATTGAACACTAGCTGGCGGGTTCTAGGAAGTGCAATAAAAGAATAAAAAAAATGAATGATTAAGATTTATTTAAACTTTAATGATACGTGGCTATTAATATTTTATATTAATTGTACTCTAATTAAATTTTTTAAATTTTTATTTTTATTTTAAAAATATTTTTAATTAAAATAAATTAGAACCATTAGATTAAATATAAACAAATATCAACGGTTCATTTTTCACTGCAACTCCTACAGTGAATTTCTTCACTGCAGTTTCCTGGAACCCCTAGCTGGCGCCTCCACTCGCCGTTTGAGAGCGACAAATGGAGGCTGCAGCAACCCATTAACTGCAACGGTTGCAGTCCGAAGAACGACGTCGTTTTTCTCAAAAATCGTGGGTTTTGTTAAACAGAAAGGCTGAGTGCAGAGTGAAAAAATTATAAATAAAAATAATTAATTTTTTATTTGATTAGGTTAGAAAATAAAATAAAATAAAATAAAAAATATTTTTAATATGATTAAGTAATTTTTAATAATTTTTTGGTGTTTGGTAAAATAAATATAAATTTTTAGTAACATTTAATAATTTTTTGTGTGTTTGGTAAAAATTTTTGAAACTTTTAAATTAAGTTAAAGTGAAATAATGATTATACTCTTCGCCAAATCATCAAAAAAAATTGATGTGTTGACAACCTACCACATAAAATTATTAACAACTTTTGTACCAAAAGTTTGTGTTTATTATTAATATACTTTAAAATTTTATAATAAAAACTTATTTATCAATATATTTTAAAAAATATAATTTATCAAATTAGTTTAAAATATTATAATAAAAATTAATTCAGGTAACAATGTTTGTTTGTTTATTAAAATATTTTAAAAAGAAACTAATTTTTTTTATAACAATTCAAGTAATAATTGTTAAAATATTTGAAGGTAATTCATGTATAATTTATTTTTTATGACAAAAAATAATTTTTTGTGTGTGCTCAATGAAACATGTGTAGATACTCTGATTTTTATAATAATTAAATTTTTATTATAATATTTTAAATTATATTCATAAATTTTAATTTTAAATATTTTAAAAATATTTTAAAATTATAGTGCTAACTAAATTTCTATTATAATATTTTAAATTATATTGATAAAATTTGTTTTTATATATTTTAAAAATATTCATTTAAAAATATTTTAAAATTATATTGCTAACTAAATTTTTTTTATAGTATTTTTATTGATATTAAAAAAGTTTATTTTTAAATATTTAATATTTAATTTAATTAATATATTATCCAATAAATTAAAAATATTTTTATTATTTGAACCTCGTTCTTACAAAAAAAGTAAAATTGTTGGTTTGACTGACATTGGGGAATTTGTTTTGGAAAAAAAAAACTTGATAGCTTAGCTGCCAGTTATTAGTTTTTTGGTTTTTTTAAAATGACTAAAATTATCATATTATATGTTAAACTTGTTTTAAAATTTAAAAGGCAAAAATGTTAAATTAATAAAAAGGTAGAAAGATAACTATTAAGGAACCATTTGGTAATATTGTTATTTTTCTGTTTACATATATATGTTTATGTTTTATTATTTATTATTTTATATTGTTATTTTTTCTTGAAATGAAAAATTGAAACTACATTTGAAAATACAATTTTGTTTACGATTGATAATTGTTTACTTTCATAAAATATTTACTGTTTTTAGTTTTTAAAAAATTAATTGAATATAATAAATATATTTCATATTAATTTATTTTAATTATATTATTTATTAAAAAATTGAATAAAATATATTTCATAATAACTTAAACAATTTAATTACAATATTTATTAAAAATAATTTAATAAAATAGGAAATATATTAAATAAATTAATTCAATTAAATTGATTATTAATTCAATTTAATTATGATATTTATTAAAAATAATTTAATAAAATATATTTAATATTAGTTAAACTAATTATTAAATTTAATTTAATAATTTAATTATAATATTTTTGAAAAATAATTTGATAAAATATATTTATATTAAATAAATTATTTATTAAATTAAATTAAATTAATATATTTTATTTTATTATTTATTAAAAATAATTTATTAGTATATATTTCCTATTACATAAATTAACTAATTTAATTAAACTATTTATTGGAAAAAATTAATAATATGTATTACAAATTAATTTAATTAATTTAATATTTAATTATATTATTCATTCAAAATAATTTTAGTTTAATAAAATATTTGAGTAAAATAATTTATTTTAATATGATGTAACAAAAATTGACAAAGTATTCTAATTGACAAAATGTTTACAATAGAAAAAAATAGATTAAAAACATATTTTTTTGTTTACGTATTTCTGCTTTAGTTTTCATCTTTTTGGAAACCAAAAAACATAAACAAATTTAACAAATATGTTTTTGTTGTTAGTTTTACAAAATTTTGAAAACATAAATAGAAAAGTAGAAAACAAAAACGTTACCAAACAAAATCTGAAAATTAATTTTTTGTGAAATTAATTTTTTCTTTCTAAACACAAAAAATTAATTTTTTAATAATTAGTCAATTATTAAAAAATTAATTTTTTTTCTTTCCGAAATTCAGTCTTAGGGATTCAAAATATTTTTTCTTGTTTGGATTATAATAAAAAATAAAAACATATATATATAATTTAAAAGTTAAAATTAAGTAAATTAAAAATAAATATATGAATGAATATCTTTTATTTTATTTTATCTCTTAATTCATTGAAATAAAAATACGTATTTAAGATTTTATGATTTTTTCAGTTATTTTTTTCCTTACCAAATTTCCACTCCAAACAGTGCTTGCATGGGTATAGCAGGGGATTTATGTACGGCTCCATTTTTAATGTTAACTGTCACTCAACGGAGATACCATGTTACCTAGCTTTTTATTTTTATTTTTATTTGTCGTGGCTGATCTTAAGTGTTCTATTTTTTTTTTTTTTTTTGAAAAATTTTAAATAGATTTTAAATTTTTTTTAATTTTTTAATTATATTTCAGTACATATTATTTTTTATGTCAATTTAAAATTTTTTTTTAAGAACTACGAACGCCATCCAAGTGTCTTACCAAACAGTGGCCTCAGTACCCTAGTCAAGACGTACCAAACAGTGGCCTCAGTGCCCCAGTCAAACTTTTAGATACTGCATGGCTACCAAGACACGATTTTAGGTATTGCACCAATTGTTTAATTCCTGTGGTTAATCTCCCCTCCCATTGGCTCAGTAAGGGGGGGCTAACATCGGCTAAACATATTATTCCGCTGCAAACAAAAGATGGTCACAAGTTTCAATTTTTTTTTTTAGTTATTACTAACTAGTTATTAAAAAGTTAATTTTTTTTAAAGGAAAAAAAAGTTACCCTTTCAGCAGTTAATTATTTATTTTGTTAGTTTGACATTTTTATCTTTCAATGTTTAAAAAAAATTAAAATATAAAAGAGTAAAATTGATCATTTTAAAAACAAATTAAAAATTAGCAACTGGTAGCCGAACTATCATCTTTTTTTTTCTAAACATAGCCCTCGACGTCAATCTAATAATATGAATATTCAATATAGTTAATTTATCACCCAATAACTCAAAAATATTTATCATATTAATTATTTAAATTTTTTATAACAATTCAAGTAAGAATTGTTAAAAAAATTAGAAAAGTAATTTATTAGTATAATTTATTTTTATAATAAAAATACTTTTTATATGGGTTTAATGAGATATATATAGATAGTTTGATTTTACAATAGTTGAATTTTTAGTTTAATATTTTAAATTATATTGATAAATTATATTTTTAAATATTTTAAAAATATTGATTTAAAAATATTTTTAAATTATTTTGATAACTAAAATTTTATTATAGTATTTTAATTTATATTAATAAATTTTATGTTTAAATATTTTAATACTCAATATAATTAATATATTATCCAATAACTCAAAAATATTTTTATTATCTGAACCAAGTTCTTATAAAAAAACAATTTTGAGTTGATTGACATTTGGGGCTGTGTTTGGGAAAAAAAAACAGATAGCTCAGCTACCAATTGCTAGTTTTTTGGCTTTCTAAAATGACCAAATTAATTTACCTTTTTATATTTAAATTTTTTTTAAACATTAAAGGGAAAAATATCAAACTAACAAAAAGTTAAAAAACTAATTACTAAAATGCTAATTTTTTTTTTTTGTAATACCCGATATTTAATTTTTTAGCTATTTATATGTTATTTTGTGCCAATAAAATATTTAAACTAAGATTTATTTCATTTTTCCTGGGTCTTGGCTCAAGGTGATATTGGGTTGGACAACTAGGCCAATAGTATTGGTCCAGCCACTATTTTCTCTATCTTTTTTTTTTCTTTTTACTTTCTTTTCCTGTAAGTCCCGGCCACTTGCAAAACAAATGAGAGAGAGAGAAGAGAGAGGAAAGAAAGAGTAGAGTGAGTTCGGGAAGGAAAATCGATAAATCGGGATAGTATTCAACGCCATGAATCTTGTGATGGTGTCCATTTTTGTAGTTTTGCTCAAGCTGAAAGAAATCAATGCTAGAAGTTTAAAAACCAAAATCAAAATCTTCTCAATTTCTTCTGTTCTCTTTGGATTCAAGATATGTGAGACTTATATCTATACTTTAGAGGTTGCTATAATGATTTTGACATATTATATACTTGATTTGGTTGAGTATTGTGAGATTGTGATATATATATGTTTGTATATATGAATGTGTATATATATACCTATATATGTAGAGATTTTACATATATTTGAGTTATTCTTCGATTAAATATTGTAGAAACATGTGATTCAAGTGTTCAAGTATTTATATATAATTAATTGTTGAGTTTGTGGCTTTGATGAGTGATTTGGGGTTGTTTTGGAGTTAGGGTTTCGTTAAAAACAAACTCAGAAATCGGATGCTGAGCGCTGACTTTTGAGTACTGGTGTTTGGTGCTAGTGTCTGAACAGCATTGGACAGAATTCTGGAGAATGAAAAAGTTTAATTTTTAAATGCCTATTTTGTGCCTAAACCCATACATTGTTGATTTTTAAAGATTAAATAAATCTCAAATCATCATCAAGCTTAATGGGAATGTATTAATATATTGAGATTATATTTATTTACATGATTGAGCATATCATGTGCATGGGAATGTGGTTCATCATCCGATTGATATTATGATTACTGATTGACCGAAAGTGTCATGTTGATATTGTTTACATGTCGAGGCACAAGTTATATATATGAACAGAATCCATGATTTTGAGAAAAAATGATAAAATACGATTTTGAAAATATCTTATGATCTCCAGTCAATATATATGATTAGGGTGTAATTACTTGGAGTTGGGATGTTAATTATGAGATATAACTATGAGATTTTTTCTAGACTGCAGCCGGACCCTACTTTAGCTAAGTAGATGCCTAATTAGGGGTGTAACCTGATTTTCTAGTAGAAGGGGCAAGGGGTGCAACTTGTTTCCTTTGAGTCTTATACCAATTGGGATGTAAGTCGATTCCCCACTTGTCATATATATTGAGATATGCATTCATCATAAGCATAAATGATGCGGTTGGTAGACCCGCATGTTTTGCTACGCGTCACACATCTCAGGATAAGATAGGGGGTAGATGGAGATTAGAGAATGTATTGGTTATTGTATTACATTACATGTGCATTATCATATTATATTTTGATAGATATTATTATAAGTTATGTTATATGATTGATTATTTTTCACTCGTGCACACTTGTACAATCCTATCTACTAAGCAGTAGTGCTCACTCTATCCTTATTTTAGGTGATCCTACGAGATCAAGGAGTAGCCACCCGGAGTTTAGCTGAGATTAATGGATTAACTTAGCATATTATTTTGTATCATTATAGGATTAATGTGATCTTATTTGTGCAACCTGGGTGAAGGACCCAGACTTAGTTACATGTTGAAATTGCATCATAATTATGTTATTATAGTTGTGTAAACCTTAGATTGCATTACTGGGGTGTGACATTAGCTTTTATTATTATATTGTTAATTCTATTATTTTATATGGGAATAAGAGACAATCTTAGATGCTCTAATTGTCACTATTAAATTGTGACTTGACTTTGGAATAGGTTTTTGTTTATTTTAAATTAGTTCTTATATTCTCATACCGTTTGTTCCAAAAAATTAAGTTAGTGACGTGACATTTTCCCTTCCCAAACACAAAAAAAAAGTTAAAAAGAAAAAAAAATGAAACTTATGGCCAGTGTTTGCTAACAGCGAGCTAACATCATTAGTCGATATTAGCCCCATGCTTCCCAATAAATTCGTACGTATACTATCTCATTATTCGTTGGCTTAGAGTACCTACTTGAATTAATTTATTTGGTATGTGTACAGAAGCTCAACGAGGGAGGGGTAAGAGAAGTCTATCTCTTATATAAGAGAATAACTTTTTTCTAATGGGTCAATGTGGTATAGTGTAGATTATGGTGAGACCCAATTGAAATTCGTTATAATAGTATGTACAAAAGCTCGGCAATATATAAAAGTAGGAATTTTAACCTTAAAATCTAAGTGTATTAAAGCGAGTCCATCTCTTATATGAAAAAATAACTTTTTTTAATGAGCTGATGTAGAACAATTTCTAATAATATTTTCTTCAAAACTCGCTACATTTTTCACCAACAAATTTAGAGAAAAAATCCGATCAACAAAGCTGCTTCAAGCAAACCAAAGAATTTACCCACCCTCCCTGTCTACTCTCTCTCTCTCGTTTTTTATTAAAGTAGGCATTCTCATAATCTTATTTACATATTTATGAGACTTCTGATCTTATTTACCAAATTAGGTGTAAATTCATTTATTCAGAAAAATGAGTTTATTTAATAAAAAGTGTTTACCGAATCAAATTTTTTTAATTAAAAATTTTTCTTCCCAATTGACACATCCCCTTTTTGTTTTTGTTATTGTTGTTTGTAAGTATCTATTTATATTTTTATATTAAAATATGAGAAATTGTGTACTAACTGACAGATATCTTACTTTTTAATACTTTTTTAATTTTTATTGAAATATCGACACACGTTGTACTTTTTTTTAAAATAAATTTACGTCAAATCATTTTGATGATGTTAGAAATATTTAAATTTTTTTAGTGTTTAAATATTAAATATTATTATTATATTAAAAATTAAAAAATTATTGACGATCTAATACACGTCTTACTTATTTTATTTTATTTTTTTATTCAAAGAATTGACATATATTGCATATTATTTTGTAGGTCGACAATGGACCATTTTGATTGTCTATTGATTAAAAAAAATAATCATTAAAATTCTTTTTATTGCACAAATATCATTGATGGATCATTTTAGATAAAAATTTGATTATAAAGAATTTTTATTTTCTTTCTTTTACTGTTTAAGGTTTACATATTATTTTTGTAATAGATATTGTGTTAAAATTTACATGTATGATGTTTGTTCATCATAAATTTAAGATATTAAATATTCACGCAATAACGCAGATATTCGATGAGTTATGGGCCAAACGGCACTTATAATATTTTAAAACAAAAGCGAGAATTCATTTATTGCCAATCACAATCTTAGACAAAACATTTATGATTTTACCATTTAGTTTTTATTTATTGTGGCTAAGTATAAGGATAATTTGGTGATGTTTGAAAGATAAAAAAAAAAAGTTAAAAAAATTAGTGTAAAAGTGATATGTACTGATATTTAGATAAAAAAAAAATTTTAAACTTATATATATATATATATATATATAAATTTTAATAAATTTTGACATATGCCAAACAGTACCTTTCCGAGGAAGTCCAAATCCGTAAATACATTTTTAAAAGGGGGTCTTACTAGGATAAAAAGAAAAGAAACGCGGCGATTTCTCGATGTGTAGCTAAAGAATCGTGATCTCCAAAACGGCCCCCTGTATAATTCATTATTCCCTCTGTCAGTACAAACTTGGTGACTCTGCGAATTTCGATCGAACCACAGTCACCACAGCCCTCTCTCTCTCTCTCTCTCTCTCTCTGAAACTTCTCACTGATCAATGGGAGCCTCCCAGAGTCGCGAGGGACTGGACCTGTCGGATTCGTCAGACTACGAAGGTGACGACGAAGAACACAGCGAAGACCAATACGACGATGCACGAGATCACGATGAACGACAGCAAGCAAAGCCTCACAGCTCTTCCGGAACCAAAGCTCTTGACGAACTCGACTCGAAGCTCAAGGCCCTGAAGCTCAAATACCCTTCTCAAAGCCCTAATTTGAAGAACGCGGTGAAACTTTACCTTCACATCGGTGGCAACACTCCCAAAGCCAAATGGGTTGTCTCCGACAAGCTCACTTCCTATGATTTTGTTAAGAACGATGACGAGGAGGAGGAATTGGGCGGTGGAGGTGAGAATTATTGGGTTTTGAAAGTGGGCTCGAAGATTCGAGCTAGGGTTTCGACTGATATGCAATTGAAAATGTTCGGCGATCAGCGGCGGGTCGATTTCGTGTGGAATGGGGTGTGGGCGTTGAAGTTTTTCGGCGACGAAGACTATCGGAGGTTTGTGACTGAGTTTCAGGACTGTTTGTTCGAGAATGTGTACGGATTGAAGCCTACGGATGAAAACAAGGTAAAGGTTTACGGGAAGGATTTTCTGGGGTGGGTGAAGCCGGAGGTGGCGGACGATTCGATGTGGGAAGATGCTGAGGAGGGAGTGTGGAAGAGTCCCGTGAAGACACCTGGGAGGGCGAGTCAGGATTTGCTGGAGGAGTTTGAGGAGGCAGCAACAGGGGGTGGAATACAGAGCTTGGCTTTGGGGGCATTGGATAATAGTTTCTTGGTGAATGATTCGGGTGTACAGGTTGTGAAGAATTTTAGCCATGGAATACATGGGAAAGGTGTGTATGTGAAATTCGATGATGAAGGTCAGAAGGGCAGTACTTCTAGTGCTGGAAAATCAACTCCCACAAAGGCACTTCTGATGAGAGGTGAGACTAATATGCTCCTTATGAGTCCTTTGCAGAAAGGGAAGCCCCATTCAACTGGACTACACCAATTGGACATTGAGACGGGGAAGATTGTTACTGAATGGAAGTTTGAGAAGGATGGAACTGATCTTACCATGAGAGATATTGCAAATGATGCAAAGGGGTCTCAATTGGATCCTTCAGAGTCGACTTTCTTGGGGCTGGATGATAATAGGCTCTGTCAATGGGATATGCGCGATAGGAAAGGAATGGTTCAGAATATTGCCACTGCAAATTCGCCCATATTGCATTGGACTCAAGGGCATCAGTTCTCCAGGGGGACGAATTTTCAGTGCTTTGCCACAGCTGGTGATGGCTCAATTGTTGTTGGATCACTTGATGGGAAGATAAGATTGTATTCAAAGACTTCAATGAGGCAGGCGAAAACTGCCTTTCCAGGGCTTGGTTCGCCTATTACTCATGTTGATGTTACATATGATGGGAAATGGGTATTGGGCACAACTGACACTTATTTGATTCTTATCTGCACCCTATTCACTGACAAAGATGGGAAGACAAAGACTGGTTTTAGTGGTCGAATGGGGAATAAAATCCCTGCTCCGAGATTGTTGAAGCTTACTCCCGTCGATTCACATATGGCTGGGACAGACAATAAGTTCCAGAGAGGCCAATTCTCCTGGGTAAGTTACTTGTCTGCTCATATTTTTAACCTGTCTTAATTTATGAATCTCTCTATTCCATTCTTAACTTTCTTGGTGTTGGCAGTTTGGGTTGTTTTCAACATTCTTTACCATGTTTTACGTGCAACTTGTCTAATGGGCTGCTTATACCATTTGTATGAATGTTTTAAGTTGTGTTTGGATTAAGGATTTGTTATAGGGGGAATGAAATTACTATGATTGATCAAATAAAAAATTAATTTTTATTGACAAAAATCTATTTATTTTCTTCCATTTTTCTACACAACCAAAAAACAAAAAGGGAATAAATTTTGTGTGTTTTATTTCATTTTACTTTCCTACCTTTTTCCATTCACTTTTCTTTTACCTCCACAAATCTATGGTTGGAACGTGCGCTACATATTTTATGTCTTTCTGTTGATTGCGATTATTGTTACATATTTCACATTATACTCTCTGATATGTGTTTAGACTTGGTCTCTGTGGATTAAGTCCATCTAATTCAAAGACAGAAGTTTTGTTAAGTATGAAACTTTTGGTGAAGAAAGGACTAGAACTCCTAATGTGAAATGAATAAAGTGAAAAATAATTCATCACTGAAATATTCATTAGTGTTCTATTTTTATTTTTTTTAGTCTTTTTCATGTTAAAAATGGGGCAGGGAACTCATTGTTCTGTATATTTCTTATTGCAAGCCCCTTTAAATAATTACTGAATCCATCTACTCAAAAGATGGAAGTGGAAATTTCTCAATATAATGAACTTCTTGCAAGAGCCTTCCAGAATTTGAAATATAACTCCAATAATCTTAGAGGAGAATGAGAATTTGTAAATTCTAACAGAAAATGCCTAGGAACTTGGACCGTGAATTGGGGATTTTCAAGTTTTCCTCAATGGAATGGGGCTGTGATCAAGTAACTCCATCCATATGGTTTTCTTGCCTGCTGCATGGTCTTCTTGGCTCATTTATCTTTGAGTATTTACTTAGCAAGTTGATCCTGTTTAATTATAGTTATAGTAAAATTGCAGCAACCATTCCCAAAGTTTTGCAAGGAAAAAACCCTTGTGGTTTAAAAATGATAAAAACCTCCTCTACCATTAGTTCTTGTCATTGTAAGATTCCTTCATGACCAAATTGACTCAATTAAAAGAAGATTTGACATTTACATGGTGTAAATTGTTATACAATTTAATTATTTCCTTAAGAATTAACCAATCCTAAAACACATGATGGAAAAACTTATCTTTCCTCACTCAGTTGGAAGGAAGTTGGAACCAAATCTCCACTGGTTCCTTATTGAGAGCCACCCCTATATAAATCCATTGCTTCCAACACCACTTTGATTCTTAAGCATCATGTCAGTCCACAATACACAACAAAGAGCTATTAAATAAAAATAAAAGCATTCTCAACCTTAGCCCAATGATTTACCCATTGCATTGACAAATTCCCATCACCACTTCTATCACAATCAGCCACCACCACTACCAAACTTCCTCACCACCACCACCATTGGTGTGTCATCATTACTAGCCTCTTCCCCGAATTTTTCACGATTTGCCAACACCACTAATATGGAACTCATGTCACAATCTGCCGCAACCACGATTTGCACCGTCAAAGGCCTACTAGTGAATCAGCCCTAAATCCCTGCTGCTTAACAATAAATCATTTTCGTTCATTATTAATTCCATAACATTGGCCATCGCTGTATTTGTACTTCTAGAAACCCATTAGTGAACTCTCGTCAAAAACCCACCACTAAGTGATGGCATTGGCATTTGGTGGTATTGATGGTTGGTTAGGCGGTAGGACGTCAACTATTGTTGGGCTAATGGTTTTATTGTCACCATAAGCGCTGGGCTTGCTGTCAATGGTGTTGGCCACAGACATATGCTGCTGCTGTGCTAATAAACAGGGAAGGTGTGTTATTGGGCAAAATTGTGCTATTGTGAGCACCTACTGCCTCCAATTTATTGTGACATAAAAGATTATTTATTTGTGGTGTTATGGCTAAGCAAAAATATAGTTCATTGTTTATGTGTGATTGGATAGAATTGTCATGATGGCAAAAGATTTTGATTTTTTACACGTTGCCCCTAAGTTGACAAATTTATTGAGGGAATAGGAACACAAAAAGGATGGGGCATAGGGAAGAGGAGTGAGGTTAAGGTTTTGCTTTAAAACTAAAACTCCCATCTTCGTCTTCATCTTGAAATGTGTTACTTGTCTTGCAGCTCATACATTTCCTCTATGGGATTTAATTCACAAAGCTGAAAGCTTTATCTGACATTTACATCATCTTGTAGGTCACTGAGAATGGGAAACAAGAGCGCCACCTGGTTGCAACAGTCGGAAAGTTTAGTGTCATATGGAATTTCCAGCAGGTGAAGAACAGTGGTCACGAGTGCTATCAGAATCAGCAGGGCCTTAAGAGCTGCTACTGTTACAAGATTGTGCCGAAGGATGAGTCCATTGTTGATAGCCGGTTCATGCATGAAAGGTTTGCCGTTAGAGACTCTCCAGAAGCACCGCTTGTCGTGGCAACCCCTATGAAAGTTACTTCATTCAGCATGTCTGGCAAGCGGTGACTGACAGAGACAATGACATTATCAAAGGCCCCCCCCCCCATCCCCATCTGTGACATCTACATTGGATAGCTCATGTGCGCGTGAACTCTTTTATTCACTGTTTGCATTTTCGTTGTTTGATTTTACAGTTATGTTTGCTTTCTGGCTTTCTTCCGTCCTAAATGTTTATATTGAAGGCTTTTCAAGACACTGTAGGCTTACAAGGTTGTTTGTACATAATAAAGTGAGATTTTTATGGCTTGTTAGGAGTTCTACAAAACTCTACAAATTTTTATAAATTTTAATTTTTTTTAATTACTGTACGAATTACGAGATTACAATTTTTACAAATTTATATTAACTTTTATAACTCTAAGCATCTCCCCTTATTGTTCTATCATGAGCCTGATTTGAGTTCATTCATATATTAATTGTCAAGCTTTTGGGGGTGTGAATATCCAAATTACATGTAAATATCATTACTGTCGTTTGTGTCCAACCTTCTTCGTTGAGATGTGACAATTGCTGTTGACTTTTTTGAGTCCTTAGATTCTTTAAGAGGGCACCAGTGAGAGCACGCCACCACACCCTCACACGCCCAAGCACAAGGCATATTTTGAACATCAAATTGTTTCACGGCCTGACAATTACCCATTGCAAAAAGGCAAGAAGTCAACCAGCCCCAAAAGGCCATTGTTTCTTTTATCCAGTTTTAAAAGATCAACCTAGTGGTTCGTTACGAGCTCCACGGCTCAACCATATGACGGCCAAAAGTGAACTATTCAACAACAAAGCCAGACCACGGGGGAACTTATCAATGCATTTTTCTTGATCAAATTAGCAAGACCTTGTTTGGATAAAATATTTATCAAAAGAAAACTAAAGGAATGGGAGTTTAAAATTTTTACTTTTGTTCAGATTATGATAGAAAATAGAATCAAAAAAGCATGGAACTTTAGAAAATAAAATTAATTAAATTCCAAAAAAAAATAGTATATTGATGATTGCCATTTACTTTATTAAATTTTTTTAATCCATTCAAACAAAAATATGTATTTAAAGTTCCATTTTCTTTCTTTCTTTCTTTTTCACACGAAACCGCCACTCTAAACACAGCCTAAAAGATGTGTTTAGGATTAACATTTGTGAAGCGAAAAAAAAAAAAGAAAAAAAAATATATAAAAACAAAATAAAATAAAAAATGTTAAAACTTATTGCACGTATATATATTTTACGGTTAAGAAAATGAATACGAATTTGTCAAAAAAAAATATTTTTTATTTAATTAATTATAAAAAAATTGAATATTTATACGTTCCCTAACCTTTCCTTTTCTTCCCCCATCCCCAAACAAATTCAAGCTCCAAACACACCCTAAATCAAGAGGGGCCTGTTTAGGAAAACAACAAGAAGAAAACGAAAAACATTCAAGACTTAAAAGGCAAGTCTAACAGGATTCAAATTGGTTGGCCAATAACAATCCCGCATCCCTATTTTTCTTCAGGGTACAAACTTTATGATGGCTTCTAGATTTTAGGTAGTAAGAGGGACAAACAATATTGATACGGATGGGCTGATTTGAAAAAATAAATACGAACAGAGTTTTCACTATTTCCACCTCACAAAGCATCGCGGGCAGCAATCCTGCATGTAATAGCATCGGCAAGAGATGATATCCCGAGCTCTTGGCCAGATATTTTGTAGTGCTGAGATAATGAAACCATGAGCTATGTTATTAACATGGAAAAAGCCATTCTACCCAAAAAAAAAAAAACTCAGAAAATATAATCACAGTGTTGTAATTAAATTATGTTTTTGTAGGCTTAATAATTTGAAGTGATAAGTGCACAAGAGTTCCACCTCATTCTGGCAACTTTTTTTTTTGGGTATATCATTCTGGTTATAAAGCATCACCGTATTAACATTAATCAGCAAAAGAGAACAACGAAAAGACAGATCTAGTAACAAGGTTCCACCCAAAGCAAGTTATCAACAAATTCACAAACCTTTTGTATTTGGGCTTGGTTTGCTCTTGCTGGCAATTCCTCCAAACCAATCTCTTTACCGTTGATAAGTTTTTCAATGGCTTCCATCTAGTACAATAGCAAATTTATGTTTTTACTACAATAGACTATAGTAATACAAAACATGAAGAAACTCTGCAACATCATAGTCTCACCTCATCAACAGAAGCACCAAAACGAGCCGCTAGGATGTAAGTTGAGCTATCAGAGATGCCACATCTTTTCAACGATTCTGTAATCTAGTTTAAAAAAAAAAAAAAGCGTAAGAGTGAAGTTATTAAAAGAAATGGGAAAAAAACAAACCTTGGACAAAAGTTGTTAAATCATCATATTGGTTACATGCTTTGAGCCTGAATAATTATAAACAAGCTCAGAATGAAGAGTGCGTGTTGTCAAAGACTCCCGGGATTTAGCCAGAAGTGTCTTATGTGCAGCGGCTAGAACAGGGAAAACATCTGGAATCTGTCACAATTGTTAATAATAGTTGTTTTAGAGAGTGCCTGTTGAAGATCTGCTCAGCAGAGCAACAGAGAGAGAAAATTTTAAAACAGAAAGAACAGAACAGATCATATGAGGCAGGTAGACTCCTACAAGCGATGCATTAAGAAATGCTACTTCTGGTTCTAGTGTCCCGGCTTGCATTGAGTCCAGAAGTTCTCTGCAAGAAAAGGGAGCTTACAAGTCACTTAAATCATATCAAAATCTTGTTTTCTTTAAACAGCCATATAAATAAGAAAATGGGTGTGGAAATTCCACTCATACATTTGTGGCCCAACAGTCCACCATCAAATATAAGCAAAATGCTATAACATGAGCATTTTTTTTTTCCTTTTAACCTTGAAGCACAATGACACAATCTATAGGGTATTGATTAATAGATAAGGACATGTTGAATACAATCAAGGCATAAAGGATAAAGGTTGATATAATTGGTCCAGCCATCTAAAATAACAAACAATGGGGTTAAATTAGACTTCATAAAAAAATATCAGGTCTTTCTTGTGTTCCTTAGCATCTCGTCTACTGCGAAATGGCTATGTAAGTCTCAACATACAAAGTGATATTCAGTTAGGAGGAACAAAACCTCAACCCAAGTTGGGAAATAATTACCAAAAAGAAAAAAACCAACTTGGGAAATTAAGTGCGAGATCAAACTCACAAAAAATGCGCCATTACTAAATCTCCCCATGAGTCAATTGTATTACAGTCTAAATGAGATTAAATGCATATCTTTTTGTTTTTTTTTTTTTGGTTTGAAGTGATGAAACCCATGTTCAATTCTCCAATCCCCAACCCCCCCCCCCAAATAAAATAAAATAAAATAAAACTGGAAAATAGACTTCAACAACAAACACCCAACTCTTCACAGCTTTTACCTTCCCCCCCCCCCCAAAGAGAGAGAGAGAGAGAGAGAGAGAGAGAGAAACTCTTCACAGCTTCTGAGAACACCATGGACATGTAAGATAGTAAACAAAGCACCCATCAAATTCAGCTTCTATCCCGCTAAGAGTCCGCAGAATGAGCCATTACAATTGAATATTTTACCTCCTAAACAAGGATAAATTACTCTGGTTAAATGGCTCTAGATATATTGAAAACTAAAACTAAACCCAACAAATACCCATTCCAAAAATTGACCCACTTCCCATCAGATAAGAAATCTGAGGATGAACAACGTCCATCACAAATTAAACTTCCTAATCCAAACAAAGTATAGGAGTATGTAACTGTACAACTACAGATTGTGAATTGATTGAGAGAGGAAGTACTTGGAGTTAGTAACGTCTGTGAAGAGGGCAAGAGCGACAGTGCTTCCATCGATCTCGAACACCTTCATATTTCCCTTGCTTCCTGCTAATAAAAATTTAAAAAACTAGGGTTTTTAAGTGTGCCGGAGACTAAAAAACAAAAGGAAAAAGAAAGATAGGGTTTTTCCTCCAAATCAAGAGGGCAAGAGCGAGAGACTGCTCCCGTCAATATCAAAAGACCCTGATCTTGATATCAAAAGACAGCGCGCCAGGTAGGGGTCGAACCTACGACTTTCTGCTTAGGAAACAGACGCTCTATCCACTGAGCTACAGGCGCCTCAGTTGTCATCCTATAAATTCTTTCACACAAAACCAAGAGTTCTTGTATATGCAATTTTCAAATTTTATATTAACGACATGGCGGCAGGAAGTAGTGATTTATTACCCTATTTGAAGATATTTCTATTCTAGAATTGATTTAATTTTAAAGTGAATAATTGATTTAATTTGATTTGATAAGTGAAATTTTTTGTTTTAAATATATTTTTAATTTTAATAATTGAATTAATTTAAACAAAGGGTGATTTTGAAGTGATAAAAAGTGAGATAATACATGGTTTGGAGAAATTTTTTGCGTTTAATGAGATGAATAGTAAGATTCTCATTCTGACGGATTGGATTTTCGTTTAGACGGATTTAAAATTTGGACATCATGACTTCTTTACACTATAATCTGTCCAAACAAATTATAGAAAACCGTTTGGACGGAAATTAGTCGTGCGAATTCGTCAAAACGGTTTTTACAATTCGTTGGAACGATTTCTATGACCTCATAAAAAATAGTAAAAGTAGGTGTCATTCGGTAGTCTGAAAGTCCATGATGAGAATGATGAAAAAAATTTTTACTATTTGATTCACTGAATTCTAATTTTCGATTTTTTTTAAAGATATTGAACTTTTTTTTAAATTTTGAGAAGACAGGAATATGTAAAAATGTATAGATATTTTCAGAGGTTTTCACCAAAATTTAGTGTGCCAAATGCACCCAAAATATTAAATTTGACTATATTAATAAAAAAAAATAAAATTGTATAGATATGATATATGAGAATAAATTTAGTCACTTAATTAGATAACTTAAAATAATAATAATGATTGCTATTTTAGGTTATATTTGAAATCTCAAAATTTAAATTATGAAATAAAATCAAATGCAACACACAAAATTTTATTTTGGTTGTGAACATAAAAATTAATAAAAATTCTTATAGCATGAAATCAAATTCCACTAAATTCATTATATCAAATATAGTGTATAAGAAATAAATTTTTTAGTTATTTTTTTAAAGTAAAATATGTAATTCAAATTTTAATAATAATAAAATTATTAACCACGTGATAACAAGAAGAAGAAAAATAATTACTAGTAATTCGACTTTTGGCTTATAAGAAATAAGTTTTTTAACTATTTTTTTTTGTTTTACATTAGTTTAAAAATATGAAATCCTAGTCAAATTTATTTTTTACGAACAAAAAAATAGAAGTTTATCAAACCCAACCGATGATACAAATTTATAAAAGATTTTCTTAAACCTCAAACGAATCTATATTTAATTAATTATTTATTATATATTATTTGCTATATTATAAATATCAGTGAAGTAAATGAATGCACCTTTATTAGTTCTCCAAACATGCTTATCAGAGATTTATGTTGTTTATTTACACCTATTTGGTGAAAATATTTTGTATGCCTACATAGATAATAGATTTTAAAATTAAAAATAAAATACATATATTTAACGGTATCGTATATTTTTTTAGGGGTTTGAAATCCTTGGAAAGAGTTTGTAATATAATATATAACTATGACTCCATTTAGAATGACAAAAAATTCTGAAAAATATTGAAAATTTTTAAAAATTATTTATTTTTTATTTGCACAAATTATAAACTTACAACTTATCTCACTTTATCTTATTTCAAACAACTCTATATATTATCCTCAAAGGGCATCATTATCATCACGGGCGGAGCTACGTTGGGGCAAGGGAGGGCAAGTGACCCCTTCAATTTTTTAGATAAAATTACTAAAATACCCTCCTTATTATTTTAATTTTATTTAAAAATTAAGATATTTTGATTTTATTAAAAATTTAAAGTTAACTTAAATTTTTTTAACATATAAAAAGTTTAAAAGAATCAAACTTGGTATTTTTTGTGAAATAAAGTGTATCTTTTAATACATTATTGCATATTTTTGTTTATATTATCAGTAAATTTAGCATATAACATAATAAATTCTATAGATAATAAAATTTAATAATAATTATATTTTTTGTAGTAAGTGATATCTCTAATAAACTTAAGGTGCTTGAACTATTAACTGTGAGAAATATATTCACTAGTTAATACTCAAGAATAATTTATTTTCTTTCTAAAAATAATATCATTTTTCTACTTTTAATTGAAAAATAAGTCGATTGTTATTTTTTCTTTGGTGTTCGGTGCCTCCCTTGGTGCCAGATGCCCCCTGGCGCCCGGTGCCCCCTGAGCAAAAATTCTGGCTCCGCCCCTGATTATCATCATCAGTAAAGTGGATCACATCATATGAAGTATTTTTTTTTTTTCTATACTCTTATATTAAAACACATTGTTAATAGAATACTGGTTAATAGATTTAGGTTTACGTTAAATAGAATATAAATTAATGCATAAATAATAAACTTTCAGCCAATTGTTTCGATTCCCTAATATTAAATAACAAAAAATGAGGGTTAAAATTAAACCTAAAAATAGAAATTTTAAAAATAAATTTTTAGATACATAATTATGTCTTATATATTTTAGATTTAATATATAGGCTCCATTTGATTTGCAAGTAAATAACAAAAAACTCTATAAATCTCTGTTAACTTTATATTACATCAACTTTTTACTTTCACTGCACGTATTACGAGCTCTTAGTTTATCTCAATTTATCTCACTTTTTATCACTCCAAATACACTAATAATTAAACTAAGTTAGATTATATGTGTGATATCATTTTCGATATTGAAAATATAATAAATAAAACCCACGAGTATATATATATATTTAAAAAGAATATGAATCAAAATTTAGGACAAAATTAAACCCACATGAAAAAACCCTTTTCATTACATTAACCTGCATATTAAATATTTTAGTGTCAATTTTTACTATTTGTTAAAAAATATAAATTAAAGGAAAAAAAAAAAACTTACATGATAATCCTGCTATAATAAAAGCTAGGGAGTTGGTTTTGTTTTTTGAAAAGAACTAATAAAATAAGAGCGCGCCAGGTAGGGGTCGAACCTACGACTTTCTGCTTAGGAAACAGACGCTCTATCCACTGAGCTACAGGCGCCTTTGCATGGCAGGGATTACTATATATAAGTATTGTAACTTTCTGTCCAAGAACTGATAACCTTCTAGTAATAATGAAATTATTAAGAGAAATAATTACTGGTAATTCGACTTTTGGCTTATAAGAAATATGTTTTTCAATTATTTTTTATTTAATACAATTTTTTCACCAAAATTTAATTTCATTTTTACTTTTTTTTTTGGATAGTTTTTACTCATATTTTTTACATTAATTTAAAGAAATAAAAAATACTTAAAATTATGAAATCCAACTCTGACTTATCTTTTATGCGCAAAATATTGAAGTTACCAAACACAACCTAAGATACAATTTTATAAAAGATTTTCTTAAAGCTCAAGCGAATCTAAATTTAATTAATTATTTATTAGATATTATTTGTCATATTAGAAGTATCAGTGAATTAAATGAATGCACGTTTTTTAGTTCTCCAGACTTCCATATTAGGGATTTACTGTAGTTTATTTTCATCTATTTGGGGAAAAAAATTGTATGTCCACATGGATAATAGAATCGAAACCTTTCGAAAAAAAAAAAAAAGACAATAGAATTGAAAATTAAAAATAAAATGCATATATATGGCATTATGATATTTTTTTAGGGGTTTGAAATCCTCGAAAGAATCTTATAATATAATATAATATAGAATATCATCACATAATTGATAATTTTTGCTACGAAATCATTTGGCTCACTAACTTTTATAAAAAGAAATATATATATATATATATTAATTTTTATTAATTTCTTCAATTTTTTCCACTAAATACAAAATTAATTTTTATTAATTCTTTTCAACTTTTATCAAAGTTTTTTTTTTTATTTTTTTAACATTTACCAAAATATTTTCAACTTTTTTTAGTTTTACAAATTTTTATTAAACAAACTATTAACATGTCACGATCACTCATAAGTACAAAATTTTATTTTTTATTTTTTTTAATGATGCCAAACAACTCTTCTTTCACAAACTATTATTTTCATCATCTTCGAAAGCAAGATAGTATCATATGAAACGTATTTTTTTAAAACTTTTTTATGTTAATCGTCACTGTACCATACGATTAAGAAGGTATTTGTAGTAAAAACAAAAAAAACAAAAAACAAAAAATGGGATTAATGTGATGTATAAATGATAAGTGATAAAATTTGATTGAAGATATTTGAAAATTTTTGAAATTTTTTTAAAATATTTTAGTTTTTTTTGGGTTCCAAACGAATCGTAAGTAACAAAGAGTGAGGGTTAAAATTAAATTTAAAAAAATAAATTTTTAGATACAAAATTAGAGATCTTGTACATTGGGATCAAATAATAATTAAATTAATTTAGATTATATATGTGGTATATGTCATTTATGGTATTGAAAACATAATAAATTATATATTTATTGAAAAGAACATCAATCAAAATCTAGGACAAAATTAAACCTGCAAAAGAGAACCCCCCGTCGAATCACCAGAGAGAATGTAAAGTACTGTAATTTCGTTTCTTTTTGAAGGTTAAAAACTTTCAATGCAGGCTGAAATAGTTTGAATATCAATCGGCCTATCTTCATGCACAGCCCCCAACGTGTCCACCCCTCTCAGGCCCGTGTCCACCTCCTCTATCGTTTCCATTCTCTCTCTCTCTCTCTCTCTCTCTCTCTCTCAACTTCCCAATTCAACCTCTCTGCGACCCCCATTTGGCCCACAATGTCTGTCCAGCTCTTCCTCCTATGGCTTGTCAGCATTTCCCTCCTCCTTGTCAAGGCCGTCCCAGCTCCCCCCAGAGGTAACAATCCCCATTGACCCCTCTCTCTCTCCCTATGTATATATATATATATATATATATATGCGTGCGTGATCTCCTCGTGGCGACTTTGATGCAGGTCTTGTCCTGAGCTGTGGCTCTACGAAAGAGAAAAACATAGATGAGCTGGAATACATTCCGGACGAAGGTTTCATCTCCGTCGGAAATAAATCAACCCTCGAACAGTCAGATTTGCTTCCTCTGTTATCCACCCTGAGGTATTTCCCGGACACTTCGGCCCGAAAATACTGCTATGAATTCCCGGTGATCAAAGGGGGGAAATTCCTGGTCAGAACCACCTATTTCTACGGGGGCTTCGACGGCGGGAAGGAGCCGCCGGTGTTCGATCAGATAGTCGACGGCACCAAGTGGAGCACCGTGAACACCACCGAGGATTACGCCAACGGCCTCACCTCCTACTACGAGATCGTGGTCGTCGCTCACGCGAAGAAGCTGAGCGTGTGCCTTGCAAGGAACGAGCACACAAAGTCCAGCCCTTTCATCTCTGCCCTTGAATTGCTGTATCTGGAAGACTCTTTCTATAACTCCACTGATTTTGGGAATAATGCTTTGATCACTGTTGCTCGAAGTAGCTTCGGCGCGGACGGGGATTTGATTGGGTGCGTATGGTAGTTACTTGGACATGAATTATATACATACATGCATACATACCCACATGCATATATGATATCTTGTTCTTATGCTCTGCATTCGAAATTGTTAATGCTTCTTGGGTAACGCTATATATATGAAAAAATACCACAAAATTATTCCAAATGATTTGCCTATCTGTTCATTTCAAAGCAAAGAGTTATAAGGTGCAGTTTATTTACAACGCTCTTATTGATACATTATTCTTGAAATGTCTTTTTTTTTTTTTTAAAAAATAGAATCTGAATATCAATTTACTGATAGGATGTACAATACATTCTAAATATATAAGGATAATAAACCCGATCAAAACCGGACTCAAAAAAACAGCTCTAATAAAATCTAGATCGCGCCACTCGTTGGAATGAGTTGTCCTGCTGCGATATAGTGCCTTTGTCTTTCAGCGACCTTTCCAACGAACACTCTGTTGCATTGCTGTGCTCTCTTATATACCCAATGATCCATTCAGTGAGATTCCTCAACATCTGTACATCTCTCAGTAAATTTGCTGTGCTGTTGTACCATATTCAGCTACCTTTTATTACTCGCTTGATTTGGTCATTTATCCCTTTTCTAATGTCTGAGTGTAACGAGTATGGGCACAACTCTAATATAACGGGGCACAACTCTAATATAACATTGCTCTATATTTTTTAATTGTAACACATTACTCATGTTTGTATATATTTTCCCATTTGTATAGTATTTTTATGTTAATTGAAATAATCAGTCAAAATCAAATATTGATTGTGTTGAAAGTGTATTGCCGCTCTCTGATGGTGAATGTTGAATATATATATATATATATATATGAAACTAGTTTTCCAGATGATCAATTTGCTCGCTTCTGGCAATCGTTCAAGGATGATAACCCTGGTACAACATGCCATTCTAATGTGAATAGTTTGGATTTTTGGAACATGCCACCGGCAAAGGCCTTCTCAACTGCTCTCACAACAAGCCGGGGGAAGACACTCACAGTCAATTGGCCACCATTTTCACTCCCCAAAGGCAACTACTATCTCGCACTCTACTTCCAAGACAACAGAACCCCAAGCCCTTATAGCTGGAGAGTTTTCAGTGTTTCTGTGAATGGGAAGAGCTTCTACAAGAACATCAATGCCACTACCAAGGGTGTGTCTGTCTATGCAACAAAATGGCCCCTCTCTGGACAAACCGAGATTGTCTTGACTCCAGATAGTGATTCGCCAGTTGGGCCTGTGATCAATGCTGGAGAGATCTATCAGATTTTGCCTCTAGGAGGAAGGACTCGCCCTAGAGATGGTACCTCAGCTTATTCATTTTCTTCATTTCTGCCTTGTTCACAATTATTTGGGTAAATTTTTCTTGTTGATTTACTTTGTTTATTTGGGCATTTTGCAGTGATGGCTCTAGAGGATTTAGCGAGAAGCTTTAACAATCCACCATCAGATTGGAAGGCAGATCCATGCCTACCTAAAGAGAACTCATGGACTGGAGTTGGATGTACTTATGGAAAAATTCCTCGAGTTATTTCTCTGTAAGTTGATTAAATTTACGGGAAGAACCAATATCTTTAACACAATTCTTCGTGTGTTTCTGTGCTGATATGTTAAGATTGATTAGTGAGTTGTAAATGCGATACATGTTGGCTTTAGAAATTTTTCTGTACGACTGATCATAAAACTTTATCATCTCTTGGAGAAGGGAGAAAAGACAAGATATCCAGTCCCAAATCAAATTAATTATGTGCAAATCATGCAGATATCAAAATTATATATGGTTTATATTTTATTATAAGTTAACCTTATTTTTTTTCCCCCTTCCATTTTATGAAGAAATCTAACAGGAATTGGGCTCACAGGGGAGCTGCCTGCTAGCATAAATTATTTAACTGCACTGGCCCATCTGTGAGTACTCTGCCATATATGGTTGTGTAGTTTATTAGTACTGTTAATAGGAATGCTTTGCCTACAGTTGGCTTGGAGACAACAAACTCTCAGGTTCAATCCCAAATCTGCGTTCTCTGAAGAACCTACAAACTTTGTAAGTTGCCCAAAATGTTTCGGTTTCAATTCTTGCTATCTTATTTCAGGATTCATTTGATAACGCTGTTGTTTTATGATCAAATAAAGGCATTTGGAGGGTAACCAATTCAAAGGACAGATCCCCGGGACGTTTGGCCAACTTCCTCATCTTCGCGAAGTGTATGTTTCTATTGCCTATGGAAGTCAATTAATAATCTTATCCAGTTTGCTTTGAGCTTCAAATTCTTGGTGGATGACATGCTTTGGTTGGCAGGTTTCTCCAAAATAACAAACTCGATGGGAAATTACCTGTCTCCCTAGCGAAGAAAAATGGCGTGAATGTTCAGTAAGGAAAAAAAAAAAATCTACCATTTGATTTATATTTTCTGATAAAAACGCGTAGAAATGTATGTTTGGTTTTGTTGCTTGAATTTTGCTCACTATTGATGATTTTTCTTGCTTCAGGGTATGACATGATGCTTAACAAATATACATGGAGAGAGGAGGAACTGACTTTTCAGAACTATTTTTTGAGGAAATTGGGAAGTTGAGTCAAAATGAAACCACGAGATTAGACGAAGAAAGGCTGCTAGAGAGGGTTGGCAGATATATATATATATATATATAGACCCCCAGTTCACCTGATTGAATTGGGATGGTCTAACATGTGGATATATACTTGATGTTTTTACACCAATCATGCAAATTTAGTATCACATAGCTGTTGAATCAACAAATCTTTTGAGCATGAATTGGGTGAAAGAGTGCTCTATATATCCTTATATATCCTCCTAATGCGTAAAATGAAGTCGTTCAATTTGCTGCTTCATGCCTTGGGATGATTTTTTTCCGCATATTGTCAAAATTTTTATGCTGCAATAAGATGCTTGGAAGGGCGTGGGCAAGAGCAAGATAATTTTGGAACTACAAATAATTATAATAATAATATGAATTGATGAATCAGTAACTTCGGATCCTCTCGGAAGTATAATTTAAGCCCAGAAAGTATAATGGTATGCAACTTGTCAAAGAGTTTCCTATGCTTAAGTTAGTAAAAGAGTTAAGAAAATAATTTAGCAAAATTTCAGTTAAGAGGGTTTTACCTGTGTACTTATGAAATGAAAATATATATACATATATATATATATAAAGAACCTTATGTAGGGTGATATGGATGAGCTGTATGTAATCATGTCTTATTCTCCAATAGGATAATACCACTTATATCGAAAATCTAAGGTGAATTTTTTGATTAGTTAACTAATCCGTTATATAGAGTGCTATTTATAACAATACTTTTATAAGTGTATTTATCAAAATTGTCACGAAAAGGGTATACGCGTGATTTGTGATTTGTGATGTAAGTTATTTTATCTTATTTGTCAATCGGAAAAGTTAGATCAGGACTAGTGAAGGTTATCGATCGGGATACTCCTCGTCTGTAGAACCCGACTAGGAAAAAAACCGACTGACCTGCGTCCGGATCAGACCTCTTCCCGAATGCCCCGGTCGGGTTAATGACAATCGGGTCTTCCATTCATTCAAGGCGTTACGGGGCACTCCCATATAATGAACAGAGGATGAGTTTAAAAAAAAAAAAAAAAAAAAATCGTAAGCTTTTGGGTAATGCCCCGTCAGTCCACAAAAACAAGGGCATCCACTTGTTGGAAGCATAACAAAAAAAGATATGGGCTCAAAGTGTTGGGAGCTGTTCTTCTAGGTAAAAAGAAGATGAATTTAGGATGCACACAGTGTCCAATAAGTAGTTGACAATTAAGTTTTGTTAAAGATTCATTCATATTCATTTGATAAAATAAATGAATAAATTTAAAAAATCATGTTTTTCAAGTTTAATAAAAAAACGAGCCAAGTTAAATAAGAATGAACTCGACTCGATGACATTTTTGAAAATTTTTATTCATTATTTATGAACATACACGTCTATAACTTGTAAACATATTTATAATTATAATAATTATGAGTGATTATGAGATTTTAATGAATTAAGTGTTAAATAATTTAAATTCATTATAAGTTATTGTTTTTCAACTACATCCTTTTTCAAATGGTTCTAATTTTATTTTATTTTTTATTTTTTGACTAGTTTTGGGTTTATGTCGAGGGTTAGGTTAGCTTTAACAAATTATTTATATATATATATATTTTTTAATTTTATAAATTATACATAACATATATTTTATTCTTATACGTTGTATATGATACATATATATATATATATATATATTATTGAGCTTATGGGTATTTAAGTTTACACATTTATTTTGGATCAAGATTTGAATTTCATAAAAATTCAAAATATCGGATCGAGATTAAACAAAGCGTGTTGTCTTAATGCCAAAGGATACAGCCTGCCCAAGCCTAGCTGGACCCAAATTTGATCCTCTGAGTTTGAGTCATGTGGAGTTAATTTATTTTCTTTTCTTTAGATAATAGATGTGTTTAAAGTGATAAAAAGTGAGATAATTTATTTGTTTGTAATTATTGCAGTGAAATTAAATAACTTTTAAAAATTTTTAAAAATTTTCATTGATTTTGACAAACCAAATGCGACTAATATAACAATACTAAAAGGAATCAATATTTAGTATATTGTGTGTGATTATATATTTGATTTTTTTTTATTTTTTAAGTGGTATTTCAATTGACAAGTATACAAGAAAAAATAATTTATAAAGCTATAAAAAAATTGCATAAACCTTCTTTATTATTTGATTAAATATAAACATATCTTATACCATTTTAATATTACAATAATATTTCTAATTTCAAATCTTAGTATAAATGAATTTAGTAAAAATAGATAAAAATTAAAATCTTATAATTTGTGCAGTGAAAAAATTTATAATTTTTAAAAATTTTTAAAAATCTTTTGATAAAATTTGGTGCTCCAAATGAAGGTCTTATTAAAAAATTATAAAATACATCACCTTTTCAATTGCCTTCACAAAATAATAAAAAAATGCTTAAACAAATTTTGTGAATTAATTATCAAAATAATATGGTAATATAATTTTTAATGAAAGAATATTTTAGTTATTATTTTTGTTTTAAAATGATAAATTCTGAAAGTGCCACATACATATATTTTTCTAATATTATAACGTTATTCAAATAATAGATATCAAAAATAATCACCAGGCAAATTTATCTCAAACTCCTGAAAACAAAAATTAAAAGAAAACGGTCTCTTCTGGCAAACAGCGCGTGCGGACATGGCGCAATTTATAAAACCCGTAGAAGGGGAGCTGCTCAATCTACCCATCTCCATCCTTTTGTTTTTGTTTTTGTGTTTTTTTTTTTTTTTTTTTCCCTCGCAGCTTTGCTGTTCAAACATATAACACACAGACATATAGATTGTATGCATATATATAACTCCATAAATACATTCGGTTCATCTTGGTCGAATGTTGCCTTTAAACCCTAGCTCAATCTTCTCTCCGTCAAAACCCTTATTCCCCTCCCGCCCTGCTCTCTCCCCCCCGTCCCCCTCTACCGCCTTCACCGTCGTCCGTTGCCGCGCCGCCGACCCCCCAGAAGGCCTCTCATTTCCTAGGTGGTTCTACAAATTTTCAGCCGCAGTAGACGCCTCCAGCGTCCCCCGAATTAGCCCCGACTCCGACTCTGTTGCGGCGGAGAGGCGTGTTGCGAGTACCAAAAGCACGAAAATTAATGCGAGAGAGAAGCGTTGGTCGCGTAGCGGAGAGAGCTACTTGGCTGACAGTGGTGACGCTCTGCCTCTCCCCATGACTTATCCCGACTCATCGCCGGTGTCGCCCGAAGAAATTGACCGTCGACTACGGTGCGATCCCGAATTCGAGGTCTGAATTCTATTTCGAATTCCTCGCCATTTGTTTGTTGGTTGGTTTGCTGAGAAATTGTAGGGAAAGGGAAGGATGTGTCTGAAAAATATCACAGTCTGTGTACCTTTAGCATTGTAGACTTGACTGATACTTGTTGAACTGTTTGTAGCTTGTAAAATTTGATGCTCCAAACTAATTCTTGGATCTAGTTCGGTTAATTTGAATCAGTCTTTGATTGTGAATAGGAAACTTGTTCATCTAGAAGATTAGTTCTTGGGTTTTGCATAAGTATTTTCTACTAATGGAAAGAAATCATGTCCTGCAAATGAAATTACCTTACTATAGCATTAACCACTTCCTGGATGAGCATCACAATTTATTCTTCCTCCTATGCCATTTGTAACAGTAATCTGGATTACCAGTGACACGATGCTAGGCAGTAATTTAACACAACTAATTATTTTCTGCAATTGAGAAAGAATAGGAGGAAGTGGTTTTAACACAAGTTTCTGCAATTATTTTAACACAACTAAGAGAATTAGAGCTATTTAAGTAGTCCTGTCCTGCTTGATATCATTGATTTTATTTGTTCCCGTAAATTCAGAAAGGAAAATGCTGAATTAGCATTTCTTGTTTCGAGAATTTTGTCAATAATGTTGTAGTTTGGGCTTCCAAATTTAGTATTAAAAGACTCAGTAGTAACTTGTTTTGCACCATTACTCATACATGTCTCAGTTGTGCTTATATATCATCCTTTGAAATTCTTGTTGATTCTTTCTGGGTATTAAACCTCAGTGGAGATCTCCATGAGCACCTGATTATTGATAATGTTTACTTTTAACTTTTTGAGCTGCAGGATTGTAAGGAAGTGGTGTATGAATGGACAGGGAAGTGTCGGAGTTGCCAAGGGTCAGGATTTGTCAGTTATTATACTAAAAGGGGGAAGGAGGTTGTCTGCAAATGCATACCTTGCCTTGGAATTGGTACTCTTGTTGTTCCTTTTTGTCTCTTATAGCTGCATTGTTAAATGATTATTTGTTGATTTTATTCCTTTTTGTTAAAAAATGAAAAATGAACAAACTGTTAGGGCATGTTCCAAGCACTTGGCCATGTATGACTCCATGGATGTTTGTCAACAGCTTTATGGCCATAGCTTATGGTCTCATCTTAGATCTATTATAGCAAGGAGCAGAACCTTATGAAAGATGTCTTTTGATCTTTGTGTGGTTCTGATCTCTCATTCTCCTTGACAAGATGAAGTCAATCTGATTTCTAAAGTATTCATTTTTGTGCTCTTCTTAATATATATATATATATATATATATTTGTATTGTTACCTTGCAACTTTTAATATTTGAATATATTGAAAACAACACCCCATTGCTTTGTCAACTTCATCCCTTTAGTGCCCTTATGCAATTCATATTCTCCTTTTGCTATATTACTTTTAAATTAAAACAATCTGTCTCCTTGAGATTTTCGAATTGGTTTGTGGGGCTCGCATAGCTCATTTTAAAGCTCCCTTCTGATCTTAACTCAAATTCGTCGGGATTTTTTGTTATCTTCATCTCCTCTTAACTCCTTGTGCACTTGGAGTAGATGCCTATTTTTTTTGGGCATGTAACCCTTGCCTAAATATCAAGGTCAACGTTGTGAAGCAATAGCAGAGGATTTTGGCGCCTTCTCCAATACAAAATCATAACCACTGCAAATTCTAGCTTATCAAAATTGATATGGTCATGGATTGGCAAGTTAATAAGAGAGAACAAAAAATTTAGGTGGTATTATAGTTGCATTTAGTAAACTATTTTTCCTGTTATCAAGAAATACTCTCTCCTTTAAGCTATTAGTCGATTCACCATTCATAAAACTATATTTCATTCAAAACATTGTTATCAGAACTGAACCAGATATCAAACTGGTGAGGGTATTGGTTTATGGTTCATTGGTTTTACCGGTTCAACCATTTTTACAAAATTAGTTATATTCTATTATTTACATAATTACTAATGTTGAACTACCAAAAAGATTTGCCGAAGAAGTTACTAGAAACATGTGGAGTCTTATCGGTTTCTCACTTTAAATGAAAACACCTATTACGATATCTTCAAAAATGTTATTGCTGTCTTATTCTACTACATCTTTCCAATAAATTCTTCTAGGAGAGTAGCACTTTAATTATTTCATACCAGGGGTGGAGACACAATAATATTTATGTTACAGCTCAACACGTAAAGTGTGTGTGGTACAATGGCTAGTGCTATGGCTGCAAGTGGCCATGCTCGGTCTTGAATTTTATATGACTCAACTTGTTGAATATTTTACAAGTCAACACAAGGTCAATTGTTTTTTTAACCCTTTGATCCAATTTGCTAGGACTGGACTAGTGGACCTGTCAATTCCTGGTCAAATGAGTGTGTCTGGTCTGGTCTAGTTTCAATAACACTGATCCAAGATATCATTAGTTCTCTGGAAGCATTTGCACAAGGAATAATCACTAAAAGAGGCAAAGGTTCACTCCCCCTCTCCCTCCCCCTCAAATGAGTTTTGTTTGCCCTTACTGTTCTAGGATCCATCTGAGGTATTTACAGTGTGGAGTTTGCGGTCACCAACTGATCAACATACTCTCTTACCATCTGAGGAGATTTTTTTCCCCAACTCGTTTCTGCCTGTGGATTCAGAATTTATTAGCATAAAAGCATGGGTTTCACACTTCAGTATTTGCATAATTTCAGGTTATGTGCAGAAGATTACAGCACGCAAGGATATCGAAGTGATGGAGGATTTGGACAATGGAAAACCGCCTTGACCTGAATAAATATAGGACTCTATTTGTTTATTTGCTTCACACTTTTGTATTCACATAATTTCAGGTTATGTGCAGAAGATTACAACATGCAAGGATATCGAAGTGATGGAGGATTTGGACAATGGAAAACTGCCTTGACCTGAATAAATATAAAACTCTATTGGTCAATTTTTTTTGCTCTCATTTTTTTTTTCCTTCTCGGGAATCTTGGGTAAAACCTTTAATGAGTCCATCTCTTTGTCAGTACTTGCAGCATTATTATCATTTTTCATTTTTTAAGATTTAAGTAAATATTAATATAAGGATACATTTGTAGATGGGGAAAGGAAACTACCTCCACAAAAGTATTATGTTTCTGGATGCGTCCAAGTAAATGTGAAGTAACATTCTCAAAGAATCAGGAACTTGTTCTTTTCTTACGTTGGATTCATTTCTGCAGTCATTCCTCTCCTTGTTTATCTTATTGAATTTGGAATTTTTTGTTCAATAGTTTCGTTGGGTGTAGACTTGGAAGTGATGAAATTTAGCACTGATTTGGTTACCTGATATTGGCATCAGAATATCTTAGATCATTTCTGCCACGATATGAAGATATCTGGATCAATCAATCTTAAGAATGGAGTCAGATGTTTGACATTGCTGATTTGGATTGAGATGGTTTGCTGATATGGGGGGAAAGGTTGGTAGTTGGGAGAAGACAACGGACATTTGCTGATTTGAGGGGGAAGGTTGGGATTTGGGGAGAACACAATGGACATACAATGAGCCTTTCACACATTTGATTAGGATGGCGAGGGAAAAGTATGGGCAGACGAAGTGTTTGAGTTGTTTTAGAATCATGAAGTGTTGCTTGGATTTATAATTTAGATCTGCATTGACAGACGTTGCAAACCGGTTAAATACGTTCTTTAAAAAAAATTTAATAATACTACGTTACGAAATTTATATAAGTACTTAAAAAAAATCTTTGTATATAATAATAAATTACAAGCAATAATATACTTAAAAACTCATACCTATAATTTCGTAGTTTTAAGTTTTTGTAAACTAATAAGGTAAGTTAATATAATTATTTCAAACGTTTGATTTGTTTCAAACAAGTTCAACACATGTATGTATAATAAACAAATTACTTGTATAAAGTTTTGAATTTACTTGAAATTTAAACGAGTTGAATATGTTTTTGAATTTATTAGATTTTTAATCAATAGTACATTTTATATAATATATATATATATATATTATTAAATGTGTATTTAACAGGTATTTTATAAGTATAAATAAGTATTAGGTATCGAATATCTTACAAGAAAATCTCAAATTTGTCCTAAATCCATACATATTTTAAATTTAAATCCCAAATTCATTTCAATCCTATTAGAGAATGTTCGGTATGAGATGAAAAATTTGGGAGTAAAAGATTATTAGGGTAATTATTATCCTGGTAACAGTTAATGCGGTAATAAATTTATAATACTCATGTTTAAATTGAGTGAGTAAATATTATCAGTAATAATTATATAATATTTGGAATGTTAAAATTTTTGAAAAGATAAAAATTAATTATATTTGAAATGAAAATAAATTAACCAAGGGATAAAAGTTAATATTTAATTTTATTAAATATTATAATAAAATAAATAGTAATAATTGTTGAAACTGGTAGACTAAGACGAATTGCACACCACACCTCAACTGGGTTCGGGTGTATTAATTTATACACATCAAAGAAAGACTACACACATTCCTTGGAGACTACAATTTTCATAGGTCTAAATACATCCTATACATTAATGAGATTATTAATGTACATTAACACTCCCCCTCAAGCTGGAGTATATATATCATATGTTCCAAACTTGTTACAAATATATCTTACTCTAGTTCCCTCTAATGATTTAGTAAATAAATCGGCCAATTGATCTTCAGTTTTGATATGACTTATCTTGATGATATTTTGTAAAATCTTTTCTCTGACAAAGTGACAATCGACTTCAATATGCTTGGCCTGCTCATGAAACACAGGATTAGATGCTATGTGAATAGCAGCTTAATTGTCACAGAACAGTTCTATAGGCTGTAATCCAGAGACTTCAAATTTAGTCAACATATGAAGTATCCAAATCAATTCACAGGATGTATGTGCCATAGCCCGATACTTTGACTCTGCACTGGATCTGGCTACAACAGTTTGTTTCTTACTTTTCCAAGAAACCAGATTTCCGCCTAAAAAACACAATAACCTGTAGTGGATCGTCTGTCTGACGGAGAACCAGCCAATTTGCATCTGTATAACCTTGGACACGAGTATGACCATTATCCTTATACAACAATCCACGTCCTAGTGCACCTTTTAGATACCTCAAAATGCGAATAACTGCATCCCAGTGACTAGAACGAGGTGCATCAAGGAATTGACTAACTACACTTGTAGCAAATGAGATATCTGGCCGTGTCACTGTCAGATAATTAAGTTTTCCGACTAATCTGCGATATCTCCCTGGATCATTTAATAATACGTCTATATCTGCAAGCAGCTTCGTATTGGGAATCATTGGAATATCAATTGGCTTGGCCCCTAACATACCAGTTTCAGACAGTAAATCAAGTACGTATTTCTTTTGGGAAAGAGCAATTCCCTCTTGTGATCAAGCAATTTCAATTCTCAGAAAATACTTTAAGGAGCCCAAGTCTTTGGTATTGAACATAGCTTGAATAAACAACTTTAGATCATGTATACCTCGTGCATCATCGTCGGTGATCACAATGTCATCCACATAAACTAACAATCAGATTTTGCCGTGAATGGAATGACGGTAAAATACAGAATGACCAACACCACATTATGTCAACCCAAAATCCATTACCACAATACTAAACCTTCCAAACCAAGCTCGAGGAGATTGTTTGAGGCTATACAATGCTTTCTTTAGTTTGCACGACTAAGCCAAACTCCCCCTGAGCAACAACCCCAGGCGGTTGCTCCATATACACTTCCTCAGTAAGATCACCATGCAGAAAAGCGTTTTTAACATCTAGTTGATGAAGTGGCCAGTGAAACATAGCAGCAAGAGAAAGAAGAAGCTGAATAGAGGTGATTTTAGCCACAGGGGAGAAAATCTATGAAAAATCCAATCCATATATCTGAGTGTAGCCTTTGGCAACAAGTCGTGCTTTCAACCGGTCAATAGAACCATCCGGATGGACTATGACACTATACACCCACTGACAACCAACAGTAGACTTTCCTGGGGGAAGAACAACCAAATCCCAAGTATCATTGGCACGAAGAACAGACATTTCTTGTTCCATGACAACACGCCATTTAGGATGAGATAATGTTTCAAACAGAGAGTTATGTGTAGAGACATTGGACAGAGAAATGACAAATGCATGATAAGAAGGGGACGATGCAGCATAAGAAACAAAATTAGAAATAGGATAAGAAGTGCAGGTTCATCTACCTTTTCGAAGGGTAATAGGAAGATTAAGGTCACTGGTGGCAAGCTCAGGAGCGGGATCTAAAGACATCATGGGAGAAGATGGAGTAGCTGAAGCTTTAGGGATAGATTCTGCTATTGCCTATCGTCTGGTATACACCTGCAAATCAAGACAAGAAAGATGAAAAGGATGAATTATAGGTAAAGGAAGACTCTCATTCAAATCAAACTCTCATTCAAAACAGACAAGGATGAAGCATCAAAAAAGAAATAAGTATTTTCGAAGAATGAGACATCAGCACGTACAAAGTATCGATGGAGAGAAGGACTATAACATCGATATCCTTTCTATAATCTAGAATATCCCAAGAACACACATTTAAAAGCACGAGAATCAAGTTTGTCAGTGTTACTATCAAGTTGGTGGATAAAAGCAACACACCCAAAGACACGTAAATGAAGTAGAAATGGTGGTGTATGTGGAAATAGTACAGAATAAGGAGAACGACCCTGGAGAACAAATATGGCATCCTGTTGATTAAGTAACAAGCAGTGAGAATAGCATCCCCCCAAAAACTTTTTGGAACCTTCATATGAAACATCAAACACTGAGCTGTTTCAACAAGATGTAAGTTCTTTTTCTTAGCAACTCCATTTTGTTGTGGAGTGCGAGGACAAGAAAACTAATGAAGCATGCCAAAAGATGACATAAAATCAGTGAATGATTTAGAAAAATACTCTTTGGTATTATCACTGCGAAGTATTTTGATAGTCACATCAAATTATGTTTTTATTTCAACACAAAAAGATTGAAAGATAGACAATAATTCAGAACGATCTTTCATTAAATAAACCCATGTAAGTCTGTAGAAATCATTAATGAAGGTAACAAAATATTGAAATCTCAATTTTGAAATAACACGACTCGGACCCCATACATCTGAATGGACCAAATGAAAAAGACTTAGAGGCCTATTATTGACTCTAGGACTGAATGAAGCATGGTGATACTTTCCTAACTGACACGACTCACACTCCAAATATGGAAGTTGACTCAAACTGGGAACCATAACTTTCAACCTGTGGAAAGACGGATGATCAAGATGACAATGAATTGCAAGTGGAGAGACTGATGCAGAATAGGCTAATGAAAAGGAAGACGAGCCAGCCAAATAGTAGAGTCCCTGAGCTTCATGCCCTTCTCCAATCTTCTTCCTTGTCTTCAAATCCTGAAGAATCACAGAGTCAGGAAGAAAAGTCATAGAGCAATTCAATTGCTTGGTGAGCTTACTCACAGATAAAAGATTTAAAGATAAGGATGGAACATATAATGCTGAAGGTAAGGACAAATTAGGGGATGGACAAATTTTACCGACACCCTTTACTGGATTAGATGAACCATTGGCTGTGGTGACATTGGAAATAGGTGAGTACTGAATATCAGAAAATAATGAAGGAATTCCAGACATATGATCTGAAGCATCAGAGTCCATAATCCAAGATGTGTGTGAAAATGGGGATATACAGGTAGTAAAATTACCTTGATGGCCTAAAGAAGCTATTGGAAGAGAAGCCTGCTGAGCCGTCTGATACTGGAGAAATTTGGCATATTCTTCTCCTGAAAGATTCACAGTTGATGATTCTCCTGTGCTAGTCTTCTCTGAAGAAGTAGGAGCATCAGATGAAGCTACATGAACCATATGAGCTGGCTTCCCATGAAGGTCCCAACAATTCTCCCTGACATGTCCAACACGTTTACAGTTCGAGCATTTGGGTCTAGTACCACGACCTCTATGACCACGACCATGACCTCCCCCACGACCACGTTCACTAGACTAAGATAGAGATTTAGGTCCTTGGTTGTCAATTATGGTTTGACTAATGAGGGCAGAACGTACAGATTATGGAGTGGTGGATGAATCCTTAGAAACAGCCCTCATAACCCTGGAGTAGGTTTATGCCAATGAGGGAAGGGTAGCTCCACTTAGAATCTGGGCTTTTACCACCATTTCCTCTCTTTGTTTTTGCATCTCCTTGATATTTGTGGACAACGGTTGCAAGGTATTCAGCTCCTCATGGACACGCTTTAGAGAAGCGAAATAATCCGTAACTGATTTACCGGATTGTTGAAGTTGGAAAAATTTCAGTGATAGGTCGTACATCCGAGTGAGATTACTAGAGAAGAGAAGACGGATATGCTCCCATATATCCTTACATGTATCAAGATGGGTACACATATCAGCTATATTTGGCTTCATGGAATTCCATAATAGACTAACGAGATGGACGTCTTCTTGGACCCAAGTATCGTACTTAGGATCAGTTTTAGAAGGTTTAGACTCAAACAAGTGCTTTTGCTTTCCATATTCCGTCAATGCAATCTTGATAGCCTTGGACCACTGAATGTAGTTCGTCCCATTCAATTTTCTGGTGGTTAATTGTGGAGGTATAGAGATGGAACCCCTTATCATTTTCTGCTCAAATGAAGTCTCAGAAGCCATTTTAGAACTAGCAAACAAAGCCTTGGACAGTAGTAGAAGAACAGTAGAGGAACAGCTGCTGCCAAAGAGATGAAGTAAATGAAAGTTGTTTAATCACCAAACAAATCACACCGGTGGGGTCGCTGGAAGGAGTAGAACAATTAACGAACAAGGCCGGAAGTCAGATAATGACTCACGCGCCGTCAATTGCCACTCCAGTGTCGGCGCGTGAATCCCACGCGCGGTTATCCAGATGGCGCGTGGAGGTGCGTGTCTTCTTCTCCGGTGATGGCGATGGTCCTCTGACACCGACGACTACCACAAGCTATTTCGTTTGTTGAAAACAACACCCAAATGGGTGGGTCCACGCTTGACAGAGGTGATGGACCTTCACTGCCAACGGCATTGTTTCACAGTGCTTGAGAGACACACACAGATGAGAGAAAAGCGATTCTATAGACACTCTGATACCATGTTGAAATTGGTATACTGAGAAGAATTGCACACCACACCTCAACTGGGTTCGGGTGTATTAATTTATACACATCAAAGAAAGACTATACATATTCCTTTGAGACTATACAATTTCCATAGGTCTAAATACATCCTATACATTAATGAGACTATTAATGTACATTAACAATAATAATTGTTATTTTTATAATAATTAATTTTAATAATATATATAATTAAATATATTTTTAAATAAAATGTTAACAATAAAAATTAATTTTATCATAGATTAATATTTCAATAGAAATTAATTTAATAATGAATTATTATTTATTAAAAATTATTATTTTTTATAAAATAATTTAATAAAACAAATAATTTTAGTTTATTTAAATAAATTATTAATTTTAATAAATTATATTAATACAATACATGACCTAGTAAATATTATTTATGAGAATAATTTATATTTAATAAAATAAATTATTTTAACAAGTAATTATTATTTATTAGCCATTAATTTTAATTTGAGAAATAAGTAATTTTAATCAAAAACTAAAATTCCATTAGTATTAATTTAATAATTAATTAATTTTAGTTTGATTAAATAAATTATTATTTTATAATATTTATTATAATTATTTATAGGAAAACGTTGTTTAAGATTTTATAAAAATTTAAAGAATATTTTATTGGGTAATGACAAAATAGTAAAATTTTTCTACTACTCCCGTTACCCACCTCCCTCCATATGATAGCAATTGTTATCTCCTTGTCCAAATTGATTTAATGGAAGATAAAAATTATCTAATAAAATTTATTCTATATTACTCTCAAAACAAACACCTCCTTAATATATTTTTTAATAAATTTTTAATAAATTTAATCAGATCAAAAATTATTTTTTACCCGTCTAATTAATACCTCTAGGCTCGTTGATTATCTCCAAACAAAGGCTCGGGGTGGGTTAAATTGTCATTCAAATACCGATTTTTTATGCCATTCAGGCTTTAATTTGGAAAGGAAAATAGTTGACTTATTTTTAACTAACTATTGGTTAACTATTTTTGTGTTTAAGAAGGGGAAAAAAGTGACATTTTCTTAGGTAACTTTTTAGTTTTGATTAATTTAACATTTTTGTCTTTAAAAATTTAAAAGAAAATTAAAATATAAGAAAGTAAATTTAGTTATTTTATAAATAAGCAAATAAGCTAATTAGTTATAAACCAATTAGCTCCCGCCTTTCCAAACGATGCCTCAAGATTCAAAATTGGTCCTAGCTTAGGTTAATTCAATCCACGACCCGAGACTAGTATCCTGGAAGCCAAACAGGTCGTCCTACCTTCAAGTATGTATTTACCGCCAAAATTTGTCGATTTAAAAGGAGCAGCCATCTGTGTTGACTCTTGAGTTGTTAGAATCGGTAGGGAAAGAAAGTCCGGAGGCGTCCATGGAAGAAGACAGCGATGAAGTCTCTCCACTGTCCGACCCCAGCGACTCAAGCGACGAATTCACTTGCGAGCGCGATGAAGATGACCGATATGTACCTGAATCTGAATCCGAATCTTATGACGATGATATTGCTAACAGTAACGATGATAATTGCGAAAATGATGAATCATCCAATGTCCGTCGATCTTCGCCAAATGAAGATCGGAAATCCCAAAATGTCTCTGCTCTTTTGAGGTAGGCTTTGATTTTAATTTATTGAATTTTGTCTTCGGAGCCTATTGCCGCACTATGGAAGCTCTTTGTTTTCAATCTAGGGTTACACATTTCCGCAATTTGGTAATTTGGCAATGTCAACATAGGGTTCCCCATCTGTTAGATACATATATGGATGCTCATAACGTCAGTGTCAAGCATGTTTTACTTCAATATTTTCAATTTATTGAACCTCATTTCACATATGTTGACAAGGATTTCAATTACTATATGAGCCGAATTAGATTTCCTCTCTCGTGCTGTACGTCACACACTTCTATGCATAAGGCATGTGCAAGAATACTTGAAACACTCTTCTAGATTGGAATTAGTATGGTTTAAGGTGAATTTATCATTTCTCTCTCTAATGCCGTTTGAATAATTGGTACCAATTTTATTTTTGTGATATTGTTAGAGGCAACCTTGTTGTGAAAAGACAGTCACTGCTTCCAAGGGTTCTTTCAGTGAGTGACAGATCATCAGTTGTTAGAAAACCCTTTAAACCTCCTTGCCCTAATGGGTACAGTGATCAGAATGAACAGCTTGTACGCCGCCTTTGTGCCCGTAAGCGGTTTGTCCCTTGGGGATCTTCAAGGCCTGCATTGGTTTCAATAACCAATAGGTTGAACATTTCTTCTGCTGCTGAGAAAGAAGTGTCGGAGGAGATTGTGAGTCTTCCACCTGGCATAGAACCATTGGTCCTGTGGCAACCAGAAGAATGCCAAGAAGGAGTTGGTAGTTTCGTGCAAATATCAGTGGATGCTTTGCTTGTACGTTTTCTTCGGCCCCATCAAAGGTATTTGTCGTAACTAAATGTTCTAGAATTAGTTTTGGTGAAGTGGCACCATCTACCATTGCGAGTCATAAGTTGCTTATTAGATGAAGAGTATACTCACAGACACACATGCACATTGCTGTTGAAAATTGTATTTGCTATGAACACCATCAAATGCAACTATTATATGCAACATTTTTTTTACATAATAATTGTGTTAGTGATATTTGTACATGCCTGTGTTTCATTGTAATTATTGAAGACCCATTTCCTAACTTTTTATCCAGAGAGGGAGTTCAGTTCATGTTTGAATGTGTTTCGGGTTTATATTGTGCTGCCAACATAAACGGATGTATACTAGCTGATGATATGGGGTAAGCTTGACAATGTGTCCGCAAATATCACTTTGTGCTTTCTTTGGCCATGATTTCAAGGTTGTTAATATTTTTTGTTTTATTTTTGCAGTTTGGGAAAGACTTTGCAGTCAATCACACTATTGTATACCCTTCTTCATCAGGGGTTTGATGGGAAACCCATGGTTAAAAAGGCTATAATTGTAACTCCTACTAGCCTTGTAAGTAATTGGGAAGCTGAAATCAATAAATGGGTTGGAGAAAGAGTTCAGCTTGTTGCTTTGTGTGAAAGCACTAGAGATGATGCTGTGTCTGGAATTGAGAGTTTCACATGTCCTCATAGCCGTTTACAGGTAAATCTGCATATCCATCTAGGTTTTTTCTGGAGTCAGAAAGTGATTCATTTGACATTCTCCAGGTATTGATTGTTTCTTATGAAACATTTCGGATGCATTCATCAAAATTCAGCCATGATGGATCCTGTGATCTTCTGATTTGTGATGAAGCTCATAGACTGAAAAATGATCAGACGTTGACAAATCGAGTAAGATGGAGGATCGATGTTTAATTCCTAGTTTATTCATTTTGATTAATACTGTTCCGTTGAATGCGGAGAATTTTGATAAATTTGTTTTTATTAAATCTGCTTCAGGCATTAGCAGCTCTTCCATGCAAGCGTCGCATTCTATTGTCAGGAACTCCAATGCAGGTGTGAGCTACTCATTCTTGATATGTTTCATGTTAGTAATATCTCATCCTCATCTTACATAGCTGCCTTTTCTTCTATTTCTGCCATAACCTCTAGAATGACTTAGAAGAATTCTATGCGATGGTTAACTTTACTAATCCGGGAATATTGGGTGACGCTGCATATTTTCGACGGTACTATGAGGTAAGCAAACAGCTTCACAATTTAAATATTATAGTCGTGTCCATTAACTCCTAATTTATGCAAGCATCTTATCTAAAATTTTTATTTTGTTGTAATGTTAGAGATCTATCATCTACTTAACTACCCAAAAGAAGTGGGGATTATTTTTTGGTGGTATCAATATTATAAGTATATATCAAAACAATCAAGTGATAGAAAGTACTGATTGCCATGCTGGAAACTATTTTGTTTTGTTGAAATTTTCAAAATTTAAATCTATATAATAAAACACATCCCATTTCAAAAATATCCCTCTCACAAACTATAATTGACGGCTGAGATTAAAATTCACAAAAATTGAGCGGCTGAGATCTTTTTATCAACAAAACTTCTTCTATAAGTTCCCGCCTCCCACACAAACATACACATTAATGTAAACGGATGGCTGAGTTTTATTGATTCAAAATCAATGGCTGGTATTCATTTACAAGATAAAGTTTGCCATTCTAAACTCAGCCGACATATCAATAAATGAGAGAGAGAGAGAGAGTAAGGAGAGAGAAGGAGAGGGAGGGGAGTAAACGACCGCCAGCTGCCTAACATCCTTTTTCTTTTTTTTTTTTTTTTGTCTTCCCAAAGACAAAAAAAAGGGTGCAGTGAGAGAGACAATCTAACATTTTTTTTTTTTTGGTTCTTTTCTGAGACAAAAAGAAAAAGGAAAGGGATGTCGGTAAAAAAAACCTAACAGATTTTAAATAATGGGGTGTTTGATTAGTTAAAGTAAAAAGTAAAAAATGATATGCGATAAAGCTTAATTGTAAAAAGTAAAAAAATAATTAAAAATTAGTAATTTTTAATAAAAAATAAGTTAGTAATTTTTAATAAAAAATGAGACCCTAAGTAGTAAAATAAATATATATAAATAAATAAGAATAATTAATTTTAAATACATTCATTTTTATACTATTTGTGTAAAATAAGTAGTAAAATAAATATAGATAAATAACTAAATAATACATTCATTTTTATACTATTTGTGTTATTTATATAACAAGGAAGCAAAAGAATTTGAATTTGGCATATTTTTAATCATTGAATTTATTTAATTGTTAGAATTATTTTTTTCCTCCCAACTTTAGTTATTTTTTTGATTACTTTACATGAAAATACACTCCGTTACTCTTCAAATATTTTTTATAAAATTTTTATTTTATTTTTTTACAAAATTATTTTTATTTTTTCCATTTTATATATTTTTTTATTAAATTTTTAAAAATTCTAAATTCTAAGCGTGTTCACATTCATAAAAAATGTTAAAAAATTCATGAAATGTTAAAAATAAAAATACTAACTTTTTCATTCATTTTTTATTTAAATATATAATTTTTATCTAAATAGACATGAATTTTTATGTTTTTAATATACTTAAAAATTGCAGCTTTTAAAAAAATAAATTTTAATAAAAACAAAACAAAAAAATTAAAAAATCTTAAAATCAAATTAGGAGATAGACAGTCCGTCCGTGTTTTACACGGGTATTTGCTAGTGTATCTATAATTAGAATAACTGATAAATTATATTCTTCAATCTCTTCTATTTGTTGATACACCTTTGTTCTTATTTTTTAATTTAAAAATGTATGGTTAATGAAGGCACCAATCATCAATGGAAGAGAGCCAATCGCTACTAAAGAAGAGAAGAAGTTAGGTGCTGAGCGCTCTGTAGAACTAAGTGCAAAAGTAAATCAGGTGTTATTTTCTTCTTGAAATTTGTAGAATTATGGCTTTATTATGAAAAAAATTTAGATTCTTATGAATTGATGTGTTGTTTATTTACACAAACACTAAGCAAGAATTAAGTTTAATTTTCTAATAATCAACTCTTATGCTTGTTTTCAGTTTATATTGAGGAGGACAAATGCACTTTTATCAAATCACTTACCACCAAAGGTATGGATTTTATCTTGATTAGTTTTCCATGTGAACTTTTTGAAGTTGGTATAACATGTTCAGTTAATGTTTCAGTTAAATTAGCATTTTTAGCTCTGTTTGGTAATGTTTTATTTTTTGTTTTCTGTTTATGTTTTCAAAATTTTGTAAACTGACAACAGAAACATATTTGTTAAGAGGGTGTTTGGTGTGACAAAAAGTAAGATAATTTGAGATAATTTGTGGGTCTGTAATTTGTGCAATGAGATAAAAAGTAAATAACTTTTAGAAGTTTTCAGAGTTTTTTAGTGTGCCAAACAAGCCCTAAATCTGTTTATGTTTTTTTGTTTAAAAAAAAATGAAAACTTATTTCTGTTGTAAACATTCTGTCAATTTTAACTCTTTATCTATTTTTGTTGCATCATATTAAAATGAATTATTTTATTCAAATATTTTATTAAACTAAAATTATTTTTAATAAATAAATATTAATTTAATTATCTAAATTATTATATAATATATTTTATTAATTTATTTTTAATAAATAATAAATTAGTCTAATTGAAATCAATTAATTCACTTAATATGAAATATATTTTATTAAATTATTTCAATAAATAATAAATTAATTTAATATATTAAATTGATATGAAATATATTTTATATTAATTAAAATATATATTATTAAATTATTTTTAATAAATAATAAACTAAAATTAATTAATTTAATTAACATGAAAATATTTATTAAATTGTTTTTAATAAATAATAATTTAATAATTAATTAATTTAATAGTTAATTTAATTAATATTAGTTATATTTTATTAGATATCATAATTAAATTATTTAAATTATTACAAAATATATATTACTAAATTATTTTAATAAATAATATAATTAAATTATAGTTTGGTATATTATTATATTTATTGAATTATATGATTTTTAATAATAAATTAAATTAATTGATTAATTTAATTTAATTAATCAAATTAATTAAATTAAAATATGAAATATATGTTATTAAATTCAATTAATTTTTAAAAAACAATAAAATTAAATATTTTATTAAAATAAAAAGTTAGTAATTGTAAGCAAAATTGCATTTTCAAACGCAATTTCAGTTTTTATTTCAGAAAAAATCACGACATAGAACAAAAGACAAAAAATATAAATACATCAACATGAACAGAAAAATGACAGAGTTACCAAATTGCCCGTAGCAATTTGTATTGTTTTTATAGTTTCAATGTGCACAAAGTAATTCCTCGAGATTGGTTTGCATGATGCCTTGATTTATTCCCTCTTTGTCCTTGGGAAGAGTGTGCAGAAGTTCTTTCCGTGCATTGAATTTTGTCATTTTTGTCTTCCAATGAAGAGAGAGGAAGAGTCCTTGAGAGTGCTTTTCTTGAACTTCCTATTGTTGGGCTTCATTAGGCCGTGTTATACTCAAACCAGTTAACTTTCTATTCTTCCAAGTCTCTCACTTTTTTCTCTTACTAATTTTTCCTGTGAGCTGTAGAATCAATTGGCCGATGAATTTTGTCATTTTAGGACAACCATTTTGGTCATTATGAGTTAATAACTGTTCCCGAGCTGAGACCAGCTAACCAAGAATTGTTTTGAACGAATTAGGTCAGGAGCATTACATTGTCTGGGTTATCACATTTTTTTATGGTAGAATTAGTGCAGGTCCTCTATTTTGTTCACCTGGCAGGTGGGCACCATTACTCAACAGACTTCATAAAAACCAAGTGAATTATTGCGTGAATAATAGCCCTGGGATATTTTTCTGCTTTTCATGTCCGGGCTGACAAAGAACACTGGTTGATAAAGTTGCTTAAAATTTTACCTACCTCATTGCATTAAAGTGAGAAGTAGCTGTTATGAACTATGTGGTATGTTTCCTTCATATTTCAAAATGAGTGCATTATATATAAATGGGTTAAACTGAAATTTCTATAGTGCATATACTGTGCTAAATGTAAATGAGAAGTCTGCTGGCTGAAAGGAGCTATTTTTTTTTGGGAGGGGGCATTCTGTTGTTTATGGAACTTTGGTTAGTCATTGCTTATCTTATTGGACGTCTTCCCTGACAATCCAATATGTTTCTTTGGATAGCATAACATATTGGTCACACCAGTCAATTCAAAGTTTCAACAGTTGTGATGTTTTTTTTATGTATCGGTGTTACATTGTCCCTTTGCCCATTGACTAACCAATTTTAGCCTCCTAATTATAATTGTTCTTGCAGATAGTTGAAGTTGTTTGTTGCAGGTTGACTCCTCTCCAATCAGAATTATATAGGCATTTTATACATTCAAAGAATGTAAATTCTCATTTTCATCAACTATTTATGCTTTCCCTGATGTCCACAAATTTCTGAAATTCCATAATAGAAAGTGCTGGAGAGGTACTTCAACTTTCTACTTGGCCTACTATACAGGTTAAAAAAGCAATTACAGAAGAAATGAAGCAATCAAAGATCTTGGCTTATATTACAGCTCTTAAGAAGCTCTGCAATCATCCGAAGGTATAATATTATTGGAGGGTACCATCTGTGATTTTTTTTTCTTTCCATCTACTTCACCTGGGTGAATCTTGGCGCAATGGTAAGGTTGCTCCTTTGCTACTTGGAGGTCGTGGGTTCAGTATAGACAACAGTCTCTCTAGTGCATTGTCCCATCCCACATTGTGTATGGGGGTCTCATGCACTGGGCTGCCTTATTATAAAAGAGTGCATGTGATTCTAAAATTTCCAAAACACTGTCAATAAAGATTTTTTTTTGGGGATGCAAACTTACCAGAAGACCAAAAATAGCAGCAGATAGGGAAGTTTTTTTGTTGCGGAATTTTAACTAAAAGAAACAAAGAATGGAAAGCCAAAAACTTTTGTGAAACTATTGTCACAATTCATTCTAATACAATACTGATGGTCAAATGACCTTCTTTTACCAACAATTATCTACATGTTTTCAATACATTTTCTTTTAGTATAATACCTTATCCTATGAAGGAATTCTGGCTCCATCCAGGATAGAATGCTGATCAATATGTTCTGAAACTAGCACTGGATTTTCTGAGGTCTAAAAGTACCACATAGTTGCTATATTATAATATTTCAAACATCATTCCACGATTAAGTATACTGTGGTTAAATCTAATCCCCTGGCCTCTCTACACCTGATCCACATCATTATGTTACTTTGGTTGCTTTTATGTCTTCCGGTCATATTTATTTTTGATGCATAATATCAAAATTAGCGTCTTCTCATGCAAGGTAATTTTATTTTGAAGCTAATATATGATACTATAAAAAGTGGGAGTCCAGGAACATCAGGTTTTGAAGACTGTTTGCGATTTTTTCCTCCAGAATTGTTCTCTGGAAGGTAATTCACTCTCTCTCTCTCTCTCTCTCTCGCGCGCGCGCATGCGCGTGCACGCACACCATTTCTTTTTTAGTACTTGTGAATTTCTTGTCCAATGTTCTTAATGTCTTGGATCTCTTTTGTTCTGTTAGGTCTGGAGCTTGGACTGGTGCTGAAGGGGCTTGGGTTGAACTATCTGGAAAAATGCATGTCTTATCCCGCTTACTGGCGCAGCTGCGTCAGAGAACAGATGACCGAATTGTCCTGGTCTCGAACTACACACAGGTAGTTCTTCGATTGCAAGTCTTGCCAACTGGAAGTTTACTGTTAGTCTGAAGTAGAAAATCAAATAACATATTGCTGGCTAAGACTTGTATCTTGTCTTTACATAAATCATATAGTTCTTGATGAATGGTTGCGGTTTGGCAACTTCTTGGATACTGTAGTTTTTGCAACCTGGAAAAAGAACTTTCAAAAAAGTCAACAGTGAATTTTTTTTTTTTTTGGGTGTGCTCATGAGAGTGCTTACTGCTGTGCAAATTGTTTGCTTGTTGATAAATTACACTTGATTAGTCTTTCTAGCAGGCATTTACTTCCTATCGGAGAACTTTTTTTTTATTTTTTTCTTTTCTTTTGTTGTTTGTGTTAAATGCATAATTTTAATTGATTAGACTCTGGACCTCTTCGCTCAATTGTGTCGGGAGAGAAGATATCCATTCTTAAGACTTGATGGAACTACTTCAATCAGTAAAAGGCAGAAGTTGGTAAACTGTTTTAATGATCCATCCAAGGTACGTAATTTTGGTCCACTAATTTTATGATGTTATACGAGCTCAATTTATGAAAAATTTCAATTTACATCTGGCAGGATGAATTTGTCTTTCTCTTGAGCAGCAAAGCTGGTGGTTGTGGCCTAAATTTGATAGGCGGGAATCGATTGGTCTTGTTTGATCCTGATTGGAATCCTGCGAATGACAAACAAGTAATTACTTACCTTTGATCTTCATACAGGAATGTGACTGGAGCAAGAATGAAATTTTCCAGTTGACTGTTGTTTTACCATGGATTTTTTTTTTATATTTTTGTTCTTTCATTTTATTTTTTACTCGTATGCAGGCTGCTGCAAGAGTTTGGAGAGATGGGCAAAAAAAGAGAGTATATATCTATAGATTTTTGAGTACTGGGACCATTGAAGAAAAGGTATTATCTCTGCCTTCACTTCTATTTTGCACTTATGCCACAGCTTGAGCACTTAATGAGTGATTTATCTTATTCAGTTTCAAGAACTAATCTGACCTGATGCAGGTGTACCAGCGTCAGATGTCAAAAGAAGGGCTTCAAAAAGTTATTCAGCAGGAAGAAACAGAGAGAACGAAAGCCAAGGTAATTGGTGTGATTCCTTCTTGCTATTGAATTTTGGAAATGCCTTTAAATTTATGGGACTGAGAATTATAATCACAGGGGAATTTTCTCTCAACAGAAGATCTACGGGATCTGTTCACATTTCATGAGAATGTGAGGTAAAAGTTGTCTCATTTCTAATTTATGCTTTGAATGCATTACCAGATGGTCACCTGTATATGATGGAAACCATGCAACAGAGTTGATGAATCAAATGCCTCAAATAACTATATAAAAATACATGCTTGCAAATTCATTGAGGAAAAACAACTACTTTTGCCTTGGGAGAATAATCCTGGACTATGCTTTGTTAGAATCAGCAGTAAGTGAACAACTCTACAAAGTCTTGGTCCCAGATAAGTTGGGGTAGCCTACATAAATTCTCTTCCTTCAAAGTGCTAATGTCCAGTAACTACAAATAAATGTACTTTTTCATTAATATGAATCCTTCATCAGATAACATTGAAGTCTTGAACAGAAAATATATAAGATATACTCAATGCCTTGTCACATGTAATTCAACTATACAGACGTACAGGCTTTCAAATTCCTCAAGAAAACACAAGTTCGTTTTTTAGTAGAGAAAAGATTGGACCATTCTTCTATAGAATCATCATTGAGAAAAGTGCTGATTTCTATTGACTTCATGATTAATGATGTACTTTTTCATTTACCTGAATAATTTATAGGATGGCATTGAAATATTGAACAGTAACTTTATTGTCAAGAATCTAAGGAAGTGCTGATTTCTATTGAACATTTATGAATAAATGATTTACCTTTTCATTTATTTGAATACTAACTCAGATAACATTGAAATATTGAACAGAAACTGTACCGGGTTGCATCTATCTTCGCTTAATTAGACTTTTGGACTTTTTGTCATCTTCTATTCCTTGCAACTGTGGGTTAAAATATATGCATCCATACATTCATGCTCTGGTGTGATGATCTTTGTACAATTAAGACTTATATCTTCTGTATTCCATTATCCACATAGATCTGAAATTCATGAAAAGATGAGCTGCATCCGCTGTCAATACTATGAGGCACAGGTAGATGACAGGCCTGACAAAGTAAATGAGGTAGATGGTGCCAGCTCAACAAATGAAGGGCGTCAATCGGATCAAGAGGATATAGGAGGCTTTGCTGGCATTTCTGGGTGCTTCCATAATCTGCGAAGTTCACAGAAACAGGTTAGTTAATGTCTTATCATAAAAAAATTCTGCTATTAAGTTTATGTCTGGCATTATTTATGTTATTGGCTCTAAATATATGTTTGGAATTCTTTTGCGTTTTCTTTTCAGGTAGGAACTCCTTTGGAAGAGGATTTAGCCAGTTGGGGGCATCATTTTTACTCAACATCAGTGCCCGATGCTATTTTTCAAGCTTCAGCCGGGGAGGAGGTGCTAAAAGCTTACAATTTCATATTCATTTGAATCTCTATTTGTGGAGAAATTTATTTTTTCCTTGATTGTGACAACTAAGCGAAGATTTATAGGTTTCATGCGTTATAGCAGATTAATCATATATTTTAAATATGAAAGAAAAGGCATAAGTTTCCTATGTGTTATCTTCCTGCATTTTGTCAGGTGAGAGATGAGATAGTTGATAAAAGCTTATGCATATCTCTTTGTGCATCTCTCATTTCTCAGGTTAGATGTAATGAATTGATGTTTTGCGTGGTTGTAACTAATATAGGGATGACTTTGTCAGTTCTTTCAAATACTATTTGTGCAGTTGTCTGATGGAAAAGCAAGACCAGACAATACCAATCAATACCCTTTCTGGTCTATAGTACATAAAACATGTCATACACTGACACCACTCAGAGAAACGTTGCACACATCAATCACACCTAGCCAAATTTTATCACAAATTACAGACTTTGATATTTGTATCTGATTGTTTGGAAGGATCAACATATTTTGCTTTTAACAATTATATGGATGTGAAGAACTATTCCACATACCTTCTAAAATGAAATTTGAGAGACCCTTAGGTTGTGGTTGGGGATTCAAAACTTCTTATGTTTAGTTTGTGATAGAAAATGGAAGGAAATACTCGTGGGATTTGAGAAATTAAAAATAATTACATTAGGAAACTAATTAATTAGTGAATTCCTTTTATTTTATTATATTTTTGGATCCATTCAAATAAAAACATGTATTTGGGATTTGCTGTTTTTTTCCCCTTCTCCTAACATTTTTCTTTTACTGTTCCCTTACTTTTTCTTTTCCCTCATCAAATACTCATTCCAAACATACCCTTTATTTCAATGAGCATTGTTGCACATGATACTTATTGTTATAATCTTTAGATGAGGAAGTAGACTAATAGATCTCCCATTTTCATGTGTTGTAGGTCACATTTGTTTTCACAAACCAAATAGATGGAAAGCTTGTGCCTGTTGAATCATTGAGAAGCCCAGAGACTTGTGGAGTAGAAGGAAATAAGAATGAGTCCAATTCAAAGGAAAAATTGAGAGAAAAGTCCATATGCTCTTCTGAACAAGAGTCATTACCGTCAGTTTCTTCAAATGTTGGTCCTTTCAAGAGCATGGTTCCTACTTTTTGCAAGCCTTCACAAAGGACAAATCTGAAATCAGTGAGTTCTCTAAAAGGTAAGCTGCAGGTGGCATTAAAGCCTAAACTTGGAAATCAACAATTACCTCAAAAACGATTGTCCCCAGAACCTATAATTGATGATGATTCACATTAAAACTTTGGATGGTTGAAATAATATCTTTTTCCTGCTACTTTAGTTTCTAACTACGAAAGGGACTTAAGGCTCAGTTTGTTTCAATGTGAATGTTTTTGGGGAAAACATTTTTACTCATGATTTGAAAAAGTATTTTCCTGAAACATGAGTAAATATGTTTTCCCCAAAATCACTTTGCGTTAAAACAAATGGAACCTTACTGACATCCAAGAGTATTAACACACTGCACTTTGTTTCTAGTAGGATTTTAGTATGACAGTTGTGTGCGCAATCTTAAAACATTGCAAATGTCCTTAAAATAAATTTTAGTCGTCATCAGCTGAAGTTTTTACGTGCCTTATCTTTATTTTATAAGTTTCATAGTTGTTTTATCGTTTAATTCAAGAAGTTACAAAAGAAAGAAATTTCTTGCCTTCTGTTTTAGTTTGGTTCAACCTCCCATTGTTTTAAGTTAGCATTGTGATTGGTGGATAGGTGACGGGACATTTATTTCATTTGGCAAACCATAATGAGTTTCTTTTGCCTTAATGGTTCACACAGTGAGCTCCCAGATTATTGTATTACTGTCAAACAGGAGTTTGCACAAATCCTGAAAGATGTAAGCAAGAGTTAGGCTAGGAGTTCTAATTATAAGTTGATGTCATACTAGAATAGAGATTGCTTTGTAGGGGGAGACCCATCATTATTGTTTTTTCATAAATCAGTTGATCAACCACTTAATATCTGCTGCCTGGTTTACATTGATAGGAACTGTATTTTGCGTGTGAGTGAGGAAAGACTTACAGAAACAACGTAACATAATAACATAATTTGAAATCTTAAAGATCAGGAATGGCTTAAACCATTTTTTATACTTGGGAGAAAGAGTGTCTTTTCTTTGATCAAATGATGGGGAGAGAGAATACTTTGGTGAATATTAGGCAATATTCAGAGCACCCAATTAAGAAAATGAAGTTACTTTTTTTCTCCTGATCTGACATTGTAAAATGTGCAGAGAAAACAAATATGATATAGTAAGATGAAAGAGGTTCTTAGTTGGTGAGTATTTTAAAAACAAGTTTTGCTCACAAGAAGGGAGACCAGCAGGGAGACAATGCCCTTGGACCAAGCTTTTCCTCCCCTAATTCATGAAGTTTTTCTAATGCCTCTGAACTAGTTATCAGAAGCTTTCACATTTGTATTGTGGGGAATCGGCCATATGTCCCAAACCTTTGCTAAAACTCCCTATGAAAAGAGGATATACCATGTGAAGGTCAGCAGTGCAGTCCAAGAAGTGAAATCCCTTCATTATTCGCACATTGTTAGTCAATCTGAACCTCTGGTTTTGCGTGTAATAAACAATTTAATATCTAATCTAGCTTTTCTTTCTTTTTTACGTTGGCGAAACTTTTAATACGACTTCATTTGTTTGTAGTAGATTTACATTATTAAGACACGCTAAAGTCACAAGAACGCACGTTCCCCCAAAACTATATGGAGAGGTATATATGTATATATATACATATATATGTATTAACTTCTTCCGGAAATTTTTGGAGCATGTGTTTGAAGTGGGGTTAAGTTGAGAAAGTTCAAAGTCATTTCCCCCTAGCTTTTTGTCGAGCAATCTGTCTGCTATTTGGCAAAAAGTTGCTGAAGTTCTCATTTTAGCAGTTAAAAAGAATGAACTCACAGCAAAAACAGATACTTGGGGAAGGTTTTATTTGGGCAAAATTGCTCGAATTTTGGGATAATTTTATTGATCTTTATGCAAAGAAAACTTGAGCGCCATAAATTAATTTGTTGTTGTCTTCTATCTCTGTCAAAGTCACAATTCATTGATTCAATACCCAAAAAGAATCTGTAGATATGTATAGCAACCCGAGCCTAATGCAACAGCAGATTGAAATTATATTACTCTTTGATAGTTTGTTTGTAGTAGCAGCACTTCTTAAGTAATGTTATTCTTGCTTTACTTAAGAAATGTTTTAGTGTAAAAATATTGCATGAGAATGGCTTCTAATCAGTTTTGACCCACTAATTGCGCCAGCAATGCAACTGAGTTTGGTATCTACAGCTCATTCCAGTTCTTAAAAAAAAACCTAAAATTATCGTTGGTTGATTTTTGTATAGTTATTTATTATTATTATTATTATTATTTTGCTTGCGGTGGTGCTGTGAAATTTGTGAAGATGGCTACAATCTTGTTCAGTTCCCATAGAGATCAACAAACAAAAACAATTCTTACTAGCCCTGCACCCTACTTTTGTTTTTACCTCTCTTCACGGACTTATCGCATAGAATGTTGGAGGCTACATCTCGATGCCAGTTGTCAGTGATTATCTAATACAGGCAAAACAATATTTATGCCCGGAGTCGTGTACCTCTTTTGCAATAAATTAGTTCGTACTTCCTGTCCCATTGGGCCTGAATAAAATGTTATTTCTCTTTCAATTTTTTTTTTTTGTTTTTAAAATATTAAAATAAAAAATATATTTTATTGAAACACCATAGCTTTGTCAAAACACAATATAAACACTATATATTTTGAGCAGTGATGAAGGGAGATTGAAACAAGAGCTATGGCCTTTAACGGTAAATTTATTGTTAACTTCATTCATAACAGATTTTTCCTTGTTTACAGTTGAAAGATGAGAGGAATATAATTGTTCTTGTTGATACGGCTAAACTGTTCAAAGGCTATTGATGCAGTTTTGGTTCCATATGTAGTTTTGTATAAACCCCTCCCCCTCTCAACAACACACACAAATCTAAAGCAAATAATTTTATATTGGTTATTTACAAACTGGTTGGTGGAGATTTGCGTTTTAATTTAATAAAATTGATTTGAAAAAAAGAGTACAGCGGCTGAGTTTTTGTATTGTCTTGAGTTTGCTTTGATAAAGAATAATTTAAATTTGAGTTCATCTTGCAAATAATTTTATTAATTAAAATTATGATGTTTTTGTCTGAAATATTATAATTTAAAATGAATAATTTAACTAAATTGTTATTTTGGTATAAAATATTACATACATACACATGTTTTTTAATCTTTTTGAATCAAGCATCTTGTGATTTAACTTAAAATTTAAACAAATTATAAAGCAAGCTTAAATTCAACTAGCTTGAAGTCACAAATTAAATTTGAGCCGGACCTGAATCGACCCGAGCCCCAGCAGCTGGTCATCCATTTGGTTGGTAACACGCAGCTGCCCATCCATTTGGCTCGTAACACGCCTACTTGTACCGCTGCACCTGCTGCCTTATCCATTTGCGTTTGCATGCATTTCAAAGCGGAGATGATTGTAGTTTCAATTATGAGTTGTTACAAGACACAACCTTTTTTTATTCACAATACCCAGGTCAATAAAAAGCATAGACATTAGAAAATAACGAAACAAGGTATCAATAATCTAAATAGACCTCACATGCCTGCCCATGGCGAATTGTGGTAACGACAAATCTAAGTAACCCATGATGTCTACACTTCTTTTTTTATCATTTGTTCAATTTTGTCATTTGTTCCCGTAACATGTGCACATAACGCAAGAGGCACAAAAGAAGAGAACCGCCCCAGTTCCAGTATAAATATATACGTAATATACATACAAACATCGGCATGTGAACTCTATATCCTATAGCTAGCATGCTCGAACATGTTCAACAATGAGCAGCAGAGCCACTGTTCTCTCCCTAGGATCTCCTTCTCCGGCGACTTCGTGGATGCACAGCAAACGATCAAGCATGAGAGCAGCTACAGAGAGCCACCGGTTTCCTCGGATTTTGAGTTCTCTGTTTCCAGATTCAGCATGATCTCCGCGGACGAGCTTATTGCCAAGGGGAAGTTGTTACCTCTGAAGGAACACTGCACGAAGATGACTCTGAGAGATGAACTCCTTGTCGATGATGAGTGCGACAACAATGTCCTGCCGAGGCTGCCAAAGGGTTCCGGTCGGTGGAAGGAGCGGCTGCTCGGTCTGAAGAGGGCTCACACTTTGCCTAAGAAAGGTCACAAGTGTGAGGAGATGCATAACTTGAACGCCAAACAAGACAAAAGTAAGATGTAGTAACTGTGTAATCTCAAAATTTTTGGTTACTTCAATTTGGTTTTATTCTATCATTAGTTTGATTCTGGATTTAATTTTTTGACACCTGCTGTGCATCAAACCGAGCGACGCGTGAAAAAGGAGGAAACTGATATATCAGTAACATCGAAACTATTGAATTAAAATATGATACATTCATATTATTTTAACTTAACCATTGAATTAAAATATGATGCATTCATATTATTTTAACTTAAAACTAAATATGAATGCTTCTGGACCGTTAAATTTAAAATCAATGATCTCGATTATAAGTTACAGAACTGACATAACAAACTTAAATCCCAGATGCGCACCATCGATATACCTGGAACCAGCCTAACCTAGTTTATTTGTTGCAGGGCTTGAGTGATGATGGACTGCTGGCTATGGAGGAAGCCCAAGCAATCTTAGAATCAGGGAATTGTCTAAAGGACTGGGGGATTTTTGGATGCTGATGTTAGAGAGAACAGTGTAGAGTAGAGATCTCAAGAAATGTTTTTTATTTGGGATTAATTAGCTAATTGACATTCCCCCCCCCCCCCCCCCCCAAAAATCTCAAATTGTGTAAAAACGTCCTCAGTTGAAGAAAAGAATTTCAGGTAATAATAATTTAACATGTATTGATTGATCTAATCTATATCTATAGCCAAAGTTCATTCGTTTTGAAAATATTCGGGCATGCCATGTTGCCCAAATTTCTCCTCTCCTCTCTGGCGATAAAGAGGAAGCTTTACTGTACGGGAAGTCAATGACACCCGTTGATTCGGACCTAAAAAGAAATTTGAACCGATGATGTGAATAGAATAAAGAGAAAAATCTCAACCGTCGAAATGAAAATAACAACATCTGAACCGAATAATATGGTCATCGTTTCTCTCTCCTTGATGGAACTAGGGATGATCTCTAGTTCTTCTTCCCCTGAGACCAACAACAAATTACTAGTCTACATGTATGTGCTGGTAGAGGCAACCGAGCCGTGGCCGCGATGGTGAGTCGTCGTGTATAGGAATCGCTCAATATCGGTCAGCTATGGCAATCTGGTTGGAATCTACTCGGCTCCCAAGAAGAAGAAGAAGACAGGTTCAGGACTCTCCCTCTCTTCCAACATAATTTTTTTTTTTTTTTTATGTCTATTAAACTCTCGACCTTAGCGTGCTTCGTTGCTCACCGCCGCCGTAGCTCTCGTCGTCTATTGCTTGCCGCGGCCGATGCCGTGCCTAAGCTATTCGTTCTCGTGGTCTAGATTTTCTGAAATTTGTTTATTTCTTCTTCCTAGATTTTCTGTGTAAATTTGTTTCACGCTGAAGACTGTAACACTCCGTTTGTAACCGAGGCTTTCATGGGATTTGATTTGATTGTAAATAAAATAAAATTTTATGATTTAGATTTAGTTTTATTATATAATTTAAATTTTAAGATTTTTGTGTCATTTAAAATTCAAAGTAATATAATTTAACGAGAATTTTATCATATTTTTTATTCTATATTACCAGGATCAAATTTAATATTTTTTAAGTGAATTAATTTAATTTTTAAATATCAGATGTGTTTAAAATATTAAATTTTATTTATCAAATCAAATTAATTTTTATTTTAAAATTAAACAAAAACATAGTGTAAAACAACTTTTGAAGCTATTTCGAGTAGACTCACTCTTTGGCTTCAAACGGAAACAAAAAAAAAAAATAAAAAAAATGAATAAATAAATAAATAAAGGCTTGCTGTTAATTAAATTTTAAGGACTGTACTGGAATAAATTAAATTAATAACAAAGCCCGGCGTACCTAGCTCACTATGCTTTGTTAGTGAGCCACACGAAAGATATCAGCCCAAATGCAAGGGCCCAAAGTTGTAATGTTGTGCTTTGAAAAGCCCAAAAGAGGTCAATTAGTAACTAGTATTTCACAAGAAAAAATGCACCAATTGAAGTGAAAAAATTGAAGGCCTTGATTTTTATATAATGATCTAATAATTCTAATTTAATTTAATTAAAATTAATTTTAAAATAAAAGTAATAGTTAAAAAAAATCTTATTAAAACACAATTAATATAAGATATAAAAAGTTATGTCTCATTGAAGTGAAATCAAATTAAGATTATCCATTTTTGTACTTCACCCTAGCAGTGCATTTTCATCAGTAAGGGCGTCAGCCTTAGATGAGCCCAAATGATCACTGAATCGCCAATCAGACATGGTCAAGTAGGAAGTCTTACCCGCAAGAGCAAAGCCCGGCCCAAGTGCCCAAATTTTGATTTTTTTTTTGGGTAGTTTTTAGGCATGCTATCATATTTAAGAAAAAAAAAAATTACAAAACAAAATTTTCAACTAAAAAAATTTACATACAGGTGAACTTTTTTTTTTCCCCCTATTTTTAAGTTCTATTTTTGTTTAATTTTTTATTTTTTTAATGAAAGTGAATAACATACCTCAAAAGCTACCAAAATTGAAAAAAAAAACAAATTTTGGTGAATAAAAAAAGGTCACTTACCGTTACCCAGAAGTGGTTGGAATCAACAGTTCGTAATTTAATAAAATATGAAAAGTAAAGATGAATACGTGTCATGTCTTAAAGTTTGGATGCATAAATAATATTTTCATTGATAGCATATTAAAATTACACGCATTCAAAAATTGACAACAAACATCATTGAGTTACAAGTAATAATTCCTGATCGTTTTGATACATTCAAAAGTTGACAACAAACAGCACTGAGTTACAAGTAATTCCTGATCAGTTGATAAGTGACTACAATGTCGATGTTTTTGACGTACACTTGTAACTCCTCCAAAAAAAAAAGTCACCAAATGCATGTAGGGAGTTTCACCAGGGAGCATTGGCTTCTTCCTGGAACACTAGTTCCCGTGTCTTTGTGTTTCCTTCTAAGCCCTCAATCTCCTCATCTAGATTCTTCTTCACCTCTTTCACTTGCAAAAGCTTGGCCTCAAGAGTTCTTATCTCCTCTTCCCTTTCAACTCGTTCTAGTCTTTTAGATTCTAAACTCCTCTCTGATTCAAATGCAAGGCTCGCAAGCCAGTCCAGCCGAGCACGTAGGAATCCAACATTCATTCCCAACTCCTCAAAGCCTTTCAGCGTCTTGTCCCATACTGTCAAATTATGCCGCGATGTTGTTGTAAGCTTAGAAGCTCTAATGGCGTCTGCAATATTAACAGTTTCAGAAATTATCCCGGCAACTAATTTACAGTTGAGCCCTTTGAGGAGATGATCGTGGAGGAATGATTCTTGACTGCGGCAAAGCTCGTAATACTTGGTACGAAGGTGTGGGGGTATCTCAGAGTCGATAATTAAACCATCTACAAGAATGGTGAAATTCTCAATGCTCTTTACATCTTTAAAATCAATGGAAGATTTTGAAAATCTAATGCCTTCCAACACTTCAGAGCCAAAATAATCACTCTCGTTTCCAGATTGTTCTGCTTTAGGCACATGGTCAGTGTTTGAAACCACCATACCATTCTCCTGGCCCTGGGAGTATTGATGAATGTCTAAAGACACAGGCCCCGAGCATTTCTCCTCTTCCCTTCCATAAATCTTCACATCCTTCTCTGTTCGATTCATTAAACGCGAAAAAAAAAGAAAAGATAAATAAGTATTTTTTTTTTTGAGGGGGGGCTACTTGCAGATGACAAAGTCACAAAAATGGAAAAGTGAATCAACTCACCTTGGTCTACTGGATTCACACAAGTATCTAAAGTTAAAAGGCCAATAGCACCATCTAATTCTGTTAAATGACTTGCTCTCACAATGTACACCTATATAAGATGGGAAACCAAGTTAAATGTCCACACTTTACCTTGGAAAAAGCAACAGCTTATGGTATGCAAATAGAACCAGTAATTTGAATCCTGAAATTTTTTAAGGTATTTAATGCATTTTCCTGTTTATTCTAGTAACTGGAATCTAGATTTCATGGGAAACTGAAAAAACAGAAGACAAAGAAGTGAGGGTTCAAAATTTTACTTTAAATTTGCAAGGCTGAACCAGTTGAAAGACTAGAACATCTCCCTCGAGCAATTTGTGTGCAATGGAGAACCCCCTCCATCCACCACTAAGTCCATTCTTATCCACAAGATACTTTGTTTTGTATTGTTCTTCACTTTCATCAATCAAAATTACAGTATCATCATGCATTGGCAAATTCAAACTGGAGAACGACTTAGGAAAGCTCTGTCATCAGACAAGTTAGCAAAAATATATATGCACATGTACATAATAATTTAACAGAATCTGAAATTAAAAAGCTTGGTTTGCGCTTACCAGCCAAAATCCACCAGCAACGTGTGATGGAAGCATAAGCTTCACAAAGCTAGGGAATTCAGCCGAGAGGTTTGACTGAACCTTCTGAGCTCGCTCCATAGCAGAGGATTTAGTTTGGAATCTTTGGATAGAGTCATGAGGGTGAATTGTCTTAGCCCTTTCCAATTGACTGCTTATTGGAATCATATAGGCAAGTTAGTCACAGATCACACAATATCCATCATGTTGAAAAACATCATAAAGCCATTCATATGGTACTCACTATTCACAGACCTTATGGATCGTTTGGGAGCATGGGAAATTGCCTACGCAAGAGATCACCAATTATTTGCGAAACTTATTACTTAAAACCCATAAAAAATAAATAAGATAAAATACCAACTATAAACTGATAAAAAAAAATCTAATTTAGATATTGTAGAAAAACACACAATTGAGAGTTCTACTTTGGGAAACAAAGAAATCAATGAAGGAGCTGCTATGATTACATTAACAAGCAAGATGACCAAAATTTTCAGCTATCCGTTAAACAGGGATATCATATTTGTAATGGATTCACAAACGCCTTCCAAAAAAAAAAAAAATTGCTTGGATATTCCAAAGAAAAATGAAGGAAGATGAAGAGTTGATGTAAATCTCTATCTTACCTTTATAGTTGAACAAAATGAATATTTGACATCCCACGTGACTGGTGTGAGAGAGAGAGTTGTCACACCCTGCTATGTTAGTGCCTGCTTGGTGCCCCGCAGATGTGTACATAACCATAACAAAGTGGCATCACTCTGGAATTTTCTATAAGGCCCTAGGCTAACCTTACACATTCTAGAACTTTTTTGTATACCCTAGACAACTTTTGTAAATATGCTAGATGTTTGTAGAGAATTTTAGAATAGGTAGAAAGTTTTTTTTTGGAAAGCTTATTATGTAAATATCTTAAATATTCTTGTGGAAGATTTTAGAGCATCAACTTCCACCATTGGATCAATTAGATCTCCAACGTGCATTGAAGAAGGGGAAGACCATAAATAGGGGTCACCCTCTCATTTCTAAGCATCCAAGTTTTGAGTGAAATTAAGTATTCAAATTTTGAGTGAAATAAAAGAGTAGCTGCTTTGGCAAAGAAAAGAGTAGCTGCTTTTATCCAAGTACATTTTAGTCTTACATGATTTTTTCAACTATAATTAATTTATCTTTTTTATTTTTTCAACTAAAAAAATTTTATGTGCGGGTGAAATGCTGGTCCTTTTATTTTTATAACATGAATAACATGCTTAAAATTCACCAAAGTCAGAAAAATAGAATCAAAATTAAGTGGAAAAAATCATAAAACAAAAAAGTGGGGGGCTTCTTGCTACTGAACTAAACCTCAATATCCTTCAAGAAGATAAGGGTTTGGGCAAAAATTAACACCGGAGAATAAATTGTGATTCTTCAGAAATAATGGTGTTCAGTATTTTTGGGAGGGGAAAAAAAAATCCTCACCTTCTTGGGAGCAGTTTTAAGACCGGAAGGCTTTTTACAGATCAGCCTTTTCTTGGCTTCCAATCGCTTGCTCTCATTAATCTGCCAATAAAGGAAACGAACATTTTCTGTAGTATGAATGTATGTAAAAACACGTAGATATAAAGAGTGTGTGCGCGTGAAAGAGACCTTGGAGGAAGAATGAAGAGGGCTTCGTTTAGAAATAGAAAACTGAGATATGGTCATTGGCTTTAATCCTTCTTCCTTCTTCGAAGAGAGGACGGCTCTGTGTGATGTGAGATCTATGAGGATAGAAGTTGCATTTGAAGAATGCCACTGTGTTTGGTTATTTTTCTTTCAAATTGAGTGAGTGGAGTGAACACCCAGAGCTGTGTCTCGGGAAAAGAAATGTTAAGATGGAGCCAAAATTTGAAATCCTCATGGTACGGAAACTAGTAAATAGGTTTTATTAAGAATTTTTTTTTTCCCCGAAAATGAAAACGATCTGACGGCCCTACTTGCCGTTGTTGCCGACCCAGACCGTCTAATCTCGAATCATGAACTCTTCGATGTTCACAATAACTTGAATTCCCGGTGGCTCTCTGAATTCTACTGTTGGGAACCTCCAAGCTGATCGAATGGATAAGCCTTCAGTCTCTTCGAGTCCCACACCATCGAATATATCCTCAAAGACGCCCGCAGTCTCAACGACGAAGTCGATACGTTCTACTCGCTCTGCAATCCAGACAAGGAGAATTTGTGTGTATGGACACCCGAATGAGACTTGGGAAGTGACCCTTCCGACGGAAAAAGTTTCGCCGGAGGTACCTGAGCCGGCTTTAGGGATCAATTTCGCGATGGATGGGATGATCATGGCGATACCCTTTGCGGGAGCTGTGGGGGAAATTACAGTGGTGACAATGAGTTCTGGATAGGCTGTGACGTCTATTAGAGGTGTTTCCATGGCAAGTGTGTAAAAATAACACCAGCCAAGGCAGAAAGTATCAAGCATTGCAAATGCCCTGCTTGCAGCACAAAGAGGAGCAGGCAAAGAGGCTCGCTGGAGCCACCCAACCGAAGCCCTTTTGGAAGGCTTAAAACAATTGATTGGTAGAATTAGGACTCCGTTCGGTAAGAAATATTTGGTACTTAATTATTTATTTTTTTTATAAAATAATTAAATTGATTTTTTTATATTTTAATTTTTTTTAACTTTTAAAGGTAAAGTTGTCTAGTTAGTAAAAAAAAATAAAAAATTAACTATTAAAAAAATTAATTTTTTTTCCAAGCACAAAAAATTTGACTTTTTCATAGCTAGTTAATAGTTAATTACTAGAAAGTCAATATTTTTACTTCTCCAATTAAGTCTTAGATCGTTAATATTTACACTAAACCAATTACATAGTTTAGTATTTCTTTTTTTCCCCCTCCTCTCTTTTGGAAGGCTTAAAACCTCAGTTCTTTTTTCTTGGCTGCCTTCTCTTTTAAGGTTCCTTTTGTTTGTTAACTTGTCTGTCTTAGAAGGTAATTTTGTGCTGACAAGACCACCATGTTTAGGTTGGTTCCAAAAAAAAAAAAAAAAATAGGGATCAAAATAATTTATAAATAATTTGAATTAGAAAGACATAACGGTAATATGTAATTAATATATAATTCTATGAATTTATTTTAGATAATTTTCACATTTTTTAATAATTGAATAATTACCTTTACCTTCTTTATTTAAAAAAGTTATAAACTTTAACTCCCTTCCTTACACTTAACTCTATTAAATTTTTTTTATTATTAAGACAACTATTGTATTCACTTTTCTATCATTACTAATTTCCTTTCTCTTTTGTCATGTAAATAAAATTCTCAAATTTTCAATACAATCACTACGGTTTACCTTTTCTCTATACAAAAATTTGAAGTTTTATACAATAAGCTGTAAAAAAAAATATTGTATGAAATTCAAATTAGTGAATTTTCTTCATAGTTGCCCTTCCAAATTACTTTTGTACTAGTAGAAAATTTCATACTTTTGGTAAATAAAAAAAAAGAAAAAAATTTAACCACCTAGCATCTAAATAAATCATATTGAAATTTTCTTATATATATTTTGAGGAGGTAAAGGTAATTTTTTTTTTTTTTAATAATCTGAGGGGACCAACCTGGGAATTGATTGAGACTGGCTAAGATAATAAGTTTCATATTTTGGGGGAGTTAAGGTAAATTGTTTTTTATTTTTTTATAATCCGAGGGGGCCAACACAATATTTGCTATTATAAATGCACCCAAAAAAAAAAAAAAATTGGCTTCTAAGAGAATTTAATCGTGCGCCCGGGGGTGTTGGTGGGTGTGCGGAATTGACATTTAACCCCTCCTTCAATGGGCCTCACAATTTTGGGCCAAAGATATTCATTTTGTTTACTCCGCAGCAGCAAGCAGATTAATTATTTTTGAGAATTTGAATCCAACTATCAGTATTGAGTTTAAAAATTAATCCTTGCTCATACGTGGACGGTTTATCCGACACAAAATGAATTTGAATAGTACATGGAATAAAAAAAAAAGATTAAAATAAATTCGTTATTAAGCAGATTAGTTTTCTGGTTTTTAGACATATTTATATTTATTTTGTATTAAAACTCTACGTCGGCCTCTTTCTTTTCTAGACAAACACTGTCATATCCTTTTTAAGTCACTTTCTCTGACACACAAATACATACATATATACACACACTCACAGTTACAGACGAATGGTGCCTAATTTTCGAACTATTTCAGTAAATGGCCCACGCTATGCAACCTGAAGGTAATCCTTCCTAACACTGGCAACAATATCTACCATGCCATGCACATATTTACATATACGTAAATAAACCTCAGTCTAGATTTAGGCAATGTTTAGTTAGTAAAAGTTTGATAAAAAAATATAATAAAAGTAAAAAAATTTGATATAAAAATGATATGTGATAAAATTTAACTGAAAAATAGTATATACATTTGATAAAAATTAATGAATTTTGATTGATTTTGACCAACTAAACACTCTATAATTAAGAGAGAATTATGTTATGATTGTAATGAAAATTGACTCGCAAATTGAGAAATTCCGCAAGAGAGATTTCCCATGGGGCTTTTTCGGGGAGCTAAACCAGACACTGGTGGTTTGACAATTATATCTCTTATTTGAGTGGCACCAAAAATTATTAAAATTTATTAATTTTAATTAATTTTTATATTTTTTTAATTAAATTTCTTTACATATTATTTTTATGTCATATCTTTATACTTTTATTGTAATTTTTGCCTAACTTTTTATCAACGAAACACTCCTTATATATGTTACGCATTTGGTAGAGTATCTTTTAATAATTTTTAGTCAAAAGTTACTAATTACAAATTTTTATGCTTTTAATAAAAATTAATAATTTTCAAACAAAATTTAATTGTATGATAAAAAGTTAGTAACTTTAAAAGATATATAAAAATTTATTAAAAATTGTTAAAATTTAAAAATTAACAAACAAGTAACTTTTGAAAATTACTAAAAAAAAAATGAACTTATTATACAACCAAACGGCCTACATATTAGGTCCAACATTTTTTTCTTTTTACCTATTTTCGTTTTACATAGTGTTTTTTTAACTAAAATTGGAATTTTATTTTATTTGGTAATATTTAAGCATTTTATTCACATTATTGCTAAAAAGAAAAATAATTAAAAGTAAATAAATGCACATATGGTTAATTTTTTTATTCGTACATATTTCTTTTTTTTTTTAGTTTGAAGTAATATTTTTGTAATTTTTTTCAAAAATTAAAATGAAAAAAAAGAAAAAGAAATTAACTGTTACTTCTCAGGGTGGGCTGAAGAATCATATTTGGGAATTCACGAACCAGCCACTATCCCAATCGTTGGAGTGGAGTCGCACGTGCCAATTAGGACGATACGCACCACGAGCATTTCAAGCATAAACTAATCCTGCGCCGGGCGGGTTACAGACAACGCCCTGCTAATTACATAAACCGGGGAGGGTGTTGGTGGAATTTTATGAATTTGAGAGTTTGTTTGTTTTGTTGACACATTTGTTTAGAGGAGAATGACCCTGAATCAAGAGGATAATTACTGATAAATGCACATGATCGTCATCTATGCTCCTCCACATGACGGCGGCGTTGGTCGTTCTGGCAGGCGCAGGGTGCTGAATGCGCACCAATGAGCATGCCATGTGACTTTCATTTCGCTTGTCTTGGCACTATCACATGTGCCCCCACATGCGTGGAAATCAAATGTTTGGATGTAAGGCTCCATTAGTTTAAATATATAAAATTTATTTTTTATTTTTATTTTAAAAGGATATTTTTTATTAAAGTAAAATTAAATATAATTTTTTAAAAATATTTTAAATTAAAATAAATTGATTGTGAAAGTAAATAAAATTTTCAAATTTCAGTTAATTTGTGGGAGAAGTAATTAAGAAATAACCTCTGCATTGTTTTTATAATAAATGACGCATGAAAAAAATCACATGTAAATGGTTAGTATGTGTTTATTAATCTACAATATTGATTTATTTTTTTAAATTAATGATTAATAATCCTACGTGATATATATAGGATGTATTTGAAGTTGTATAAAATTATATAAAATTGTAAAAGTTAATATCTCATATTTTGTGCAGTGAGTGGAGAATTTAAATTTATTGTCTCATAATTTATATTTGTAAAGATTTGTAAAATTTTGTAGTGCTTTATTTAAACTCCAAATAGGCGCATAATCTTTTTAAAGGTTTGTGCATGTTTATTAACTAACTGGTTATAGTAATTTTGTTTTTCTATAAACAATTAATAGCGCCCACACCAAATATGAAAGATGTCTCACTTGTATGCATGTGAGTTTGGACTTAAAATATCAAATTATTAAATTTATAGTAGGAATTGAGATGTCATATATTTCTATATTAACTCAAACTAGTCTCTAGCAACATAAACATTTTTGAGACTCCATATACTTAATTGACAAAATAACCAAATGTTAAAGATAAAAAAATAAAAATAAAAAACAAAAGAATTTAAATTGACAATTCACAATTATATAATTAATGTAATTCGTATTCATGAAAAAAAAATAATTTTCAATAATTATATTATGGGTGCGTTTGGTGTACTAAATTTTGATGAAAATTTTTAAAAATCTCTGAAAACCTCTAAGAACCTCTGAAAATCTTAATACTTTTTTACACATTTTCGCCTTCTCAAAATTTAAAAAAAGTTTAATACTTTTCAAAAAAAGTCGATAACTAGAATTCAGTTAATGAAATAGTAAAAATTTTTCACCATTTTCATCATGGACTTTCAAACTACCGAATGACACTCATTTTGACTATTATTGTGGGGTTGTAGAAACTGTTCCGACGAATTCGCGCGGCCAACTTCCGTTCAAACGGTTTCTACAATTCGTTTAGATGGATTGTAGTATAAATAAGTAATGACTGTCCAAAATTTTGAATCTGTCCAAATGAAAATTCAATCCGCCAGAACAGGAATCTTACTATTCATTTTTTAAAAATACAGTTTGAGATATGTGCACTAAATACAAAAAATTTTTTCAAATCATATTTTATATTATTTTATCTTACTTTTTATCACTTTAAATTCACTCTATATAGATTAATGAATTGAGTTATTATAGTATCCATATATATATATAAATATAAATATTGAAAAAAAAAAACCCTTAGCTATGAAAATAGTAAAAAAATCCGCACACAAACACCCAAGTATATGTGCGTGTGTGTACAATTTAGATCTATTAATTTGGAACCAGTTGCCAGTGTACTTGTCATTAATTAGTTGATATATAGTGGCTTTTCACTGTCTCCAACATTCTTTTTCATTGGAACTCAAACAAGCATGCTTGCTTCCATTTTCAAAAGTTTCGACCGCTATAGAAAAGTGATATTTTTTATCGGTTAAATTTTTTAAGGTGTTAAGGTTGTGTTTGATAATTTCAATTACCAGCTATTAAATATTTTATTTTTTTAAAAATAATTAAATTTATCTTTTTATATTTTAATTTTTTTTAAATTTTCAAAAAAAATGTCAAATTAATAAAAAATTAAAAAACTAACTATTAAAAATTTAATTTTTCCCCAAATACAAAAAAATTAACTTTTTTGTAGTTAATTACAAAAAAGTTAATTGTTTTCTTCCTAAACCAAACCTAAGACTCCCATTTACATCACATCCTTCTATTAATAATATTTCATAGGTTAATAATTTTAAGTAGTATAGCATTAATCTAAAATCTCTTATGCAAGTTTAGGGGTTGTTTGGTTGGACAAAATATACTAGAAGTTATAAAAAATTATCAATTTTTTCTTATTAAATTTCGTTACATATCATTTTTACTCAACTTTTTGTATTTTTCTTGTATTTTTTTTACCACCCAAACACCCATCAATTATAAGGATGCAAGCTTTTCTTATTGATCGTGCTTTCAAATCATTGAATTTTCTTATAAAATATGTAACTATTTATATACATCAATGCAATTTAAAGCAGTGATGGAAAATATAGAATATTACTTTCTGTAAGCTTAAATGGGGTGATGAAAAATACAGAATAATACTTTCTGTAAGCTCATGATTATCTTGAACAGAAAATGCAAGAGAGCATTCAATTATTATTAGGGTTTGCAACAATTCAAAACAATAAAAAGAGAGAAAATTCTCAATAATAATATTAATCTTAAAAAAATTATTTTCTCCATTACCATATTTAAAAGAAAAAGAAAAGACACTGAAAATGAATCCTAACCCTAACACTAAAATAAATTAAAAATTTATTAAAAATAAAAAATCCTACTAAATATGGAAACAAAAAATATAGAAAGATACAAGATTGTCGGAACAACCATAAACAAAATATAAATTTTTTTATAAAAATTATAAGGCATCCAAATATTCCCTAAAACGACATTAATAACTTAGATAAAGGAATTTATCCGAAATCCAGTTTATGTCATAGAAAAATAATAAATATTGATTAGAAGATCGATCGTTTTTTATTTATCTGTCAAATTTAAGAAAATTTAAGGTAATTTCTAACACCGAACTATGTGAAAAATAGAATTTTGATTTTTTTTATTTTTTTTTTTGGCGCATTCCATTGCTCGAGATACTTTAATCCTAAGCTAACTGCACCATGCATGCATCATCACTTACCAGTTACCATGAGTAGGAACCAGCGCAAGGCAAGAATTTAAGGTGATCGAGGCCTTTGGATTGCTGAATCACATGTCTCCCAAAGGGACCTGAAGTTTTTGAACAATGTTATGAGAACAAAGTCATATATGCAAGCAACCATCCTTAGGTGCTCTTTTTAATTAATGAATCTCTTTTCTTTATTGTACATCACGGACTGGGATCAAGCACTTCTCTATATTTAAACGCATGTATTTTTATATACATGGAACACATTGGATGCTCGACTGAATCATGTGATCTTATTACCCCCAAAAGAGTAAATAAATAAGAGTCTTACCAGCTGCAGTTGTGATCTCTCACTGTTGGGAATGTGTTGCATGCTAGTGATTATCCAAACAAAAATTAGCATAGGAATCAGCAACAATCTAGAACACCGCAATACACAGTAATTCTGAATTTCGGATCATAATCAGCCTCGTAAACAGAGATCACGGCAAGAAACTCGAGACCAAACCCTTCTTCTTCGGTAAATATTCTCTCTCTCTCTCTCTGGATTTAAAAATTAAAGCATCAGATCCAATGCAGTGGCCAGTCAGGAGACCAGCGCTCCGTCACAGCACGTGCGCTGGCTTCTCCTTTTGTTTGGAGTTGGCAAAGTAGATGGGAGTTAAAAAAAAAAAAAGAGAAAAAAAAAATTATCTCTACTTCGTTCTTCCGGCAATACATATATATATATATATATATAAACACATAAATACATATCATACGTGCTGGGTGTATATATATTATTATCTGCTGTAACTTTTGGAAGTTCATGGGTTAATACTAGTTTCTCAGGGCGTAGGTCTCAACCGCGCAGCATCTGCTTCTTTTATTTTTCCAATAATGCCCTTGGACCCTTGGTGGCGCCTCCCTCGGCCCTGATGAGTGCCGAAATCTTCAGAAGCAGAATCTTCTTGTCCCCTTTTGTCTTTGGTGCCTTCACCAGCAGGCACTGTCAATTTTGTGTAGGGTATACAATTTGGTCCATTGGAAGAAGAACTAGCCTTGTTTCTAAATAGAACTTGCTTTCATTACATAAATAATTTAAAAAAAATAAGATTAATTATCTTTATCCCATATAAAGTAAAATCCTTCTACGATCAGTAATAACATTCATGAATAGTAATATTTTATTAATGAATAAATAAGGAGAGAAGAAATAAAAACAAAGCTTGTCTATAAATAAAAATGTTGTTATTTAAATTGATTAAAAATTATTTTCTACTTATAAAATCTCATACAGTTACATTCCCCCAAAAAAGGGATTTAAAAGTGCATAGATATGAAGTGAAAATAATCCTAAACATCAGGGGCAAAATATAATTATCCAAAATTTAAACACAACAATAGGCTGTAAAAGAAAATATTGTATGAACTTCAAGTTTTCATTCACTTAATTTATTAATTAATTTATTTTTGATGAGGTATAACTAACTTTCATCCGCATGATCCCACTCTAATTAAGAGTCCGTGGTCCACAGAAACAATCCCAAACAGAAAAAATCAGAGACATTCAAATGAAATCCTCTGCCGAAATTAATTGAAGAGGAGAGAATAATGCACAAAAAGGGCTTGACGATGGAAACAAAGTGACAATTCTGGAAAAAGAGCCAAAGGAAGCTCAAACAAAAGGCACTTTTCAATTTCATAATAAGAAATCAGAATCCAATCTACAAAATAATAATAATAAAAATAAATTGTTGAAGGTGCTAGACTTGTTTAAAATTTATTACAGATGGGTCATACAGAAGCTTTGTCTCTCGAATGTGGTACCCAAATCCAAGAGCTAGCTTCTTTACATATGCAGATATAGAAAAAGCTGTACACAGAACAAAGAGAACCTTCCTGCAGAAAGAAAGACGCCTGTAGCGTCCCTTCAATTAACGCTCGTCTTCTCTTCTTTACTCCTTTCTCTTCTCTTCTCTTCTCTTCTCTTCTCTTCTTTCTCATGGCTTTAATGCAACCCACTCGTACCGACCCTCCAATGGCACGTCCTTGGCTATATCGTAGTTATATCTGAATGCAGATTAAAAAATAGTTAATAATTACTTATTATTTTTTTTTTCAGTTATGATTTTGATGAATTCTGGAGTGCGCCTGTGGTGGCGATATTACTTATCGTGCGCATACTTACTTGTCTGCGAATAGCTTTTGCTGGTGTTTCTCGGCTGCGGAAAAGAACTCGTCGATCTCCGTCGCTGACGGCATCTTATCCGACGGATTTTTCAGGCTGAGACTGGCAGTTGATGGCTTCATCGCTGTCGAAGACTCCACCTCGTCGGTGTCTGTGCAAAGGTCACTCGTTGGAGTCGTCTCGCTACTGCAACGAACAATCAAACAAGTGGCTTGAATTACGCAACCGAGAACCGAATATATATAGAAACTTACATTTACAAACGTTACATACAAATTTACACAGAGAGAGAAAACGAAACGGAAATGAAGACCGTTTCACTTCAATTTCGTAGGAATTAGGAGAACATGTTTGAAATTTGAATGATAGAATTAAAAGTGAATTAAAATGAAAAATTAAAACTCACCTGAATTTCAAGTTGATGCTCGCAGAGATCGCAGTTTCGAAACCCTCGGTTTGTGATTCAATCTTCAAGCGTATATACGATTAAAAATGAGCAATTAAACATTTAAACTCAAGAAAAATGTTCATAAAGAATAATTAAGCTACAAGAAATCGCAATTCGAAATTGAATTTCAGTCACCTTCAGATCTGCAGATCTCAATCCGTCTTGACGCAAGCCGGTTGACTCATTACTCGAACACTGAGACGCCGTGACGAGATCTGAAAACTCCGACGGGGCCGGCAACACCGATTCCTCCGGCGAATTCACATAGGTTTGGTCCAAGAGCTGGTCATCATCAACGTTGGACGCCACCTTTCTTTTCTTAAACGAGCTCGTAACCTCCTCCATAGCTCTCTCCATCGCCTGCACTCCGCGGCGTTCGTCCTCCATAGCTGCTGCGATTCCTCCAACGTTGTTGCATTTCCTCGTGACGTCCACCGGCTGGGCCATCTCTTTCTCCTCCTCTCTCATACTCTCTTTCTATGTATACACGCCCATATATATGCGTATTTTTGTATTTATTATGTGAAACTTTCTGGATGAGCTCTCTTTTTCTCTCTCTCTCTCTCTCTCACCCCTTTTCCTGAGAGTGCGTTTGGAGGAGAAGGGAGAATGGATTTGAACGGACGGCTTAGATTTGTTTTGACGGTTGTGACAAGCACGTGTGTGGTCCTGACCCCGTTAACGGTGACAGGGAATAAGAGAGCTCTCCTCTTCTCCGCTTGGGGGGTCACATGGGCATGCCATTACGAATATCTGGCCGTTGAGGATTGCGGAATCGATTCCGTTCCTTTGGCTAATGACTGGCCGCCACGTCATTAAACTGGCCATCGTCTATAGTCGGTGGGCTAGCCGGATTATATATTTTTATTCGAAAACTAATCTACAAAACCCCCGTTGGAATACAGCCATTTTTTTGGTTCAAAATTACTGTCAATTTTTAAATTTAAATATTTTTTTTAAAATTTAATTTTTTTACAATTTTTAATAGTTATTCTAAAATTTACAAAATAAAAAAATTAAATTTGATGAAAAAAAGTTATATAAAATAATAGCGAAGTTAAAGTGATTTAACCGTACTTTTGTAATGAAAAAAATTCAAATTTTCTTATGAAAAAGTAAGTCAATAAGCTCGTTTAAGGGTTCGTTTGGAGCTAAAAAAAAATCAAAATATTTCAAAATATTTCAAAAAATTTTAAATTTCTCCAATCATATTTTGCCACCTATCATTTTTACATTACATCAATCTCATCCATTGATTTTTTTTAATTATTTTTGAGACTCCAAACGCACCCTAAAATTATATAAAGGCAATATTTTGAAAATTGAGAGCTAGCCATTGTGATAGATAGCTTGATTAAAAAAAATAAAAAATTGCATTTAATAAATTTTGTGTAACTTTTTCATTTGTGCAATGTTAGTTTAATTAATATATTTAAAGTTTGTAAAAAGTTCCTTCTTTCTATATAATTATTCCTTTTTTTTTTTTTAAAAGAAGGATTCTTGTGCATGTTCCTCCAACTATACTTCACAATAATGAATTTAATAAAAAGAAATTATTAAATCACATCCTAAATCACTATTGCATCACAACCCCTACGCAATAAAAATAAAAATTTTTCTTTTTATTTTATTTCACATATACTCTTTACATAACATCACTCTACATAAGCTTTTTTAAATAAATAATTTTAAATATTAAATAAGTATTTTTCAATCTATTTTTTTTCTCTTACTTATATATTATTTTCGTCAAATTATAAGATTTTAAATATATTTTGTAAATGATAATAACCACGGTAATTTACATAATAATATTAATTTATATTAATAAATGAGTAAAACTATTTACACTCCACAGTTAATTAATTTTTTTATTCTGCTTTATGTTTTTTATTAAATAAATTTATATAATTACTCTCTTCCTTCCCATCATATATTTTTCATAATTTGTTATGTAATGAGAAGAAAAAAAAAGGTATTTATTTAATTTTATTTAATGAAAAAATAAAATAGGGCGCAATCAATTGCCAAGTAAAATTAATTTGTCCCTATATATTAATGTTATTAATGTGCATTGTAGTGAGAAGCAAAGATAATTACAAAATATATTAATATTAATAAATACACAATTAATAATGATAATTATAACAATATTATCAATCTGTATTTATTTTTTATATTAATATTATACTTTAAAAAAACTGCCAAGAGAGAAAAAAGAATTAAAGAGAAATAAAAAATAATGTCTAATATTAAAATAACGAATGGCGTCCCAATGATGAAATTTTAAATTTGAAATTATATGGTTATGGTAACAAGATTCTAAAATATTTACGTTAAGTTTGGAACATAAATTTGTGGAATAAATGGAAAACAAAGAGAAAATAAAATTTACAATTTGTGCTATTTTTGTATACTTAATTAAGTAAAAATTAAATTTTATTGTTAAATATTTATTAATTTTAATCTTATTTTTCTAACTTAAGAAAAAAATATATAATTTATTTTTTTTTTCGCTTCATTTGGCATTATTGCCATTTTTCTTCACTACTTTTTTTCCTCGATAAATCATATTCCAAACACACCCTAAGAGCACGGGGTTTTCATTGCAAAATACTTTTTCTTTTCTTTTCTTTTTTTTTTTTCCCTTTTTTTCCTAACTTTGACTCAGCGCAGTAGAATTTTAAAATACCTATGTTATTATTTTTTTCAATAATAGCAAATTAAAAGAGGCACCTATCTATCCAACTACCCTATGGGAGAGGGGGTTGTCTAATCGAGCACTTTATGAATAATTTGGTTGCAAGGTAAAGATGGTCTGCATCGTCACTGTGGTGAGACAAAGTGGCCGGCCATGTGGTGATTAATTATTAATTAATAAGTGCATTTACAATTGCACCGCTATTAATAATTAAGTTGTAAATACAGACGAGAAGAGGTTGGTTTTATCGCCATCCATTTGTTTCTTCTCCTCCTCAGTTGCAGCTACAGCTTGTGGTCTTTCAATGTCAATTACTCACTTTAAAGCCCACTGGCCAGCGGAGTAGGTTAAAAATTAAAGAAAGATAGATAGAAATAGCTAGTGTGTATATATATATATTGATCTTTTCTCCAAATATAGGATTTTTTAAACTATTTTTCCATTGTTTGATGCCATGCATGGCTGGCTTTGATAAACAGTACTGCTCTTTAACCCATATCTATGTATATTACGATCCTGATTTTAGTTAATTTCAACTCAAATTCTTGTTACCGAGAGAAGGCAAGTAAACTGTATGATGCCATATATACATATATCTTATGTGTATACACCCATGTTGCTTGCTGCACCATTCCGGCCTCAAGGAAAGAAATAACAGGGATATGAAACCTTAATTACAAATTATGGAGACAAGTATATATGTATACATATATTTCAATGTTGATGTACCGGCAATTAATTAGCATGATTTTACATTTTCCTTTTACAACCATCCGTAATCTATTCACTGGATTCGTTGTTTAGTCCTTAAGCTGTTTTCTTCTTTCTTTATCTTATTTTATTTGCATGCATCCGTTAGTGTATGTATATGTATATCATCAATACATATTATGGCACTGTTTGGTTCGTTAAAAACTAACAAAAATCTTTAAAAATCTTTAAAACTCTCTTAACACATTTTGATCATCTCGTATTTCATAAAATTTCTATAAATTTTTATATATATATACAAATTCTAACAAATTTTTACAAACTCCAATGCTTTTTTTAAAAACTCTAATAACTTTTTTACGAACTTTAATAATTTTTAAACAAATTTTAACGAATCTAAAATAAATTTATGGAAACAGACCAAAAAAGTATTCCCACGATTTCTTTTTTAACTTTTTATCGCAAAATTCTAAAAATTTAACAACTTTCGAAAACAATTCCGACATAGAAAGTAATGCACAACTTTGGTTTCAGTTGCTTAAGGAAGAACAACACGAGATCACGTGGGAAGTGTTCAAAAGTCAACTTCATCTTAGATATGGTCCTACCACCTTTGATGATTTTTTTGGGAACTTAACAAAATTAAAACAAATTGGGATAGTACGAGATTATCAAACCCAGTTTGAGCGCCTTTTAAGCCGAGTAGACAAATTTTCTTCTAAACAACAAGTAAATTGCTTCACTAGTGGGTTGAGAAATGCCATTGGAGCTGATGTTCAAGCTTTACAGCCCTCCAATTTGTCAGCAGTTGTTGGTTTGGCTTGGCTTTTTGAGGGTAAACTAGGAGCTCAATGATGTCCACTAGTAGCACTTGGAAAACCTGTGGCATCAATTGGAAATTAAAAGGTTTCTAAGCCTCATATTTTGTACCAACCTGCAAGATGACACCAGAGCAAAATGAAGATCATCATGATAAGGGCTTGTGCTTTCATTGCGATGAAAAATTTGGTCCAAATCATTAGTGTAAGAAACTTTTTCTCACAAAAGAAGATCAAGGGGTAGGAGACATGAAGCTAGTTGACAATGCAGAGATCACACCGGCAATTACATTACATCCTACTTGTGGAGTATTGGCCCCTCAAACCATGCAAGTTTGAGGATATATTAGGAGGACAATGATATTAGCTTTAATTGATTCAGGGAGTACCCATAACTTTCTTTAACGAGAAATTTGCATCAAAGGCTGGGATTCCCAAAATTTTTGATGGGCAATTTAATATAATGATGGCTAGTGGCGTAAAACTCAGTAGCAAGAGAATGTGTGAAGTTCCGGTTTTAATGCCTCAAGGAGTTCCTATTAAGGTGGATTTTTATCTTCTTTCATTGGAAAGAATTGACAATGTACTTGGAGTTCAATGGCTGGAGACACTCAGTCCTATTTTAATGGATTTCCAAAACCTTCAGATAAAGTTTAACTTGGATGGTCGAGAGGTTAAAGTGCAAGGACTCAAGAGCAATCACAAGGTAGTCAATGGGGAAACCATATGTCATACATAAAGGAAAGAAAAACAAGGAGTTTTACTCAAGTTATATTCTGTGTTGAGCCCGTAAAAAGAAGAAGCATTTTTGGATCAAACCTCTCAAAATTCCCTCCATCAAATTTTGGAAGAATCTAAAGACGTCTTTTAGGAACCACTTGAGCTACCCTCTACAAGAAAGCATAGCCTCCACATTGTTCTTAAGCCTAGAAGTGAACTAGTTTCTGTTCGGCCATATGGGTACCCTTGCTTTCAAAAGGTAAAGATCGAGAAGATCATATCTGAGATGCTGAGCTCCAGAGTAATTCGTCCTAGCACCAGTCCATATTCATCTTTTGTCATCCTTGTTAAAAAGCACGATGGTTCTTGGAAGATGTGCGTAGATTATTGAGTCTTGAACGAGATCACAGTTAAAAATAAGTTTCCAGTTCTAGTTATTAATGAATTATTAGATTAATTACATGGATCAAGGTTTTTCTCTAGGTTGGATCTTCGGCCTGGGTATTACTAAATACGTGTTAACCTGCTAGATATTTCCAAAACTGCTTTTCAAACTTACCATGGCCATTATGAGTTTTTAGTGATGCCCTTTGGGCTAATGTTCCATCGAGAAGGCACATTCAAACTTGTAATACATGTCAACGGCAAAAATCTCTCATCACAAGCCCTACTGGATTATTGCAGCCTCTTCTAGTTCTAACATGAATTTGGTGAGATATCTTTATGGATTTTATTGAAATATTGTCAATCTTGAATCATAAATCTTCCATTTTGGTTGTGGTGGAGAGGTTTTCAAAATATGCGCATTTTATTGCTTCATCTCATCCTTATACAACTGTTAAAATTACACAAGTATTTTTTGAGGAAATTTTCAAGTTCTATGGGATGTCGCTATCTATTGTTTGTGATCGTGACAAAATTTTTCTCAATTTATTTTGGAAGTAGATTTTCTGATTACAGAGCACTGATTATCAGTTTAGCTTGACTTATTATCTTCAAACCGATGGGCAAATAGAAGTTGTGAACCAGACAGTAGAGATGTATATTTGATGTTTTACTAGTAATAATCCCAAAGAATGGAGTCAACGGTTGCCTTGGTGTGAGTATACATACAATACTAGTTGGCAAACATTTGCTAGAGGTACTCCTTTAGAATTTGCATATGAACGACCTCCACCTTCTCTTTTATCCTACATCCCTGGTGCAACTAAGGTCGATTTAGTTTATAAGATGCTACAAGATCGGGATAAAGTGATCAAGAGGCTCAGGGATAATTTGCTACAAGCCCAAGAACATATGAAAAAGATAGCTGAAAAGCATAGACTTGAGAAGGAATATCAAGTAGGAGATTGGGTTTATTTGCGGTTACAGCTGTATTGGCAGTCTTCCTTAGCTCTTAAAAAGGATGCCAAAATTAGCACTAAGGTATTATGGGCCATTTAAGATTATCCAAAAAGTGGGTCCTATGGCATACAAATTGGAGCTTCCTAGTGTTGCTTCGATTCACACTGCTTTCCATATATCACTATTGAAGCCAAGAGTTAGAAATCATAAAAGTGTTCAAATTGAATTACCACTCCAAGGTGACGACACACTAGTTCCTTATCCATGAGCTATGCTCAATCAATAGAAAAAAAAGACAAAAAATCAAAGTCTTGGTTCATTAAAAGGCATTGCCACTATCGGATGCAACATGGGGGGATTTTGAGGAGATACAAATCAGATTTCTTAATATTTTCCTTGAGGCATTAATGGGTTCTCATATTAATTTAAAGATTAGATAGATTCAGTAGATTAATTGCAAGATTGGATAGAGTTAAATCTTCATGCTTATCTGTTTAATTAGGTGTCAAGTTGAATAGGTCTTACCTCATGGCTAGCAGTTTGCATAGCTGTAAGAGTTTTATTTGTTAGCCGTTTTCTTGATTGTAGGAGTTTTAATTATAAATGATCTTCTGAGTTAGTTAGAGATCATGGTCCATAAAATTAGAATATTTAGGAGAGAATTCTTAAGAGGTAGCCATTGGAGATTTTTAGGAGATATATATTGTTATTAATTTTTCTATTTAAGTAGTAACGTACAGAAATATAGCTATGCAACTTGAATTCCATAACTACAAGATTTGTGTCTCGACGGAGGCTGGGTTAATCCTCGAACTTTAACCCTTTTTCTGTTTTTTTTTTTCTTAAGCTCTCATTGACTTATTTAAGATAGGTTCCTTTAAGAAAAAGCAGTAGCAACAGTCCAAGAAGAAACAGTCTAAAATTGTGTTTGATGACTAAGGTTGGAAACAAGACGAATTTTGAGCTTAGATCAAACTATTTATACTGAATTCAAATTCAATTTGAACTTTTGGGATCGTTTGGAGTGTCAAAAAACTCTAAAAGTTAATAAAAGTAAAATTTTTTAGAATTTAGAGTGTAAAAAATTATTTTAAAATGATGGTTAGATATTTGTTTGATTTGAGATAAAGTTATTAAAAATTATATAAAATGACAAGTGGTAAAATTTTAGTGGAGGATCTTAAAAACTTTTGGAATTTTGTAGAATTTTTTAGTACAAATGTAAGTTTAACTTTTTAAAAAAATCTGTTAGTTTGTTTTAATGGATTTTAACAAATTTTTTGAAAAAATTAAAATTTTTTTAGAGTTTGACAAAGTTGAAAATTTTGAAATTTTTTAAAATTTTTTGAACTTGTTTGGAATTCTAAATAACCTTTTTATATAAGGTCCAAGTCGACTCAATAAATAAAAATTTAGATTCGAAATCGAGTTGCGAATAGTTGGACTCAATCAAAATGCACCCATATATGTGTATGCTTTATAAATATAAATGCTGCGTATATATGTGCGTGTATAGATAGAATTTAATCTTTGTCCTCTTTATGTACACATGCATGTAAAGATGGGTAGAATTTGATGATGTGTGTGATCATTCAAAGGTACAGAGACTGATCGCACCGACCAAATGCCGGCACAGATCGTCGTCTAACTGCTATGGGAGGTGGGGGATGGAAATTAATATTGGAGCGGTGGCACTGTCATATGCATCTAATTACAATTCAACTTGCTTCATGGATTACGGAAGAACCGTGTACATTAATTATCACTGTGGGAAACACGAGGGCAGATGAATTTTTGGTGCACACAACCAACATATTTATACTCGATATATATATATACGTATGTATGTATGTACGTACGCATGTATAATTATAAACATAATTATATATAAATGCGATTAGATGGCCAATGAATTTGGGACCAGAAGCGCGTAATAACAGTTGGGTTATTGGTGGTGAGTGAATGTCAAATATGTAGTAGATAAATATTACTTGGATTTGGTGAACAAATGAATGCTAGCTAGAAGTAATTAATATGAACAGCGTTTTTGGTCTCTAAAACTGAAAGGTAATTATAACAAGTCAGAAGCTAAAGTAGAAAACCCAACAGAAAAACAAACTACATCCAAACAAAGCCTATCCAGCCGACTAACCTTCCCCTTACGTAGCACATGCTGAGGTTGGGCCAAATTTGTTGCAGACCAAGGAGAGGACCACAGAGGTCCTATGATCGACCCTATCATTGGACTCGGGCATCAAACAACATTAGAAGTGTTTAATTGGTCAAAATTAATTAAACTCACCAATTTTTATTAAAATTTTTATATTTTTTTCAATTAAAATTACCACATATCACTTTTACATCAAATCTTTGTATTTTTATAATATACTTTTTGATTAAATTTTTACCAACTAAATACCCTCGTAGATATCTCATGTCCTTGTTATCTAGCTACCTTTTGTCACTAATTAATTATCAGTTCATACTCTAGACAAAGGTCACAAATATCTGTTATTAATTTCACATCACATTAACTATTAACTAATTTTTTTAATAATTTATATTAGGAAAATGATCCAGTATTAGAAGATTAATTCTATCCGTAAAAGTCACCGAATAATGTAAAAATGACGGAAGTAATTAAAAAATAATTTAGTAAACTTATTATTTTTAAGCGAAGTGTTATACTAAAATGATGTGATAATGATATAATTATAATAGTAGCATTTACCAAGAAACAATTGGCTTACAAAGAAATCGCATCGTTCTAATTAAGTACTTATTAAAATTTATGAGTGTATAATGTTACTCTTACTCTATAATGCAAAAAGTGCGCGTTACTTTAAATTTAAACTATCATTTGTATCATAAGTCACCTCCAACCCAATTTAAGCCTTTGCAAAGGTTGGGCTTGAATAATTTCGTGTCCAAAGCAAGATATCTTTTTTACTAACAAAGATAATACCCTTTTCATGTCAAAAGCATCTCATCCTAATTAATGTTGACCCATTTGGAATCTTTTCATTTCTTGCACCATTCAAAATCAAACCAACATTCCCAGGTACTCTCCTCCTTTAGTTAGAAATCAATTTAGCTTTAATTACTTTTGTTTTGATTGATCTAAAAATTTAGGCTGGTGCTTGCGTGCGTGCATGCATGCAGCGTAGGCTATATAGTGTGTGTGTGTGTGTGTGTTTTGGAAGTCGCTTCAGACGGTAATTGCACGTATGAGTTCCCATGCGGTGCCAGGGTTTCTGATTGTAGTGGTCAACTATGAAATTCATTCCAGAAACCCTACCACGCCAATCACAACAATACACGCCTTATGAGAATTAAAGACATACAAAAAAAGGTTATTAAAATGAAAGGCTAAAAAAAATTTATTTTTAATTTTTTAAGTCTCATGCATTTTTTTTTCTATATTTCATCGCAAACTAAATAAGATAAATAATTTTAGATCTCTATCTCTTTTATTTTTCTTTAACAAATTCTTGATCCAAATGCATCCTAAATTTGTTACTAAGAATTATATGTTATGACCTAATTCTTTGACTAAATTAATTGAGATTTGTTATTACGATAAATATTAAAATCTTCTATATCGTTCATTGTTATCATTAAAAAGTTAAACCTGAAATGTGATTTGGACAAATTTTCCGCTGTGCAATATATGATTTAACCGAGTTTCTCTCTCAATAAGTAATGAATTCAGCACTACTACCCCCATCACTCCATTTTATCCTGCATCTCTACTGCTTATATTTTATCGTTAATTTTTAAATGAGGAAGCAATGACTAACGGGAGACAAATGAACAGTGAGATTAGCATTTTGTTAACGAAATTTCAAGCTTATAAAATTGTTTAAGCATGTGTTAATGTCGTTTATTTTAATTCAAAAGAAAAGAAAAGAAAAGAAAAAATTTGGACACACTCTTTGGAAATGATTGGAATATTCTCCCGAGAGAGAGAGAGAGAAAACAATAGCCATGCGATGGGTTAGCATGTTACATAATTGAGGATGAATGGGGACCTATATTTAAACAACCAATTGCGTGGTTTGTTTATGTGAAAAATGAATAGAAAATGATGGGTTTAGGCGAGAGCTGGGGAGACCATGCCTTCGAGGACGACACGATATATATGTATAAATTCCCCAAAAGACAAAATGTCATTGTCTCTTTGGCTTGCTTGTTGGTAGATGGTCCATATATACGAAAAGTGGGACGCCGGCATACTCTTTGTATGTCAATTCGGTGATACCGTAATTGGGACGGTTAGATTAATATCTAACCGTTTACGTGTATTTATATTTTTTTAATCTTAAAAAAAAGTAAATATGTATATTTAAAATATTGAATTTTAATTTAATAGATCAGCACCGTAAATCACGGAGTATATATTCAATAGTTCTGCATCGTAAATCTGATATACTTTCGTAGGTAAGCCTTCCATTTCCCCGTACACACACCCTGCCAAAATTGCAAGGTTGATGCCCACAGCATCTCCTAATGCCCAGGGACAATCTAAGGTTGTGTTTGACCGTAAGATAAAGTTGGATCTTAATCGTTGAAATAATTTATCTTCAAAAATGGAATCCGATGTGGTCCTGTGGTTATATATAAGGCTTTGTTTGATAAGTGGGTTGGATTAGTTAAAAAACTCACTACGGATAGTCAAAGATTAGAGACGAACCTACCAGTTAGACAAAAACATTAAAGAATTAAATCTTCTATTTCTATAACGTTTAGCAGTAAAATAATAAAATTCCCACGTATTCACAGGTCATAAGATTTTGTGCAAATTGTCAAAGTTTGTTAAATTAATTTCTGCCAACTTTCGGTAAATTTTTTTGTCAACATCTTGTTACTTTTTCCCGGAATTGATATATATTATTTTTGGTGATTTTTATGTACCTGCTAAAAATTTAAAAAAGTTAGAGAAAGTTAAAAAAAAAAATTTGATGACTTAGCTTGTATGTTTTAATTTTTTTTTTTTTTTTTTTTGGTGTTTAGTAAATTTTGACAAAGAAAATTGAAGAATATTAAAATTTTTTGTCAATTGGGCCCATATTAACTATCGAACAAGGAGACAGTCTGGTAAATAAATGTTCCTCGCCGTAAACTAAGTTTATTGTTGTCTACCAACAACTCCTACATATCTGTAAGTCTAATTGCATTATATATAATTAGGATGACTTAATATATATACACCAGAGGTTTGTGCAAGTGCAATGCCGATGGCAATTATTGTTTCTATTATTAATAAATAAATTAAATAAAAGTATGTGAGGGCATTAACTTGGAAATATAAAAATTTAAAGGTAAAAATGCTTAAATGACTAATAACTCACTTGTACATTATAAACTTTCTTAAATGACTAACATTTCACTTGTAAATTACAGGTAGCTATTAATAGTTATGGGCAGTTCTAGGTAATTGAGGAGCGAGGAAAAAAGTTTCACTAATTTCACCTTTTTTTTTTTTTAAATTTTACGAAATGCCTAGGCTTTCTTTATTATAATGATATAAATTAATTTATAAAATAAGTTATCCTAATTCCAAAAATAAAAATAAAATAAAATAACATTCTAAGTACAAAATATGAGACACTCTGATTTTAATGACCCTATTCTATTTCACTTCTTTTATGACATGAAATTAATGTAGCATAAAAACTTACATCATCGCTGTCCCTACTAATTATCCGTAACTCATTGATTTTAATTTTTATTTTTGACATTCGTTAGTAAATGCATGTTTCAGACATTTATTAAGGATTAACAAAAATATGTTACGAGATTAGATCTCGCATTTGTTCATACACTGTTCTATTATTATGACGTGATATATATTTATTGGTTATTAATAAGTGTTTTATACGCTATTAACAATCATTTTTTTTTTCTGATAAGTAAACTAACTATCCATAATTTACAAATTCTAAATTTATGGCAGCCCTTTTTTAATTTTGTTTTCCTTTCGTAATACTTTAATTATCCCATCACCCAATTTATCCATGCAAGTATAATAAATGTCGTGACAAATTAAGGAAAAAAAAGCAACAGAGACACCCAAGATCACAGGACCTAGCTCCAAAGAAAGTAATGAAGTTAGCATAAACATCAAAGAGTAACTCGACAAAAACAAAAAGAAGACAAAAACATAGTCAATTTCCATGGGCCAACTAAATATATACATATATACATATATATATATGTATGTATGTATATAAGAATGAGCACTACTACATATGAAAAGGAAATAACAATTAATACAGCTGAAACAATTATGATTCAAGGAATCGGAGTTGAGAAGAATGGGTCAAAAACTGCCAACCTTGCCGAGTGTTTGAAGATACGTGGAGGAACCAAATCCACATCTCATGCACGAAGGCTTTAACATGAACAAATTAACGACGACTTTGGTGAAATATGACTCCATTTTTAAGCACTCGGATCCAAAAAAACTTGTCCTATATACCCCAAAACATTTGCAGTCCACGTGCACACAAATCAGGTTACAAGTGAAATGAATCTAAAAGACTGTAGAAGTAAATTGATCCAGCGTTAGTTGGAATATAGCTGACGTGGAAAAAGAAAACTACAACATTTAAGGTCCAAATAAAAATGGGGCCTCTCAACTCAAGAGCAACATGATGCAATCGCTCTGCAACGCCTATTTTAACTAGATACTGGAGCTGTAAAAATCCTTCCATGCCCCAAATTTGTCATTATCTCACTAAATCATTTTTTAGGTTGAGAGAGAGGGGGGAGGAGAGAGAAAGAGGGGGTTTAATAGCAATTATTAAAAATATTTTCTCTGTATTATGGCATAAATTAATTCCCTCACTTATTTTCAATACTATTTGATTTCAAAATCCCCTAGTTTTTCAAACGGGGCTTTAAAGTTTTATTTTATTTATTTATTTCTTTCCCATTAATATCCAATCACTAGTAACTAACAATAACTTAAAAGGCATGTGCAGCTAATTTCTCAAAAACCATCGGGTATTTGAGTAATTTTACTTTATGACATTTTTTTCATTTCTTCTAATACTCCTCATCTAGCATTTAAAAAACTATATAACTATCTAATGGTAAAAATAATGCTAATGTACATGCATCGGCAGACTGACGTTAAAGGTTATCTCGCGCTATAATTCGAATAGTTTGATAAAAAAAAATTTTTTTAAGTTCAAAATTTTATTTTTATTTTTTATTTTTTTAATTGAGTTTACCTTAAAATTTTTAACTCAACTCATTCCACCTTTATATTTTTTGTTCAATTTAATTTTTTAACTCAATTTATTTTATCTGTAAACATTTTGGTCAGGTCAACCGAACTCCAAATCTTGAATCCAAGACTTGTGCACGTGCACGACAACTAATAACTAAATAAATAAGGAAAGCAGACATGCATTTCATGGAGCTCTATGCACGAGGGTTTCGTCATCCTAGAAACATGGAAGTTGAAACGTCAATCAGACAAGGTCAGTAAGAAGATATGTTCCTGATCATTACTTTTGGTGCAGTTGCCCCAATCCCGTTCATATAAATATTAAAATATGAACGAAGGATTAATTGATCTTTTAAGCTAGTATTTGCTTGAGTATAAAAGGAAAGAAAGAAGAAGGCAATCTGAAGGGAAAATTCACTCACCACTTCGACGGGGGTGTAGTCTTCTTTTCAGCTTAGCAGCTTTTCATTAAAAATTTTCCATGAAAAACCTTACAATCCTATTACATATGTATTTTATACTAAGTTGTTGTAACTTGTAACATAATAAGCCCATTCACTGGGCCAAAACTAGACCCTAATACTATGGGCCGGATGAGACTAAGTCGGCTCACGATAAGTCCGGATGATGATTTTCATTTAATTGAACAAAGATTGGGCCAGGCCCAAATTGGCCCAAGCACTCTCCTTTTGTCGTCAGCTGAGGCGCACTCTCCTTTTGTCGTCAGCTGAGGCATAATGACCGGCCAATCTTTGTTCAATTAAATGCAAATCATCATTCGGTCTTGTTGCAGGCAGCCTATATGCACTATCTTTGGATCCGTTTGATTAAAATGGAATGATTTATAACAAAAATAAATTTAAAACTTTTAAGCAAAAGATTTTACATTATGACATTACATAATTGATTTTTTTTTTAATTATATAAGTTGTATTTGGTGATTTTGATTTTTTACTTGTAATAAATAAGTTGAGGGTGGAATATTTTATTTTAAAACAATTTTTTATATATTTTTTAAAGATAAAGTAAGAGAAGAAAACTTATTTATTATAAAAAAAAATAAAAATAAAACTACGAGTCAAAGTAACATCTCCTCTAAATGTCATCTAAACATTAAATCTAGAATATTGAATTAAAATTCAATAGTTCAGTTTCATTTACATATTTTTAAATTAAAAATATTTAAATTAATCTAAATCATTTTTTAATATGACGACTTAAAAAATTAATGTTACGAGCCCTTCACGTCACAAACATGGTAATACAAATATCTTTTTTTATAAAAACAAAACAACCCTAATCTTTTTCAATTGTTACAAACTTATCAAAGTACTTTCAAGTTAAAGTACTTATAAGTTCGGGGGTGGCCGAGTGGAAGTCGGGTTTATCTTAAGAGCTTGGACCTCTCGAGATTCTGGGTTCGACTCCCCCACGGGGGGTGGGTTACCGCTGTAATGGCGGGAGCCTAAAGGCCTCCTCTCGGTCGTGCCGGTCAACCAAAGCTTGCCTAAGCTGGTTAACTCTCCAGGGACCGTTGTCGGCTCGGGTCCTAGAGCGTGCTTCGCCCTGTGTGCACCCCAGTACGGGATAGCGGCTGCGGACTTCCACGTACCAAAAGTTCCAACACATTATTGATAAAAAGTTCCAACACATTATTGATAACTAAATTGAAAAATTAGTGATGTTACGCTTATACTCTTTCTTTTATGCCTTCATTTATATCCTATCAATTTACACTAGTCACTACATGTACATCATTTAAAATTATCACAGCCGCAATGACCAGTACATCATTTAAAATCATCACAGTCATAAAATATTATTTTAATTTCATTACTATAATAATTTTAAATGAAATGTACTAATTATTATAGATAGTAAATTGATATGTTATAAACAGGTGTAAAAAAAAAAAATTTTTGCAAACGTAGCAATTTTTTATTGAAAAACTTCCGTCTCACTGACACCCATTTAGGATTTGTCTAAAGTGGGGTCGCACCTAATCCTGGTTGACGAGGGAGGCAATTTTCACTTGTGTTAGATTGGTTAAAATTAATTAATTTTTATTAATTTTTTTATTTTTTTAATTAAATTTTATTATATATTACTTTTACATCAAATTTTTTATCTTTTAACTATATTTTTGACCAAACTTTTTCTAACTAAATACACCTAACATGCCATCAGAATTTTTTTTTTAATCAGATTTTATTATCAAAACAACGGGGTATTTACATTTGTATATGTTTGTGCCAGAAATAATTATACTTTCGTAGCCGATATGGGTTGACACATTTTTTGAGGATTGGATTTGCTTGGTTGTTTATTTTTCTTTCCGAATCCCGATGTATAAAAAATAAAAAAAAAAGATTATTACTGTTCGAAATTTGCCATCTCTCGTCGGTCGCTCTGGTTGAAAACGCGGGTGGCATCTCACGTCGGAATACTATAGAGAGAGAGAGAGAGCAGGAGAGAGTTGGGGTGTATAATTTTGCTTATAAATTAAATTTTTCCTAAGCGTGTATTTGACGTGGCAAAAAAATAAGATGGAATAAAATAAAATAAGATAAATTATGAATTCGTAATTTATATAGTGAGATAAAAATAAATAAATTAAATAAAACAAAATAAATCTCCAATAACCTCTATAAATTCCTCAAATTCTCTATTGCATATCTACACATTTTCACTTTTATTAATTTTAAAAATTTTCAATATTTCATTAGAAAAATAAAAAATTTGGATGGAGATTAACAGAATGCGTAATTTTTTTTAACAATTATATTCTTTTTTGAGTCGAAAACTTACAAACGAGTACTATTGTCGTTATTTTATACGAATTTTTGTGAATCCGTTCAAAAAACCGTTCCCATGATTTTAGCGTTATACATATCCAAAGTAGAACGTTGAGTATTGATTTTTTGGATTCGTGAGAACGGTTTTGGGGTAATCGTTCCTACAGTTTACTACTATTCATCTCAAAAAAATACGATTTGAAAAGAAAATACCAAATGTCAAAATTAGCCCAAAACTACGTTTTATCTCAATTTATCTTATTTTTTTACTACTCTAAACACTACTTAAATAACTTTTAAAATTTTTCAGTATTTTCACTATTTTTCAGAATTTTTTTGTCACTCTTAATGGAGCCTTAATTTGTTGGGTTGGATTAATTTAGAAAAAAATTAAAACCAATGTATGCATGAGTCCAGTACTCCACTCTCTTTATGGGTTATTCCATTCAATCTAGGTGCTACCCCAAGAAATTATAGTTAACAGGAAATCCATATTAGGTTGCTAGGGGGTGTGGGTGGGTGTGTTGTGTACAAGTCTCACCTACAATTTGATTTGTTAGATTAGGTTAGTTCAAAAAAAAAAAAAAAAAAAAAAAAAAGAAGATTGAAAACGTAGATAGTCTAAGGATTAGTCAATTGATTCGGATATTTTTAACAGTGAGTTTATTTGCATTTTACAAATAAGTTTTTATATTTTATTTTTTTTTATTTAATAAAATTAGACAACTATCCTCATTATTCTAATAAAATATTATGTATAATTTTCATCCTATAAATACCTTTTTATAAAAATAAGAATAATTATGTAATTTTATATAAAAGAAACATAAAGTTGAGTGCAAGAATTCATGCAAATAGACTCATCTTACTTTTAATTGAAAACGAAAAGATAAATATAAATGGAAGAAGACTGGTGGTGGATATAAGAATTTATTAGGGCTAAATCATTATATTTTACCTTTATAATTTGGTAAAAAAATGCATTTTTAATCTAAAAGTTAATTCATAATTTTTTTATAATTTAAATTAAAAGGTAAGCTAATAAAAAATATTAAATATAATTAAATTTATATGACATGTGCTATATATAATCTCATATATGATTATTTAAAAAATATTATTTAAAAATTAAAGGAAAACTAATTTTTTTAAATAAAATAATATTTTATTTTCACATAAAAATAAAAAATATATTTTAATTTGTAAAAATATTTCTCCCACAATTAATTTTGACTCACGAACCACAAATATCGTTAAATTTAACTGACTTAGTCATTTTTACACTTTGATCTAAATAATAAAGTGGAGGTCATGTACTAACTTTTAAATAAGAGAGGAATTAAGTATTTTTTTATTCAAACTACGAAGGAATAAATTGCAATTATTCCTTTTAATGAGATATAATTTCATAAATGAATAATTTTTGTCTAATTCTCTGGTTTTTTGAGCTTCTTTTTTGGAAATTTAACAACAGTCCTTACACTATTCAAATTTTAATAATTTACAAATTATTTAAACTAACATATATTAAAATTAAATGAAATAAAAAACTTCCAACACAAATAATTAATAAATTTATGGATCTTTATTTTTTTTTTATTTTTTGCATAAAATTAATTAACTTTTCAACAAGCAGTTTAAATTAAAAAAAAAAGGTTTGAAATTTTTACTTTTTCTTTTAACATTACAAATTTGAAAAAGTGATTGCTTTCGATTCAAAAGCCTAGCCCTGAAATTTCTTCTGAATTTATCCAACGATCGAAATTGATACACCTGCCCCATCAGTGTAAACTGTAAACGTTCACCGCAGAACTCCTGAATCCCATGGTAGATGTAAATATGGCACGTGTTATGCATAGGAGTGTGTAAGATTCTGTAATAAAGAAAGGGTGTTTGATTTACTTGGTGTTTGGTAGGTCAAAAATGAAGGAAAAAGTAAAATAAAAGTGAAAAGATGTGACATAAAAGTGATAAGTGAAAATTTTTTATTAAAAAAAAGTACAAAAATTAATTAAAGTTAGTGAGTTTTGGTGAAATATGGTGTGGCCAAACAGGTTAAAAAAAATTCTTTATTTATCTAAATTTTCAACTTAAATTTTATCATGGGTCACGTTAACAATAAATTTTAATTTTTTTTCCATTCAAATATTATAATAAATTAAAAATTTAGTAATCAATTTTTTTTTTCATGTGTATATAAATTTTCTACTCAGAATTATTTTTTATAAATATTAATAAAATGTTTAAAAATTATAAAATAAAAAAATCAAATTTGATTAAAAAAAAAGGTGATATAGGACCAAAAAAAAAAAAAAAAGAATTATTCCCCAAACCATAAATTAAGATTGCTTACAAAAGTTTACCTATCTAATCAAACTTTAATTATCAAACTAGACATCCAATAAGATAGAAATAGGTAGTGGAGCAAACCCATTTTATTTTACAGAGATGCTACTCCTAGACGACGAAAGAAGCCAACCTTTTCAACTGGGTCACTGCCTTCTCACAAGTCGGGTCAAACAAATGGAACCCGTGACCCACCCCTTCTGTCTCCATGATCTCCACCTCCCCAACCCACCCGCTCTTCTGCAGCGTTTCGTAGTAAGCCCAACCCCTCTCTCTCAGCCAATCCTTCTCCGCAAGGCAAAACAGTACTCTCTTGCAACCCATCCTCGGCAACCTCGGATCCACCGCCGGGTTCAGCCTCGGGTCGTCGTCGAGGCCGCTGCTCGACGGGCACATGAACTTGTACATCTTATCGGTCTCTTTCCCTCCGAGGAATGGATGAACCAAGAGAAGTCCCAAAAGCTTCGCGCCACCCAATTCGGGTCCTTCCGACCCGGTTCGTATCGCCACGTCGTTCGCGATGTTAGCTCCGGCACTGTCGCCGCATAAGTAAACCCGGTCAAAATCGGCGTGGTTGTTCAACCACGGCTCGGGTCCGTTCCCTCCGGAGTGCGAGACGACCCATCGGAAAACGTCCCACGCGTCGTCGTACGCGGTGGGAAGAAGGTGCTCGGGCGCTAGCCGGTAGTCGACCGAGACGGCGACGGCCTTGGCCTCCGCGACGAGTGAACTGATGAAGTCGTGGAACTTGGGGCTGGAGGCGGACCCGAGGCAGAAGGCGCCGCCGTGGATGTAGATTACGAGGGGGAGTCGTCGACCTGGGTCGGTGATTTTGGGGAGGTAGAGACGGGCCGATACCCCGGTTTCAGGCGAAACTATCACGTCTTTGGATCGGACGGCAGCTTCAGGATCGTCGGAGGGTGGAGCAAATTCGGATGCCCGGGGTCTTTCGATGCGGCCATCTCTGTAGACCCGAAAGTAGGGAGAGAAATCGTGAGTTACTACATTGGTGCTTGACTCCATTGCAGATAGGGATAAGAATTCCAATTCCTCAGTTTATGAGAAACACAGAAATCAAGAAAAGAAGAGAAGCGAACTCTTATCTTTAATTATCGATGAGAATTATTGAAGGGAGGTGGTTAGTAGTAATTGCACAATGTTATACGTATATACATACATATTTATGAGTAGTTGACAGTTGAAAAGAGCGAGAGAGATTGAGACAGTTCCCTTCGTGGACCGCTACATTCACGGTCTATCCGTGCATAATAAACAGTATTGCATTTTAAATAAAATTTATTTATTTTTAATAGGTTGACTCTGAGATTATTTATTTATTTATTTATTTGATATCTCAAAGTACCAAAGGCAGCTCACGTGCATCTGAAATTAACGATCGTGCAACCCTTCAACTGATACTGAAGAGATTCAATATTTTTTTATTTTTTTTAACAAAACAGAACGTCGGGTTATTTGAATTTTAATTGTATTGTACTGTTTAATTAAAATAACATTTGTGAAAAAATGTGTCAAAATTAATTAATTGATGTGATATAAAGTTAATAGAAATTTATAAAATTTTTTAAAATTTTTTTTGCAAGTCAAACGGGGCCTGTGAAATGTTTATTTGATCAAAATTAATCAAAATTTATCAATTTTAATTAATAATTGGTATCTTCTTCTAATTATATCTCATGACATATCATTTTTACGTTAAATATTGACACGTGTCAAAATATTTATAGTTACACAACTAAACACTCCCAAAATGTTTGATATCTTCCAGTCTTCCGAGAAAGACTGCAACTACGCACAATTGAGATTTAAAACAGGGCGAGTGTCAGTAATTATTATTTTATGTTTTATTAAATTAAAAATAACCACGTGTCAATGTGTCGTTTGTGTAAATAAATTTTATAGTAAAAATTAAATTCTTTTGTCAGAATAGAATTAGCATTTGGTCCAGCACGCAAATTGATTCTAGAATTTTTCTTCTTCCAGCTTCCAATATTGATTTTCTCCTCATTGATAATGACCAACTGCATGACCAACGCCCGGCCAATTGCGCTGTCATTGCCAATGAGTAAAATAAATAAATAAAGATCCCTAAGAGTTAGATCAGTTAATAAAATTTTAGATTTATTTACAGTTACTACAGGACTACTAGAAGTTTACCCGGTCGTTAACTTTCAAGACCCTATAAATTAGTCAAGGTGTGCACAAACTGATCCGAACACCCTGAGATATTCAAAAAATAAATAAATAAATAAAGGTCAAAATTGTTATGAGTATATTTTTCTTCTTATTTTTAGTATTTTTACATATTAAAAATAGAGTTTTAATGACTCTCTTTCAATTTTATGAGAGGTTCTTTTTACAATTTTTATGAACTTATATTATCAATTTATCAAAGATATTCCATAATTGAATGATTATTAACTCTTCTATGAAAATAATAACACATTTCATCTATTTATCAACGAAAAGAGGTTAAGTAGTGCAAAATATAAAATTTTTATTGTGTATGTATATAAGTCAGTCAGGATGTTGCATGTATAGTCAATATTATGTAAACAATTGTAAATAATTTTAACTAATATAACTACAATTTTATTTAAAAATATTTAAATGAGGATATTTATAAATCATAAACGAGTATAATAACAAAATAAATAAATATGTTTGCAAAAATTATAAATAAATATGTTGTCTAATAAATTATTTACAAATTTTTATAATCTTTACGAATTCTCGTAAATTCTCATATTCAATTTTGACTGTTAATTTTTATTTTTTTTATAATTTATTGGCTGCACTTTAAAAATTAAAAATTTGTCAAATTATATTTATCTTAAACTTTAAACCTCCAAATTACTCCCCTAATATCATCTTTTCTTAAATTTAATTAACTTATTTATGAAGTTAAAAAAATATTTTTAGGGGGTGTTTGGCAACCCAAAAATTAGCAAAAAAATACCAAAAGTTAGTTTTTGTGTGTTTGGCAAAACTACAAATTTTGTCACTTTTTTTATTTGCTACAGTAAAAAGTACCACTCCATCATTACATTTTTTTTGATTTGCTACAGTAAAAAACATACCAAACACCCAAAAGTTACAACTTTTTTGCTTTGCTACAGTAAAAAATTTACCAAACATCCAAAAGTTACTAAAAATTTCACTTGATTCAACCAAACACACAAAAAAGTAAAAAAAAAAACACCAAAAAACTACCAAAACTTAAGTTTTTTTTTACTTCCAAACACCCTCTTAATTGATTGATTGGGAAATCATTTATTTAATGGGTCTGTTTAGTGAAACCAAAATTCACAAAAATTAACTAACTTTAACTAATTTTTGTACTTTTTTTTTATAATTTTAATTTTTATATTTTTTTCCAATTAAAATTTTTTACATATTACTTTTATATCACATCTTTTTACTTTTATTATATTTTTTGTTAACTTTTTATTTCACCAAACATGGTTGGTTTGTTACGACTATTGAAATAACACAAACAATTCATACGTGTCACGTTAATCCAGGCCCCGTCAAAGGCATTTAAGTCGTTTGCGGCACCTAACCAATTGGGCTAATTAATAGGCCGTGTAGAGTTGGTAAAAAAAACCATTGGATTTTTTTTTTTTAACAATTTGAAATATAAAAAGTTATTTTGAAATGATGATTAAATAATTATGTTTAATTTAATATAAAATTATTAAAAATTATATAAATTAACACATGACAAAATTCAGTTAGAAAATTTTAAAAATTTTTGTAGGGTTTTATGAAATTTTTTGATATAAATATCAGTTTAACTTTTTAAAAAATTTGTCAAAATTTATTAGAATATACTGTAATAATTTGTTCCAACAAGTTTTGACAAATTTTTTGGAAGAGTTAAAATTATTTAAAGTTAAAAAAATTAAAACTTTTAAAATATTTTCAAAATTTTTTTGAACTTGATCAGGGTTCCAAACCATTCATAAATGAAAACAAACAATATATTTTTTAAATAAAAATTAATGATAAGAAAAGTCAAAAGCTCTCTATCACTGTCTGTTGTTAATCATCACCTCTAGCATATGATTATTTTTCCGACAATCGTGTGGAAGAGAAGCCATTTGGAGGGCAAAACGACGCCGTCCTCAACATAGATCAGCCTTCAAGCTTCCAGTTTCCACCTCGTAGAGATTCGGATCGCACCCCGGTACATTACGGGGAGAAAGAGGGAGGGAGAGAGACAAGTGTAAGTCCGAAGAAAGATCCGAACAAAGAAAGAGCAGAGTGCGTCCAACGGTCGAAGCACTCATCATCTTCAACACAGAACCCACTACTCTCTTTCTCTGTTTATATATATATATATATATATATAGCTGATGAATAAAGGCAGAAGGAGAAGGGTAAAGAAGCCTCGAAATCTGAGAGCTGCCAAATGCCCTTTCTTTCCCTTCTCCCCTTTTGAGAAAGAAGAATAAAAAAAATGGGTGACCATCTTTGTCTCTTCATTAAGGTGCCTCGGGATTAATTTCCTCCCCTTCTCCTGTTTGATCTTCGTAAATATGCAATGCTTGTAGTATTTATAAAAGTGTACTACTTTGATTGAAAGATTCTTTTGTTTTGTTTTTTGTTTTTATCTTATAATTGCTCTTTTGGTAACATTCGTGTGTTGTCTGATCTGGGTTCACAAAAATCAAATAATTCTTGCCTAAAATTTGTGGATTTGTTTAGTCGAGTGTGTTGAGGTAGCACCAAACCCAGATTCTGTTTTTGTTATCATTTATTTTTAAACAGATGTATTAAAATTGTTGTCATTATTCTCCAATTTGTGTATTTATTTTACAGTTTTTGAAGTTCAATCATGCGAGACTATCAATTCTGAACCGCTAACCCAAAAAGTCATAAAGTTCAATTTATTTGAGTTATCAGCTTTCGCCTCTTATGAATCTCTTTGACAAGAAAACTGGCTTTTCTTTTCAGGGCTTTTGATAGGAAATTTGGTAAATACCCATTTCATTTGTTTGTGTTAGCTGTCTTGAGCATCTGGCTAACCTTTAATCTTAATGGGATTGGATTTGATATGATTCCGTAAACGCTGAAGTAGAATTCTTTTGTGATATATCTGTTTAATTCTTTGAATTTCAGGAAACCCTGATTGTAAATGCTCCAAGGAAATCTCCATTGGTGTTGAGAATGATCGTCTTGACATTTGCAATGGTTTGTGGTCTTTGTATTTGCTCAACCTGTATAAAGCAAATCAGTACCCGCACCAATGTTGGATTTCGAAGTGTTCCGGTCATCGAAAGGCCCTGTGAGGTACCTAAAATAGAACCATTGGAAAAAGTTTATGTGCACTACCCAAAACCCAAAACTTTCAGCAGGTAATACCTTAGTTATTTTCATTGTGACTTTGGGAGTATTGGTTCCGCATTGATATACTGATACGTCTGATGTGCGTGATTAGGGCTGAGTGTACATGCAACCCTGTGAGATATTTTGCCATACTGTCAACACAGAGGTCCGGGAGCGGATGGTTTGAGACATTATTAAATAGTCACATAAACATAACCTCCAACGGAGAAATTTTCTCCGTAAAAGTCCGGAGGAGTAATATCTCAACAATCGTTGAAACGTTGGATAAAATATATAATCTGGACTGGCTGACTAGTGGTTCCAAGAACGAGTGCACAGCTGCAGTTGGCTTGAAGTGGATGCTTAATCAGGCGAGTGGTCTTTAAGTGTTCAACTTTTTCCTGCCTTAGCAAATTAGTGCTGCATCATTTTTTTCATACAGGATAACATGCCATGAATTTAGTTGTTACTACTATTATGCCTTCTACAGCTGAAGAGTATGTCACAGCAGTCCCTTCTCTCTCCTTTTTCTTGGTGATGTTTAGCAATTTGTCAAGATTGACTTTAACCCCAATGATTGTTTGATTCTATATTTTTGGCAATTGTTGGCAACTGTTCCATGCTAGCCTCACAATAATATCCTAGATTAATTATCTGTTATCACAAATTTACGGGTTTCATTTTCAAACTAGGATTGCATTGGAAGATTGAATTTTGTCTATCATTAACAAGGCTTTTCCGGTCTAGGGCAACCTGCTGCAATCTTCTGACTATTGCAAACAATAACGACATGTTTAGAATGAATCAATACTATATTATTTCATGTGTATATATTAATCAAAGTTATTTCATTTTTTTCATTTCACCATATTTTGGTTGTGGGTTGTGAGATTGGGTTATATGGTTGAATCATTATGGTTGTGGGTTGTGAGATTGGATCGGATGGTTGAATGATTAGACCCTTGACCCATGTGCTTACAAATGTTGGGGAATGGTTTGGTCCTTATATAATAGATGTTGGGGTGAAAGACTGACCTATGGTTTTTTGGGGAAAATATGTGATCGTGTCCAAAGGGAGACTATATTGTTGGTTTGGGAATGAAGGATTATCAACTTTATATAGATTTATGGCATCAGTGATTAAGGGCTATAAGATGGAGCATTGAGATGGTGAACGGGGAAATAGAGGGGAGACGAGGTGAATTCTAAGCCATCATTGGTTTACATCAAAATTTTTCTTTTTATTTTTAAAGTATTATAATTGCTTGCAAGGATACATTGGATTGGAGCTTCCTTGGTGCATCTTGCTCTTTAATTTATAACTTTAGTAACTTATAATTTTCCTTGGTGAAACTAGAACTGAGAAAAGTGACTTGAATGCCGCTCAGATATTATAGAATTCAAAAGTTTTTCAATGAGAAAGACTGAAAGACTTGAAGATATGTTTAATTATGATTTAGCAACAAATTAAATGGAAGATTGATTATAATGAATTTTTCCTTTTTGCACAATTTTTATTTTTAAGAGGACACATTTCTCCATAATTTTCTACTATTTTTACGCAGGCAACCTCAGAGCTATGTTATTTGATCAATTGGCTTATTAACTGCCTATGTTCATGACAGCTTGAGTGTACTCATAACTTTGTCCGTAAAGTTAATTTACTCTGTTCCATGCATTTTCGAGTAACCAGTGTAGTTTTATGTTGTGCCCTCTTTTTAAATGCAGGGTTTAATGCAGAATCATGAACAAATTGTAGAATATTTTAATGCCAAGGGTGTTTCAGTGATCTTTCTCTTTCGAAGAAATCTTCTGAGGAGGATGATTTCAGTACTTGCGAACTCTTATGATCAAAATGCTAAGTTGCTGAATGGAACACATAAATCTCACGTGCATTCAACCCATGAGGTCTTTCTCTCTCTCTCTCTCTCGCTCTCTCTCTCTCTCTCTCACACACACACACACACACACATCCTGAGCAATAAAATCTCTCTCCAAATCCTGAAAGAAGAAATATACTGTTTCAGGCAGAAATATTATCAAGATATAAACCTATAATCAATGCGACATTGCTCATCCCCAATCTGAGGCAAGTAGAGGAGATGGTTGCCAAAGGTTTAGAATACTTCAAGAGCACCCAACATATCATCCTTTACTACGAGGATATAATCAGAAATCGCACTGTAAGACGTTTAGGTGGCATTTGGTTTGTATTTCTGTTTTTATTTTCTATTTTATGTTTTATGTATTTTATATTTTGAAAATCTCAAAACAAAAAAAATAGAAAACGCATTTGGTTTGACATTTTTAGTTTTTCGTGATTTGAGATTTTCCTTGTTTTGGAATGAAAATGCTCAAAACAACTTTTTGCTATTTTGCATTTCATATATAAGCTTATTTTCTAATTTTCTAAAACTGATTTTGAAAGCATAAGTGACCAAATGCGTTTTGAACTGTTTTCTTTGTTTTCAAAAACGTAAAATGGAAAATGTGCTCAAAACAGGTATACCAGATAGCACTTTAATATTTTAACAACGCCCAACTTATGATCTTCTTTCTTTGCTTCCACAAATGAGTTACTGTTTTCTATTCATTTTGCAGAAGCTGATAGAAGTCCAAGATTTTCTGAAGGTCCCACGGATGGATCTAAAGAGTCGGCAGGTGAAGATACATAAAGGTTCCTTGTCGCAACAGGTAGAGAACTGGGTTGATATCGAGAAGGCACTAAAGGGGACGCCATATGAAAGCTTCCTTCATGCAGATTACAAGATTTAGACTGGACATCAACTGTAAATAATAGCATGCCTTTAACCTTTTTTTTTTTTTAAGTGCAAGGAGCCAATATTATAGCCACCTTGCTTAAATGTTAGCCAGAGCACTCACTTCCCCATTGTTTCCAAGTTTTGTCTTCTCTGTCCCGATTTCATTTGCAGCCTTTTGTTTTTTCTTTTGTTTTATTTTTATTTTTTGTCACATTTTTGTGCAAGATAAACATTGGTGTAGTTGAGTTGATATAGAATGAAAGTGATTTTTTGGTATAATTTTTTTGTCTATTTTATTTATTGTTTTTTGTTTACTTTTAAAGAAAGTGATGTATTATGTAACAGTTATAACATCCAGGACTGTTGCTAGCCCTCCTTTTTAGATTTATTTCATCATTAATTGTGGATGGAGCTTGTTAAGATTGGAAAAAGCAGAGTTGATTAATTTTACTTTTTAATGGAAGATGATTTGTGTTCAACTATTGAAAAATTTGAAGTAGTTGTGATGAAGTTTGCCATAGCTTTCTGTATTGTATGTCTTGTTTTGAAATTGGCTTGTTATCACAATAAGAAGCATACTAATCTTCCACCACACATATTGCAAAAGAATGAATGCTTATTCTGAATCCTGGCTAGCAATAATCAGCAATTGAGAAGATGCACGAAATCTTCTCTATGAAGCTCAAGTTCTCTGTTGTTTTTGCTACTAATCATATTTCATGGCTATAGAATTTGAAATAGGGTTGACATACAGATGTATGACAACTCGGTAATATTATGATTGGGATCGTTTAATTTAACGGTTCATATGTATTCACCTATTTTTTATTCAAAAAAAAAAAAAAAAACATAAATGCATACGAACTATTAGATTTTAATCCAACAGTTTCTTACCACAAGTCATGGACCTGATATAGGTTGTTATGTTAGCTCTTTAAATTCATAGAATTAGCTAAGAGGGTCGACTCAGAGCCTTGTGGGATGTTAAAATGGCAGAGCTGAGGACTCTTCTAATGGTGAGGAATGGAGAGTTTCGAGTTTGGGTGGTGAAAAATAGTCTTTTGATGCTGGACAGATGGAAGATGAGGCCATTGCAGATGGGTTTTCGGGGCGGCCATTAGGGGTGATGTTCAAGCTCTAGCAGTATGCAGGGTATGTAGATGTGGATGAATTAAAAGGGAGAAGTCTTTTTATTACCTACTTTGCTGAGGACCTGAGGTTGTCCACAATCTTTTTACTTTCTAAGCCACTGGTCCTCTGTCTAAATGGAAGTCATCTCTCTTTCTCTCAGTCCTGTTGTAACTATATATGATTTTAATATGGCTGAGAATTACTGTTTTATACAGTATTTTAGGTAAATGGTGTGCTTGCAATTACTGATCTATAGTATGGTCTAAACACCCTAAGTACTCTCTTTTCTCTCTCCTTATCTAAGGTGGCACTTCACTAATTTGAGTGTTGTGGGGCCCTCAGCCTGGAAACGTCCTGCCGATTGGGCCTATGATGTCTGCTATTTTACAGATAACTTAGACAAGAGGAACGGAAGGGAGCAACTTACAAGCACTTCTTTCTATTGTTGTAAGGTTGCTTTAGATCAGAGAGAATGAACTAATATATGTTAGGTTATTTCTTATTTGCATTATAATTAAAATTTCATAATGAATTAGTAATATATATGTATGTTAAATTTTTATTATTTTGAGCGTGCACACATATATCTTAATATATATGATTGTAAAATTTTAGCTAGTACTTATTTTTGTCAACTTATTTATTATAAATTAATTTTTGCCTAGATATCATTTTTGAAAAGCTGTAAAGGATAATTTCTAAGATTAAACTAATTCTCCAAAGGAACAAAAGCAATAACTTTAAAGGGCTTAGAACGAAATAAAATAGTGTCACTTTTGAAAAACAGAAACACGTTTTTACAAAAATCACAAGAGAATTTATAAAGAATATCGTATCATACCAAACTTATTTGTTATAAATCAATTTTTGACTAAATGTCATATTTGAAAATTTGAAAAGAATAATTTCTAAGGTTAAACCGATATTCTAAATGAACAAAATCAATAAACTTATAAATTAAAGACATTCTCATTTTGAAGTTTCGTTTAAATAACTTTTATTTAGGATTAGTTAAAATAAAGCAAAGTTAAAATTCTAACGGTAGGTAAGGAATCGAGAACTCTTACCCTTATTTACTCATACCCATTAATATATATATATATATATATTTATTTATTTATGTATGTACTTATACTCTCACTTATTAATTTAATGAGTAGGTTAAAATTACAGGATAGTCACTAATATGTATAAAATATTCAACCCCATATTGGATACGGTCCCGGGATTTCAGCTCATAGAATGTGCTGGAGCTCGTGGTATTATTCTTGCTCAATTCAGCTTTGCAAATGAAAAATTCCCCAATAAGCAAATCAAGGAACATTTAAAAATGAGTAAAGAATACTCGGAAAATAAGTAAATATTCAAAAACCCTCAATGTACAAGGGGTAGATATATGTGTATTATATATATTTAAGACCCTCTTAACCACAGAATTAAAGGGTTTAAAACAAAATGAGGTGGTATCATTTCTGAAAAATAGAAACACGTATTCACAAGAATCACAGTAACATTCATGAAGGGTGTTATATCATACCAAACCATTAAGATTTTTGGTATATCACTGGATATTAGGGACGAAGGAATAAACGAATATTTTTGTGCGTCCTTGGATTTTTGCAGTAATGCCAGTGAAGAGACAAAAATCGAAATTTGGGGTGGGATTGTGATGCCTTTCTGCTAGAGTATTTTTCAATAATAGGTTTACTTGGTTAGGTTGATTTTCTATTCAATATAAGCTGCTCGGTGCAGTTCCTATACCATGCCAGCTTTGTTGATACATCAAATGAGAGAATGAGAAATTTATTATCTGATATTTGTTTTTTGGCACTGAAGAGCATTTCACATGCATGTCTGTAAAGCTAGTTGGCACTAGTGGATACTTAAAAAGGAAACAAATTAAGATATATATATATATATATATATAATCAGATAATATATGTATATATGTAAAACTTATTGAAACTAGTCAAAATATAGCAAGGGATTAGTTAACCCTTCTTTGTCAAGCTCCCCATTATGTATTCATTCATTCGTTCCATTGTCTTCTTTCATGCATGAGATTGAGAGATTGAGACACATAAGATTAAAAATAATAATAATAAAAAAAATAAGAATTTATGTTTGTATTAGTTATAAGGTTTGGCACATCTTATAAGTAATAAAAATTAAAAAAAAAATATTAATAAAAAATTGTCATTTAGGTGAAAACTCAACAGTATATATAGTAGCTGAAATTGTATAAAGGAAGGGATAATCAGAGCAATCAAAGAGCAGTAGCAATGAAGAAAACTGATTTCTTGCTATTGTTGGTTCTTTCGCATCTTATTGGTGTAGGCCACTGTTATGGAGGAATTAGATTCAACCCATTTAAAGAATTCATCCATTCCCAAAGGTCTAAACATCAACACTCAGCCAATGATGTTAGTAGTTCTAGGGTAAAAAACTATTCATCTCTGTACAAAGGACCTCAAAATGGGCTCAAAGCAGCAGACAAGATCAATGCATTGCCAGGACAACCCATCGGAGTGGAATTCGATCAGTACTCGGGCTATGTCACAGTTGATCCCGACGCTGGAAGAGCTCTCTTCTACTACTTCGTCGAGTCTTGGAACACCTCTGGCAAGCCCCTCGTGCTATGGTTAAATGGAGGTAATTTCTGGTTAATTAATTAATGTAGTGATCTTCACATTTTTGCTTAATTTTCTGTCGCTTGTAATCTCCCTTACCCGCATTAACTATCCATTTCTTGATTACTTTGAACTATATAAATTTCAAAATAAATATTATATATTTGCGTGTATACACCCCTTGAAAATTTTGCGTGAAATGTTTATTTATTTTATTATTTTTCTTCGAACATTAAATAAGACAATTTATATTTGAATGAACAAAAAATTTTTATCATATTTTATTATATTTTATATATGAAATTATTGAAATAATTACATTGTGGAATATGTGTTATATACATATATGTATGTATCTTTATCTTTATTCTTTTTATCAAAATCATTGTATTTAGTGTCCGTATTTGTATTTATAGTGTTTGTAACTTGTATATATTTATATATATCCGTGCTTCTTATTTATTAATTCCATCATCATTTCTTATTCCCCTCATTTAGTGCACATTTTTGTCAACAAGCCTCTTAAATTTAATCACAGAGCCTAAAAAGATTGACTGCAAATTAACTACCCATGTCATTTTGATCCCCAGGACCTGGCTGCTCTTCTTTAGGAGCTGGAGCTCTAATGGAACTCGGACCATTTCGGGTCAATAGAGATGCCACAACTCTATCAGTAAACGAATATGCTTGGACCAATGGTGAGTGCTGGCTTGTTTCTTTTCTGCAAGTTACTTATCACATTAATCTTGGAAAGTAAATGAGAATACCTTAATGCTTATTTATATATTTTGGCTTTGGAATTAAATACAGTGGCAAATATCATTTTCCTGGAATCTCCAGCTGGGGTTGGATTTTCTTACTCAAATACAACTTCAGACTACGATTTGAGTGGAGATAGACGAACTGCCCTCGATACCTATGTCTTCCTGCTCAACTGGCTGGAAAGATTTCCTGAGTACAAAACCAGAGACTTCTTCATAGCTGGGGAGAGCTACGCTGGGCATTATGTGCCTCAGCTGGCTCATTTAATCCTTCTACTCAACGAGGTCACCTACGACACTATTAACTTGCGAGGAATTGCTGTAAGTATCAACCCATCTTTATTTATAGCCATGCTATGCATACATATATAGTTGCCACTGTTGAGACTATACTATCTTCGGAGCATAATAGAAACGGAATTGGTTTTCATGGTTGAAACTGACTAGGCCAAAATACGATTCAAGAGAAGAGTCTTCGGCTCCATTTGAGGATCTTAGCAGCTTCTCAACATATATTTTTTTTTATAACGATTAATTTTACGCCCTTACATTTTATATCTTTTTTTTTTAAATTATAAAAGGTTAGAATGCCAAATTTACAACCTTTTGAACAAAAATTATTTGTTTGGATAAAAAATTAATGAAAAAATTAATTTTTTTATTTTTCCATAAGCAATATGAAAAAGTTGAATGATCTGATTTTTTAGATTATTATTATTATTATTATTATTATTGTTTTATTTTTATTTTTTATGGATGTGATTAATATGTACAAAAGTTATAGTTTTAAAAAAATAAAATTTGATAAAAAATTACAAAAAAATAAAATAAAATAAAATAATTTTTTATAGCGAAACAAAGCCCAAATATATTTTTTTTGAAACTTCTTAGTATAAATGTTCGTTAAACTTTTAAAAAATTTGACAAAATCTCATTCCAACGAATTTTGATAAATTTTTAAAAAAAATTAAAATTTTTTAGAATTTAAAAAAATTATTACTTTCGAAATTTTTTAAACTTGGTTGCTGCTTCAATCGGTCCTCCATGCATTTTACATTTCTCATTTCTTTTTTTACGAGGACATCTGTGCGATAGAGATTTAAAGCTAATGCCATGGAGTCAATCATGTTTCAGTTGGGAAATCCATTGATTGACTCTGATACACAAATTAGGGGAGAAATTGACTTCTACTGGTCACATGCTCTCATGTCTGACGAAGCTCATGAAGGAATTATTTCGACTTGCAATTTTTCTTCAGAGACCTTGTCAGAAACATGCGAAAAGTACCTTGCACAAGTAGATCTAGGCACTATTGACTTGTACAACATCTATGGTCCCTTGTGTAACTCAACATCTTCTGGTTCTTTCACGGTACTGTTTTCACCCATTTTCTCGAGAAAAATTTCTTTTTCTTGTGGATCAATTTTCTCAGTTTCCATCCTCGGGTCGAAACAGGCATCGGAATTTGATCCATGCTCGAGTAATTATGTCTCCTCATACTTGAACATTCCTGAAGTGCAAAAATCGCTGCATGCCAATTTAACGTATCTTCCAGGACCATGGGCACTATGCAGGTAATTAATTAATTATACATACATGTATACACATATAATCCCCTTAAAAATTATTTCCCTGAATTTAAATGCTCCTGCTCTATTTTTTTTTTTTTTTTGTTGTTGTTGTTGCTTAACTTTTAGCTATTACTTTTATAGTTCGTTATTAAAAAAATTAATCGTTTTTATTTTACATTTGAAAAAGGCAAAAAACTCACGTTTGGCCACTAATTTTTTTTTTATTTTGTTAATTTAACATATTTATATTTTATGATTTGAATGAAGTTAAAAAAAAATTTTGATAATTTCAAAAAAAAAAAAATTAAATAAAAGTTAGTAGCAAAGTTACTAACTTTCCAAACTGGCCCTAGCAAACAATCAAAATTTTCAACTCAAATTTCTAATTTTACCTCTTTCAAATATTCGAAAAAGTGGGAAATCAATACCATATATATATATATATATATGTATGTATGTATGTATGTATGTTATGTTGTTAACATTTTGCCTTGTATATATGTCTTTAAACACATCGAATTGCAGCGATAATATTATCCTCGAGTGGAATGATTCACCATCAACAGTGGTGCCCGTCATTCAGGAGCTGATGGCCAGGGGCATTTAGTGTTTGGATGTATAGGTATGGTATTTAAGTCATTCCTCTATGTTTGTATTGCTTTAGCTTATATTATCCCTGTGATCCGTGTGTATATATATACACACACAAAAAATATAGACAGAGAATATAAAAATCCCCCCCTCCCCCAAAATTATGTACGTGATTAAAAGTTAGAAAAATTTTAAAAATTTTTCACTTTTTATCTTAAAAATTATAAATTTATAAATTATTTTACTTTTCGTTATTTTAAATACAATAACATCTATGACCAAATCATTCTGTATTTAACTGGCATCCATTAGGTAGCATGAATTAGGGGTTTAAAAAATAATTGTGACACCCGAAACCAATTCATGCTTCGGGTGCTATAAGGATTCGGTTTAGTTGTGGGGATATAAAAATTATCAACCTTGTTACTTCAATTCGGTCCGAATGTTTGTCAAAATGAATTTTTTTTAAAGTTTAATTTTGTTTTATATGAATTTTTTTTATTAAAATTTGATTTTTTTATTCGGTAATTTTTAAAAGTATTATTTGCATTCACAAAAAAATTTAAAAAAAAAATAAAAAATTCATGTCCGGCTTAAAAATGTTAAAATTTTTTTAGAAATAATAGATTTTTTTAAATTAGACATGATTTTTTTAATTTTTTTATTGTTTATGAACATGAATAAGACGCCTAAAAATTATAAACTAAATTTAATGAAAAATTATATAAAATAAAAATAAGTTGAAAATAAAAACTTATCTTTATGGATCTAACTCGAAATTGGCATGCGTATTTTTTACATAAAGTCTGGATAGAACGGGATCCGAGTTGACTTGACCGATTGGTTGGCTCGACAGATTTCGAATCTGATGAGTGAAAACCCGAATCTGAAGGGATAGTTTGGGCCGGAGTAGAGGTAATTAGTTATTAGTTAATTATAAAAAAATTAAATTTTTTTGTATTTAGATAGAGAAAAAAAAAGTTAACTTTTTAGTAGTTAAATTTTTAATTTTTTTATTAATTTAATATTTTTACGTTTTATAATTTAAAAAAAAAATTATAAGAGAATAATTTTATCTATTTTTAAAAAAATAAAAGAAATTAAAGTACCATTTGGTATATTTATTTTGAATCTACTTTTTATTTTATAATTTTGAAAATAAGAAAAACAGTTCAAAATACATTTAATCATTTATACTTTCAAAATCTATTTTAGAAAATAGAAAATAGGTTTAAACATGAAATGTAGAATAACAAAAAGTCATTTTGAGCATTTTCAACTCAAAATGAAGAAAATCTCAAAATACGAAAAATAAAAAATATCAAACTAAGGGCTCGTTTGGAGCTACAAAAAAAATCAAAAAATTTCAAAAGTTTTCAAATCCCTCCAATCATATTATGCCACCTATCATTTTTACATCACATCAATCTCATTCATTGATTTTTTTTAATTTTTTTGGGACTCCAAACGTACCCAAAATGTGTTTTTATATTTTTTATTTTAAAATTTTAAAATATAAAATATAAAAAATAAAAATATAAATTAAATGACACGTAAATAGACATAAACTAACTTTTACTTAGTGTTACGAAACTAACTCACTCTCATACCGATGGTATATTAATTTCTAATAAATTGCAGTGGAGATATTGATGGTGCAGTACCAGTGACAACGACTAGATATGCCATAAAATATGAACTGAAAACATCAGCGCGAACTCCATGGTATCCCTGGTACACGCAAGGCGAGGTATGTATATATATATATATATAAAAGAAAGTTCTTTCTTGCATTTTTTATTTTATTATTTTTCATTAATTGCATCCACTATTGGGTTTAATTTTTAATTGTTAATATTTTTTTTTTGGGGTATTATTAAGGTTGGAGGATTTGCTGTTGGATACGAAAACCTGACATTTGTAACGGTGAGAGGATCCGGGCATTTTGTCCCAAGTTATCAGCCAGCTCGCGCCCTGACCTTCTTCTCCTCTTTCCTGAATGGACAACTTCCACCTCCATCTCCATAATAATTTATGAATATATATATATATATATTCTGATCACATGCAGCAATATTTAAAATAAGTACATTTTTAGAGGTTTGAATTTGTCTTTAATCTTCGATGCATGCAGATTCTGGAAATATAATCAACTGAAAGTTCAATGGATAAATTTTACATATATATATATATATATACACACCCAAATTTCAATGTTTAATATATATTTGTGTATCTATCTATCTATCAGCCTATCTTTTGCCACCATTACAAAGAGCAGTTCCAGGGGAAGATCTGGTTCAGTTGAATTAATACAAGAACTCTCTCCTTTGATCGTAGAGGGCTTTATATTTATGTTACCACCATGGCTGGTGGGTTCAAATGGCCAAATGGATAGGTATATAAATATATACATACATGTATATATTTAATTTTTCCCAAGTTGAATATTTCCTAATCCGCTGTCATAATTTACTAGCAATATCTAAGCAAACCACTTACCCAAGTTACCAAGTATATATATATATATATATATCTATAAGCAAAAGATTTAAATATTTCGGTTGCTAAGATAGCATACCCCACCATGATATATACATCTATGTGCGCGTATATTAAAAAATAAATAAATTATATATTTATAAGGTTCATCCATGTACCATAGTCAATGGTATACGGATAATATAAACCCACTACTACTAGCCAATATATTAATCCGTTCATGGGATTTCGATGTAACAAAATGATATATATATATATATATAATATGTATATATAAAAACTTAAGTTAATAGCTAGTCATTGAAAACATCATACTACCAGAACAGAAATGTGAACGCATCGTCTGTTTAGTCTCATTCTAATGAATTGATTAATCCCAAACTGAGCTGGAAAACAGAAAAATAATGAATGCGGGTGACTTGGGAGCTGTACCATCCACGCGTGTTAATGTGGACATTTTCTCTGGTAGTCCACGCATGTTTAGGGAGGTGTTTGGTCGGAAAAAATTTAATCAAAAGTACAATAAAAGTATAAAAATTTAATGTAAAAAAAATATGTGATAAAATTTAATTAGAAAAAAGTATAAAAAATTGATAAAAATTAATAGATTTTAATTAGTTTTGAATAACTAAACAACCCCAAATGAACATGTTATTTTCAAAAATCATAAAAATTGACAACTATCTACCCCGGTAACCCAACTTGTCCTCCTGACTTTCATTAATATACAAGTGTTTTACGGGATATAAATAGGAAAATAGAGATGAATTTTATTTTATTCTATTCTATTCTATTTTATTTTGACTGATTTGATTTTTATTTTGTATTTAATTTACAGTATTACATATTTAAACTTGACTTTATATTTTTCAAAATGGGGATATAGTATATATCCTATAGAGTCAGGGTATCTCCCATTACCGGATTTGTTTTCCACTAAATTTGAAATTTAGGTATATTATGCACATAATTAATTATGTGATTTTCAATCATTTATGCATATAAAATTTATTATACGACTTATATTTAGTGCAATTAAGACTATCGCATCATTTGCGGTTGCGCTTAATTAATATTTTACTAATTCATTTAAATATTTTTTTATTTAAATAGTACATGCATGTGGTATAAATTAAGGTGATATATATTTTTTTACCCATTAAACTCTTTTTTTTTCAGAATTTGTTACATGCACAGATCTCCAATATAATATAGATTTGTAATTTTTTAATATGAAGAGTGGTGACATTAGACATGGTACGATAATATAAACTGAATATGACAATATAAGAACATAAAATTATTAATTAAAAAAGAAACAAATACATGAGTCTAAATTTGACAAGATATTTAATGAAAGTAAAATAAATTTTTTAATATATTTATTAAAATTAAAAATATGTAAATATAAATGAGAATCTAAAAGATCGTGAAACCTAGCACAACCAGTTAACATAAATTGGCGGGGGAGATCACATAAAGATGTTGGGTGCGAAGGGAGGTACGATGTGTTTGAAGTTGTATAAAAGTGCATAAAATAAAATAAAGTTATAAAAATAAATATTTCGTAATTCGTGTAATAAAAGAAGAATTTAAATTTTATTATCTCGTAATTTATATTTGTAAAAATTTATAAAATTTTATTTTATTTTATTTAATTCCAAACGAAGCCGTAATTACACTTTAAAATTTAATTTAATTTAATACTATATTCTCCCAATGGGCTCCATTGCAACCGTTTTATGACCGCAAGAATTGCGGGAAAAGACAGGGTTATGATTTCTGGTGGTGGAGTGAACGACATTCAACCTTCATTATCCATTAAACACAAACCATCAGTCAAAAAGGAGGAATCATTATATGCTTCTTGATACAAAATTAACATAACATACTTCAAATTTTATAAAAAATCTTTAAAACTTGTTATAAAATTTAAACTTTTTACACATTATACAAATTACGAAATTATTATTTTTACCAATTTATTCTTTTTTTTTTCTACTCAAAACATATTATAGAATCAATATTAAGTACTTTAAATTCTTTCTTTTTTAAAAATAAATAAAAAATAAAAATATGCCATATCATTATCTCTATCACACTTTGTTATAAAGAATTAGTATGAAAGATAAAAAAACCAAAAATCTCAACCATTGATCAAATAAGAAGATCACAAACTTAGCCATTAAGGGCTTGTTTGGAGTAAAAAAAAAAAGATAAATTGAGATAAAATATGATTTGGAGTTAATTTTGGCGTTGTTTTTTTTTTTTTTTTGAAAAATCACAAACCGTGGAAATGATTTTCCAAATCCGTTCCCACGGATTCAAAAAAAATTTAAAAAAATAGTGATAATGATACTCATTTGAAAACTTTCGACACGAAAAATATAATTGTATAAAAAATTTACACATTCGGTTAACTTATTTTTAGATTTTTTTGTTTTTTTTAGCGAAATATTGAAATTTTTTGAAATTAGTGATGGCGAAAAAATTAGAGGTAGAGGGGTTGTTAAAGATTTATAAAATTTTTTATTTGGAGATTTTTCTTATGCCAAACGAGCCCTAAATATATATATGTATATATGTCAAATAAAGGACCTGATTTATTATATTAATTTTTAACATACTTTTTTTACTTAATTGTAGTTAAGCACTTGAAGCCCTGCATGCTTAATTTTCATTTGTTTTGTGCACATAATCATGAAAATGTGATAACTTTCTCTTAGTCAAGGTTTTGGTCCAAAGTAATCAGGGACATTAATTCTATTGGCAAAAGCAAGCCTTGGGGTTGACTTTCCTACCCAAAATCATTAACAAGCGTTGAATAGCATGATTAGATCAAAACCATTTGTTAAACTATTATTGCTTGATCTAATTTTCTCATATTTACTTATTAATAATTATAAAATAAGTAATGGGAGACTTCAGTACATATTAGAGATGCTAAATACATACCCAAAAAAAAATGACAGGAAAGTTCCATTTGGCAATCATTTTCACTATCCAAAAAATAAGAAAATAAATAAAAAAGAATATTTTGTAATACAAAATTTGTATACATATTTTTATATATATAGTTGTTTACATTTTATTTGAACGGCAAGTTCTTGATCTAATTTTCTCATATTTTCTTATTAATAATTATAAAATATTACACATGACACAACATCATTGAATTTTTAACCCTCAAATCTATCTTAAGTTTAAAAGTTATTATAACAATGATTGGTTGAATTTGCTAGCAGCTTGTAAAAGCATCATTATGAAAACTATTGTTATGGATTTTCTAACAATCATTAAATTAGTTACTATGAAAATCTGTAAATTTAAAAATTTATAATTTTAAATAGCACAAAAGATATCACAATATTTTACCCGATTTAAAATTATATATATTAATTAGCACGCACTCACAATAAATATCTTACCAAATTTAAAATTAAAATTTTTAATAAAATAAAAAATTGAGCTAAAATAGTACATAATGAAAAAAATTGTTGGTTTGGCTAAAATATTTTATATGTACAATTTTGGAAATTAGTTTTTTTCTATTTTTGCTAGAATGCTGTTAGAAAATCATTAAAATACCATATTTTGATTTGATAAATTGATTGACCGTTAAAATTGAATATAAATTACATGAATTATTTAGGACCCATTTGGTTTGTTTTCTATTTTTTATTTTCTGTTTTTGTTTCTAATTTTCTATTTTAAGCGCATTTGTTATTTTGTCATTTTAAAAATAAGGAAAACAGGTATAACGCATTTGGTCACTTGTATTTTTAAATTTTATTTTATAAAATAGAAAATGAGTTTACATATAAAATAAAAAATAACCAAAAGTCATTTTGAGTATTTTCAATTTAAAACAAAGAAAATCTTAAAATAAGAAAAAAAAAACATCTTTTATTTCCTTATTTTAAGCATACAATAGAAAATAAAAAAATAAAAAATTAAATCAAATGCCACCTTAATTATTCTATAAAAAGAATACACACTGAAGATTTGAATATCACATTTTTACCTCATTAGGAAATTTTTTAAAAATGGTAATTGAGTTAAATGCATCAATGTGCATTAATTAAGATTTTCTATGAAGACTTTTCACTATTGTAGTTAGGCTAAATACAATTCAATGTCTTCATTATTGTATTATGGTTTTCCATGCAGACTTTTTACATCCTATTCTTCTCCATCTATTTCATTCTCACTTTATCTTCGTCTCTTTCATATATTGTACACTTTTTAGGTCATACAGACATTTTACATATTATTCTCATGTTCGTCTTAATTTGTATGGGATGTATTGAGTTATTAGCATTCAAGTGAAAAGAAGAATCTCATGCATAAAACAAAAAGTATTCTGGTTTTACAGTGCGAGTGTTTAGTTTATTAAAATTCATCAATTTCTATTAAATTTTGTAATTTTCTCTAATTAAATTATTTTTATATCAACTTTTTTTGTACTTTCTTATCATGCAAACACCACCATAGCAATGTCGATCCACAGTCTCAGGGGTGGATTTAAGATTTTTACTAAGGGTGTTTGGTTGGCCAAAACTAACAAAAATTCATTAATTTTTATCAAATTTTTGCACTTTCTTCTAATCAAATTTTACCACATATCACTTTTATATCAATTTTTGTACTTTTATTATATTTTTTTGCCAAACCTTTGCCTATCAAACACCCCCGAAGGGGGCACCAGGCACCAAATATGTAAAAAGATGACAACGAGAAGAGAACGAGTTATATCGGGGTTAAGAGTAGAGGAGAAACAATATTATTTTTTAGTAACAGATAAAATTGTTATTGGACATTAATCCGATAAGTATACTTTTTACATGTTAATGGTTCAATGGCATTTTTAGCAGAATTTGAAATTTAATAGAATGCCCCTCATTATTATATATATATATATATATATATATTTATTTATTTATTAAGTTTTGTTATTTATAAAATTTATTACGTTATATTTTTTAATATTATGTGTAAAAGTATTCATACCCTAATTTTAAATTAATTTAAATTTTTTAATAAAATTAAAATATTAAGAATATTTTGATAATTTCATGTTCAAAATTAAGAGGGATACATGCCCATCCCTTTACATAGGTACGCCCTTGACAGAATGTGCCACAAATACCTGATTTTAAAATGTACAACAGTGACTTTGAAACTACAATAGGTAGTATTTATTTATTTTTAAATTGTATATAATTATATATTCCATTTATTTTCAAGTAAATAATAATTTTTTATATTTTGAATTTTACAATTCAACACATGAAAATGCATCAAAAAGTCCTTCAGACAAATATATATGGGGAGTTAGAGTTTAGTCTGGCTCAAGTCGGATTAATGATACCAAATCTCCGTAGTATATTAGTATGTACTTAATTTGTTCTTGTGTGAAATGAAATTCAATTTTAGCTGTTAGTGCATTAAATTCTGTTATTTGTAAACAAACTCTTTATTTAATCTTAGTTATTAGCCTTATTTGATTTGTATAAAAATACTTAAATATTATTTTTTATCCTCTGAACTCTATTTTATATTTTACAAATCAATTTATAGAGATACTTCAAGAGATATTTGAAATAAATATTGAGACATTACAATCTAACCTAAATCAAGTAAATGCTAATGTGTCACAAAATGTCTTAACGTCTGGATGGGCAGCAATGTTCTCTTATGTTGTTTTATATTTTTTTTTTCTCCTCATTTTCCAAAATCAATCAAAAATAAAATAAATTTAACTTATTTATTTATTTTTTATAATGAATTATTATATTTAAAATAAGATATATTTCAGTTTTCGTCTAATTTATTTATATATAGGGGCGTCTGAACCTTTACAAGTTACAAAAAAAATCTCTACAAAATTTTTTTCATCTTGAACAATGTAAATTTTTATAAAATGAATATACATTTTTATAATCTCTATAAATTCTAATAAATTTTTATAAATTTCAATAAATTTTTACAAATCTAAAAAAAAAATTCTACACAAAATGTTAATTTTTTTTTTAAATTTATTTGAATAAACCATTCTATTGGTTGAACTCAAAACACCAAAAAAAAAAAAAAAAAAAAAAAAAAAAAAAAAAAAAAAAAAAAAAAAAAGACAAGTCACATTTTATCTCAATTTTTAAAAATACAAATACCTCCGTACCCGTCTGAAAATAAAATCAATCTTGTGTGAGATCTTAGGCTGCACCAACATAGCAAGTGTCCTTGCAATTAGACTCCCTCAACATACTGCAATTAGAGTTCATATCAAATGTGTACCAAATATTACTTTTTTTTTTTAATTAAGGGACTCAAAATTTAGTACATTTATAGGAAAAATAAAATAAATCAAGATCCAATTGTTAGATTAAAAAAATTACAAATCTTGGAGGTTCACTCTCAACAGCAACCCTAAAAGATTCTTCCAATCAACAAATCGGCAACACGCTTAAGGCTAGAGAAGTTGTAAATAAACTTAATAATATCTTACGTTTAATTATTGATAGAAGGGATCGGTCAGGATGGTTTGATCTAATCGATTGATCGGTCGGGTCAGTGACGGTCTTGTCCTCCCTGATCGACCGAGCCGAGCTAAACTAGTCACGTTGCAGTCGTGTAGTTAACTGCTTTCTGATACGCTCCGTGATATTCGCCTGAAAATACGTTATTTGCCCAATAACGGATTGTATAATTAATTATGGAATATCCGCATGGGGATCCGTGTGTACACGTGGCACGATTTGATTCAGTGAGAATTTGGATTCAATATGGCCCACATGTATAGGGACTCATGCGGATCCTTCCCCCCTATATATATACTTACAATGCAAGAAAGAGGTACGGATTTATTCTTACAAAAGTTTAGCTGTAACTCTGCTAAAATATTCTCTCATATACTCTGGTTTGCTGACTGAACCATCGGAGTATGCTTGGCAGGCACCACATCGGTGTCAAGATAGAAATTCGGCCCAAGCTCGGATCATCCATGCAGTCGAATCTGGTGAGGAGCATCATCAGCTAGCGCCGTTTGTGGGAAACGACTTCCTTCCTTGATTCCACCGTTTCTTACTAATTTTTATGGTCCAAACTAGATCCGGTGCTAATACTCAACCTCCCTCAGCCGTGACAAAAGAGAACCAAAACGATGAACGTATCACCATTATGGAGAGGTAAATGCAAGAAATGATAATGACTATACAGGCTCTCGTAGCCCAAAATCAGTTGTTGCTGCAGCTGAGAGATGTGCCCCCTGTCCCAGTCCAACCTCCTGTTACCCCACCAACTAATGGGGTACGCAATGGGAATGATGTAGAATTGAATGGTACAGTGCATGAAGAGGCCCCAACTGGGCCTCGACTGGCTTTTCCCCACAGAGTAAAGATCGTTGGCGAGAATGACATTTCCCATAAGCTACCGGAAGCATTCCGAATGAGGGAAAGGACCTTTGCAGCTGATATCTCATGTGGGGGCCTCCCCGAGTTCTCATGAATTGTAGGCACTAGCACCAGAGGCTTTTTTGCAAATCCTTGGGATGAACAGATTAAGGCCATGCAGGCTCAGATGGAAGATGTCTTAGCAGCGATTAGAGCCCCTCATTCCGTGGAGGGCTTAGTTGGAAATGCTGATTCCCCATTCGCTCCCACGGTAATGGCTTGTCCCTTGCCTCTCAAATTTAAAATGCCAGCACTCGACTCCTTCAACGGGTCTCAGGACCCACTTGATCACCTGGAGACCTTCAAAACCCTAATGCTTATTCACGCCTACTCAGACGAGATTATGTCCCAGGTCTTCCCAGCAACACTGAAGGGCCCCGCACAATTGTGGTTTTCCAAGCTTAAGGCTAGTAGTATCACTACTTTTTTTCAGTTAAGTAAGCTATTCGTTAGCCACTTCATTGGGGGACAAAGACAGAGATGAGCGGCCACCCATCTCTTTACAATCAGGCAAGGAAAAGGGGAAGCCCTCAGGGACGATGTCGGAAGATTCAACAAGGAGATTCTGGAAGTAGATGAGGCGGACGATAAGGTTGTCATGACCGCTTTCATGAGTGGACTGGGGTTCCCCAGGTTCATGGCTTCATTGGTAAAAAAAACCTCCTATTGACATGGTGGAAATCATGTTTCGTGTACAAAAATACATTAATGTAGCAGATGCCATGGCAGCCAAGAAAAGTAATGACAGGGTCGAAAGTTCGAGGACAGAGAAAAGAAGGCCAATTAACCCTGATACTACGAGAGAAAACAGGAGTTTCAAGACACGGTGAACTGATAGTAGACCCGACAAGGACCCCAGGCGATTCGATGATCGACAGGACTTTACCCCCCTCAACACCAGGCTGGAAAATGTTCTCTATGAAATTCAGAATGATCCAGCCATACATTGGCCGGAAAGATTGAAAACCCCCGCTGACAAGCGGTCTTGAACAAAGTATTGCAGGTTCCATCGAGACCACGGGCCGTTCGCGAGCTACTCGAGCTCGGCTCAAAAAAAGCTTGGCTCGAGCTCTATTCGTGAGTTAAATGAGCTCGAACTGAGCTTGGTTATTGGCTCGTTTTGGATTCAACCTCGAGCTTGAGCCTAGAGAAGCTCGGCTCGAAAATTCGCGAACAGGCTTGGTTAAAATAATATATATATTTTTAATAATATTTTTATTATATTTTTTTTAAATATATTATATTTTAAATCAAAACGACGTCGTTTTGGTTTAATCGAGTTATTCGCGAGCCTAACTGAGTCTACTTTCTTCTTTATCGAGCCGAGCTCGAGCCTATATAAAAGCTCGACTCGAGCTCGAGCTCAGTATAAAAAGCTCGAGCCGAGCTCGAGTATGTTAAAGCTCGGCTCGGCTCGTTTCCACCCCTAACCACGGCCACGATACTGAAGACTGTTATGATTTAAAGCGACAGGTGGAGCAACTGATCCGCCGAGGGCGACTTGGCCAATTCGTGGCCGGGCGAACTGGCAATGGACGAGGAGAATAGAGAACGCCTGAGCAACCGAACAACAGAAGGAGGAGCCCCGTGAGGCGAAGTCCCGATCGAGAAAAAACGAATGAATGCACAATCAGAGAGATAATGGTTATTTCCAGGGGTTTCACCGCAGGAGAGAATTTTCAACAGCTAGAAAAAAGTACGTACGTGAAACTAGCCGACCTCGAGAGGTATTAGCAACTGATCGACCCGCCAAGAAGATAAAGGCGGACAGCCAAACGATCACATTTACAGAAGACGAGGCGAATGACTTGTGTCAACCACATGACGACCCCTTGGTGATCTCGGCTGTCATAGCCAATTTCAAAATACGGAGAATACTAGTAGATAGCGAAAGTTTGACAAACATCATCTATTGGGGGGCATTTGAAAATATGAAGATCGGTCGAGACAAGTTGCACGCAGTTTCTTCCCCTCTTGTCGGGTTTACCGGAGACAGGATTACTCCACTCAGATCAATCACATTGCCAGTTACCTTGGGGCATGAGCAGCACAAAGTGACCAAAATGATTAATTTTTTGGTCGTGGACTGCTCATCAGCGTATAATATGATCCTTGGTAGGACGGCTCTCAATCAATTCCAGGCCGTCACATCCACGTACCATCTTTGTATCAAGTTTCGACCGAGCATGGAGTGGGCTGTGTCAGAGGTGATCAGAACGTGGCTCGAGAGTGTTACATGTTATCTCTGAAGGAGGATGCCCAAAGGGAGAGACCTTGGTGATAGATAGACTAGAAGTAAGTTATGACCAGGAGGTAAGACGAGGAGAGCCAGATGGTGAAGTGGAGGACGTGACCATAGGCTCGCCCGAGCAGTCAATAACAATAAAGGTAGGTTCCGAGACGCCAAAACTCTTAAAAAGCCAAATAAAGGGTTTTTTACTGAACAAAGCAGATATTTTCGCGTGGTCCTATGAAGACATGCCAGGGATAGCCACGAGCGTAATTGCCCATCGTTTGAGGATACACCCGACGGCCAAACCGGTGAAGCAGAAAATGAGAACTTCTTACCCCGAACGTAGCAAGGCAATCGCTGAAGAGGTAAAAAAATTAATAAAGGTCAATTTCATCAGGGAAGTTCACTATCCTGCCTGGCTATCGAACGTGGTAATGGTGAAAAAGTCTAACGGCAAATGGAGAATGTGTGTAGATTTTACTAACCTTAATAAGGTTTGCCCGAAAGATAGTTTCCCGTTACCAAGCATTGACCTCCTGGTTGATTCTACTGCGGGCCACGAACTATTATCCTTTATGGATGCCTTTTCTGGGTATAACCAAATCAAGATGGCCGAACAAGATTAAGAGCACACGGCATTCATAACCGATCGGGGATTGTATTGCTACGTCATGCCATTCGAATTGAAGAATGCAGGGGCGACATATCAGAGGTTGATGAACAAGATGTTTGGGGGATCAATTGGCAGAAATGTTGAAGTGTACGTCGATGACATGTTGGTAAAAAGCAAGAAGACAGGCTCCCACGTTTTCGACTTGCAAGAAACATTCAATACTTTGAGGAAGTACGGCATGAAACTCAATCCAGCTAAGTGGGCATTCGGTGTGGCGTCTGGCAAATTTCTCGGCTTTATGGTCTCTAGCCGCGGAATAGAAGCAAACCCCAAAAAAGTGCAAGTAATAATGGACATGAAGCCACTAAGAACAACTAAGGAAGTGCAGAAGTTAGTAGGACGGGTAGCCGCGCTCAACAAGTTTATTTCCCGATTGACAGATAAATGTCATCCATTTTTCAAAGTACTCCGGAAAGCCTTTGAGTGGACAACAGAATGTGATAAAGTCTTTTTGCAACTAAAGCAGTATTTGGGATCAGTACCCCTCTTCGGCCGAACTGTCCCAGGGGAAGAACTTTTCTTGTGTCTCTCTGTCTCTGCCATAACTGTGAGTTCCGCGCTTGTAAGGGAAGAAGAATGTCTGTAAAAGTCAGTTTACTACACAAGTAAGGCCCTGCGGGGGGCCAAAGAGCGTTACCCAAAAAATGGAATTGTTAGTCTTCGCTTTGGTAACGGCGTCTAGGCGCCTACGAGCATATTTTCAAACTCACACCATTGTGGTACTCACAGATCATCCCCTAAGAAATGTCCTACACAAACCAAAAACTTCGGGTAGGCTGGTGAAATGGTTCGTCGAGCTAAGCCAGTTTGACATCCAATACAAACCAATAGTAGCAATAAAGGGACAAGCAGCAGCGGACTTCATTGTCGAATTTACAGCCCATCCTGATAACCCGCCCGAAGTTACAAACAATGATCAACTGTGGACATTCCATGTGGATGGCTCCTCTACTCGCCATGCAAGTAGTGCAAGTATCATTCTGACTTCCCTCGATGGTCAGAAATTCAACTACACCCTCCGCTTCCAATTCCCTGCATCCAACAACGAAGTAGAATATGAGGCCCTACTAGCAGGACTCCGGATCGCTCAGTGAATGGGGGCACAGCAGCTTAAGGTATACAGTGACTCACAGCTTGTCGTTGAACAAATGTAGGGAGATTATGAGACAAGAGACGCACATATGGCTAAATACTGTCGGAGGGCAATCGCTCTTTCTTAAAAGTTCACAAAGTTCCAGCTGCAGCGGATCCCAAGATTACAGAACGAAGATGCCGATCAGCTAGCAAAGATAGCGTCCTCAAAAGAACAAAACCCAGAGGTTCTAGTCGAAGTCCTTAATTCCCTGAACATCTGGAGTCCAAAGATCAATCAGGTAGAGGAGGAAGCAGAATGGGCCCGACCGATCAGATCTTACCTTGAGCGTGGTCAACTTCCCGCTGATAAGAACGAGGCTCGAATTCCCGTTGATAAGAACGAGGCTCGAATTCCCGCTGATAAGAACGAGGCACGAAGAATACAACATCGCACAAGCAGATACCTCATCATGGATGGAATTCTCTATAAGCTGGGGCATAGCTCCCTACTGTTACGATGCCTAAATGAGCAGGAAGCAAGTTATGTGATGGAAGAAATTCATGAAGGAGTATGTGGCAACTATTCATGAGGCAGAGCTCTGACAGAGAAAGTCTTGAGAGCTGGCTATTATTGGCCTACTATAGAGTCTGATGCTCGCGAATTTGTTAAGAAATGTGACAAATGCCAGAGATTTGCCAGCATCCCTAGACAGCCAACTGAGGAAATGACACGTGTCCAAAGCCCGTGACCATTTGCACAGTGGGAAATTGACATCGTCGGGTAAGGGGCAGAGAAAATTTGCAATAGTTGGGATTAATTACTTTACCAAGTGGGTTGAAGCTAAATCCCTAGCCAGCATTACGGAGCAAAATATAAGAAAGTTCTTATGGCAAAACATAGTCTGCAGATTTGAAATTCCGAAGGTAATCATAACTAACAATGGCAAGCAATTCGAGGGCCGGCAGCTTAACGGGTTGTGCGAGGAATTGGGGATACATCACCATTACTCATCCCCATAATACCCTCAAGCAAATGGTCAGGTAGAAGTTACAAACAGATCTCTCCTAAAAATCATCAAGACAAAACTAGACAAAGCTAAAAGCCTTTTGGCAGATGAGCTCCCAAACGTCTTATGGGCATACAGAACTACAGAAAGGGTAACGACTGGACACACTCCTTTCTCCTTGGCATATGGTGTAGAGGCTGTGATACCGGTCGAAGTCGGGATGCCAAGCCCCAGAATACGAAATTTCGACCTAGAAAGGAATGATGAAAGCTTAGCTAAAGAAATCGATTTACTTGAAGGAAGAAGGCTACAAGCTACAATCAGGATGGCTTCCTACCAGCAAAAAAAAAACGCCAATATCACAATCGTAGGATTCGACAAAGAGAGTTCGCCATCGGTGATTTGGTATTAAAGAGAGTCAACCAATCCACAAGGAGTCCCTATGAAGGAAAATTAGGACCTACTTGGGAAGGACCTTATAAAGTAACATGTTACACAAGAAAAGGGACCTACAGATTGAAGACGATCGAGGGCAAAGAACTATCTCACCCTTGGCACGTCGAACACTTAAGGAAATAATATGCCTGATTCATTGTTCCCCCTAACTTGTAACAACCAATTGATCTGTTCCTTCATCAATGCTATGATTTATTATTGTTTTATCTTGTTAAATCTCATGGTCTTGAAGAATTTCTACCACAGGAACACCCTTACACAAAAAGTAATCCTGCTCGATTCACGAGATTGAGCAGCGCGAAGATGGCTCACGAGGCCAAAAGTGATCCTGCTTGATTCACGAGATCAAGCAGCACGAAGATGGCTCACGAGGTCAAAAGTGATCCTGCCCGATTCACGAGATTGAGCAGCGCGAAGATGGCTCACGAGGCCTCGGGGGTATCTGCTCGATTCATGAGATTGAGCAACGCGAAGATGGTTCACGAGGACAAGTGACCCTGCTCGATTCACAAGATCAAGCAGCGTGAAGGAAGTGATCTTGCTTTACTCACAAGATCGAGCTGTGCGAAGATAGTTGGAATGGCCGAGCGTTCCTACCCGATCCACGAGTTTGGGCAATATGAGGAACGAAAGAACAAGTAAACAAATATAACAAACGAAAATTTTTGATAAGTCAACACATTCAAGCACGATCTGGCAAAGAAAAATCAAAGAGGAATTAATATTTGAAAGAGAAATCATTCGTTAGCGGTGTAAACATTACAAAAAAAAAGAGTGATCAGTCTTCAAATCTGTCCAAGTCTAAGTATCTGCATCATCGACTTTCTTTGGCATATTGTCAGCGTGATCAGTCCCATCGTCAGTGGTTTGAATGATATACTGTTCAACATTTGGCTCAACATTTTGCTCGGCGACCTCGTCACGCTCTAGAGGAACCTCCTCGACTTGTCGCCCCACTTCTCCTTGCCCTTCTTCACTGGGAGTAGCTTCAATTTCCCTAGGCTCCAAGCGGGAGATGTCTAGATCGGGGAAGTTGAGCTTGAAGTGTGCCTTTGCATTTTCGAACCCTTGCGTAAAGATGGAAAAAATCATCGCCTGGTAATCATCAGTATCCTTGAATTCCACTATGGCTTTCTTTCCTGCGTCCTCCATATATGAGGTTAGCTCAACCACCTCTTGCTCCAAGCTCTAACGGCACTCGGTGGCCTCATTCAACTCCTTTCACAAGCCGTTCCTTTCTCTGTCCAGTTTTTTGTTCTTTTCCATAACCTTACGATTATGTTTGACAACTTCATCCTGCTCGGCGTGAGCGATGGCAGCGTTATCCTTAGCCTCTTCAAGCATGGTTAACAACTCCTTTTGCTTTGCCTCAAACTCAGCAATAAGGGCTGCATTCTTCTTCATTTCTTCATGAAGGGCTTTCTCCGTGCTGGATAATCGGTGATACACGGCCAGAGATCGAACTACAGTCTAGAAAAATGACGAATGATGAGTTCAAGGCAAAACAAAAAATAAATATATATCTATAAGATATGGTTCAGATCGTACCTTGAAGATGTCGTGGTTCAGGTCATATGCTAGCTCAGAAGTACGACCTCGCCGAATCGATGTGAGATCAGCGTCTGACATGGCGGCGAGTAACTTCTGCCAGGCTAACTCACTGTTGGCCACGAGGGTTTGGTTAGAGGATGACCCAACTTCTGATCCTGAGCTGGTTGCTGTTGACCTGACCGGGGGAGGAGGAATCTCTAGATCCTTGGACGATTGGGATTGAGAAGTGTTCTGCTCCTCGGTGACAGCAGTCTTTGGCGACGCGACAGCAATCTGGGGAGTGGGCCGAGGCACAGGAGCAGAAGGCTTAGTTGTTCAAGCTTTTTTTGGAGCAGGAGGCTGTTCCCCCAACTCATTCGTCGGATATGACTCATTCATCCTCTTCAGATATTTTAAATTGAACGCCATGTCTGAATGGTCGGGGTTGGATTGATCGGAGCCTTCAGGAGCGAAACTGCCTGCAAGATCAAAGCGTAAGGTTCTCAGGTCAAAACAAGTAAACGAGCAATCTAAAAACCAAGACATAACTCACTCCACTCACGTTCGACTTCCAAGACCTCCTTTGTTGGATCGGGACCGAGCAAGTAGAGTGCAAGATTCTCCACAGTGATCAGGAAGTGGGAATCTCGAACGAAATGCTTCTTTACCCGACCGATCAATCCCTTATGTTCCCAAGTGATCGAGGGTTGTTTCCTTGCTGATTAGATGTAGAGAAGGGTCAGAATCCTACACTCTAGGCTTATAAGAATAGTATTAACAGAAACCAGAGAAGGATCCTAAGCGTACCCTTTAATGTAGGCTGACCCCATCGACGGGGAACTCTAATCTTCTTGTCTTCATCAGATTCCTACGGCTGGAATTCCCAATTGCTCCCCCCGACGAAAAAGAACTTTTCTTTCCATCATTTGTGGGAACTCGGCATTCCGGTGACGAAGTTGAACTCGCGCCTTCTCGCGAAGAAGTACCACCAGCCCGAACCCCTCTTCGTTACTTTGTAAAAGTATAGGAAGAGATCGGCTGAGAGGTCCTCTCTGGTGGCCGCTTTCCAGAATATTACGCACCCGATCAAGATCCTCCAACTGTTCGGAGGAATCTGTCCCGGGGCCAAGTTCAGTTGGGACAGAACCTCCCAAACGAATCTTGGCAGGGAAAAGCGCAGGCCCCCGACCAAAGTGCCTTCGTACACAGCAACTTCTCCCGATCTCAGAGAACACGCCGCATCTTCGTTCCTCGGCTGCCTAAAGGTTATGTCAGGTGGGAATTGAAACTCCGAGATTATTTTCAACATCCTCGTGGTCGAGATATTAGATCTAATCCCTTCTGCCTCAAATCCAACCCCCTCTTCCTCCTCGCCAACAATTCGAGCCCTCTTAACGCCCAACCCGGGCTCGAACGCATCGACTATGCGATCTTCCCCTTCTTTCCTGCTCGTATCAGTAGCAGTGGGGTTTTGTTGACGGCGAAAGACAAGTCCGTCATTGTTAGAGCTGGTGGAGCTCGATAAACTAACCATTTTGACGTTCTCTATTTCTGAAAATCGAGACAACTGGTATAAACGGATTGAATACGACAGAAATATCAGGCCACTAACAACGGCCCTAACGAACCTAGGATTATCTACAAATCCCTTAGGGTTCGGAAGACTCTAGTTTTTTGAATAAAAATAGGCACTCCTAGCCAATAGCCACCACATTGAGACCCAAAATCGAAAAATCGTAAGATAAAAGTTGCACAGAAGGTGCCTTACCTAAAAAGAGCACGGAGAAGTTCACAAAACTCCAGAAATACCGCTGCCGGTGGTGAAAAAGCAATCGGAGAGAAACACTACGAAGGCACGAAACAACAGGCTCCAATAATCCAAACGCGTAAAATGGAAATATGTTCTGAGAACTCTTATTTATAGTACTGTAAAAGTAGATTTTTAAATCTGTTTTTTGAAAATTAACGGTTGAGATGAAAGGCGGGAAAAATCAATCCGACGGCCATCCGCTATTGACGTTGCATATTCTCGTACGGCCCAATGTTACGATGACACGTGGCGGATATACGAAATGACTGCGACCTTTGGCTGTACCGCTACAATGAACGCACCATCCTAGTAATTAAGATGCGTCCCATCCGCATCCCGTAACCTCTTCAAGACTGCGGGCGTCCAACCGATCGAAACCGTCGAAGATTGAAGATTCAATTCAGCCTTCTTCGTCGACCAAAAGAATCGGGGGCATCTGATAGAGGGGATCGGTTGGGATGGTTTGATCTGATCGATTGATTGGTCGGGTCAATGACGATCTTGTCCTCCCTGATCGATCGAGCCGAGCTAAACTAGTCACGTTGCAGTCGTGTAGTTAACTACTCTCTGACACGCTCCATGATATCCGTCTGAAAATACGCTGTTTGCCCAATAACGAATTGTATAACTAATTATGGAATATCTGCATGGGGATCCGTGTGTACACGTGGCACGATTTGATTTGGTGAGAATTTGGATTCAATATAGTCCACATGTATAGGGACTCATGCGGATCCTTCCTCCTATATATATGCTTACAATGCAAGAAAGAGGTACGGATTCATTCTTACAAAAGTTTTGCTGTAACTCTGCTAAAATATTCTCTCACATACTCTGGTTTGCTGACTGAACCATCGGAGTATGCTTGGCAGGCACCACACTAGTGTCAAGATAGCAATTCAGACCAGGCTCGGATCATCCACGCAGTCGGATCTAATGAGGAGCATCATCAATTATTATGCAGAGGAAGAGAGACAGATAATGAAAATAAAAAAGAAATTGTTTTATCTTATTCGAGTGCATTTAGTTTATTAAAAATCACGGGAAAACCTCTAAAAATTTTTGAAAATCTTTAAAAGTTATTCACTTTTTATTTCATTAGACGAATTACGAATCCATTATGTTTGGAGTTGTATAAAATTGTAAAAGTTAACGTCTCGTATTTTGTGCAGCGAGTAAAAAATTTAAATTTTACTATCTCGTAATTCGTGTTCATAGAGATTTGTAGAGTTTTGTATTATTTTGTTTTAACTCCAAACGACCCCCATGTCACTTTCTTTTATTTTATCTCATTTTTTATCATTCCAAACGCACCCAATAGAAAAAGGATAGAGACAAGAAAAAATAAGATAAATAATAATATGATAAAAGAAAAAAAAAAGAAATCAATGTGAAACTTTCTCGTTCTTTTGCATTTATTTTCTCCCCTACACATATTGCAAATCAAATATATTGGTTTGAAATTACCATTTTGGCCCTCAAGCATTAAGATTTTGTTCTGTTTTTTATTTAGCATAGGCAAATCTTTTCAATAAATAAATTTAAAAAAAAATTAATTTCTTAACTAGCTAGCTAAAAAAGCTAGAACTTTTGGTTCCAATTTAAACTAGGCCACCCAATAAAGGAGTTGTTTTTCTTGCCAAAAAAATATAAAAATTTATCAAAAATTACAAAAAATATATATAATTTTTAATAATTTTTTATTAAATTTTACGACGTATTACTTTTTTTATCAAACTTTTATATTTTCTCACACTTTCTTCTATCAACCAAACAACCCCACGAGGGTTACTTTCTTTGTCTCTTTTATCTCCTGACCAAAACAAGAAGGGTAATTCATTATTAACAATTTTACCAACTCCAAAGAGCTCATCAGACGTCACAAATGAGTTCATTAGTTAGAGACACAAGACACGGCCTTTATTTCGCAATTTACGTTTGGAGTAAGATAGAGTGAATGAGATAAATTAAAAATTCGTAATATATATAGTAAAAAAATAATATAATATAAAATTAATAAAAATTTATAAAAATTTTTAAAATTTAATCACAAACCAAACACACCCCAAATCTATTAGCTTCAATCTCAAAGCGCATTACCCACTGTCCCATTAAAATATCCCAATCAAATCAAAATCAACCCTCATCATTATAACTCCACTTCTAAAATTCGAAAACTGGGTTAAGAGATAACGTAAGCAACGGTAATTAAAAAAAAAAAAAATTGCATCAACTCAAGCCTTATTTAATATCCCCTGCTTATGAAATCCTGACAACCAAACAGCCCCCTACTTTTCAAACAGACCACAGACGGTGAAAAGGCAATTCAAAAGGCGGCTCTTATCTGTTCTCTCTCTCTCTCCTCTTACCTTCTTGTTTCCTCTTCTCTTTCTATCTCTCTCTATAAAAATCTTCTATTTCCTGCTAATCTGCAACTTCTCAATTGTACAGAGACCACAGATATGGAGATGAAGGTGATGATACCGTCGCCGGCGCTGGATTTCAACTTCGACAGTGCATGCACTTCTCCATACATAACCGCTCCTTCAAGTCCTCAGCGATTCGGCAACGTCATCTTCAGCGCCCCCACCAGCCCTACAAGCGCCGCCTCCTTTCTCCGCGACTTCAACAGCTTCTCTGGAGGTTGCGGCGACGACCCCAGCTCCGGTGTCTCTCGTCCGTCAACCATTCCCTTCAATTGGGAAGAAAAGCCCGGAATTCCCAAAGCGATAGACACCAAGGGCGGCGAGAACGATTTCGAATTCGATTTTAGTGGACAGTTGGAGAGAACCTCGCTCTCCGCCGCCGACGAGCTCTTCGACGGAGGCAAGATCAAACCTCTGAAGCCACCACCTCGGTTGCAACAATTCATTGAACGCGGAATCAACGAGTCTCCAAAATCGCCGCGATCGCCCATCGGGAAGAAATTTTTCAAAGAGGCTCTGTCGCCGCGGCATAAGAAGAAGAAAGACGTCGATCCGTTCGCAGCGGCGATGGAGCAGACTTGCCGAGAAAGTAATTCTCACGAACAAAAACAACATCGAGAGCGAGGGAGAGAGAGAACGCAGAGACAGAAACAGAAAGGGGCCGCCCGATCTCTATCTCCTTTTAGGGTTTTTGACATCTTCGAAAGCGAAGGCAATCGAGAGAGTTCGAATACTACTTCTTCAACGTCAACGACCAAAACAAAGCCCTCTTCGTCGTTTTCCTTTCCGAGTTTAGGTTGGAAGGGGTATAAAAAATGGAGTCTGAAAGATCTTTTGCTGTTCCGAAGTGCGTCGGAGGGTAGAGCGACGAGTAAGCTGGACACATTGAAGAATTACTCGTTGCTGAAGAAGAAGAATAGCGAGGAGGAGGAAGTGAAGAACTGGAGCTTCCGTTCGACGGACAGTTCCGGTTCAGTGTCGAGACGGAGAGTATCGGCTCACGAGCTGCACTACGCGGCGAACCGGGCGGTGTCGGAGGAGATGAGGAAGAAGACCTTCTTGCCTTACAGGCGCGATCTCTTGGGTTGCTTGGGCTTCAATCCTGCCGTTCATGATGTCCTCGGTTCTCTGGCACGTGGATGATCCAGATTTCTCGATCTGTGATGTATGCCAAAAGTTCTCTCTCTCCCCCTCTCTCTCTCTCTCTCTTCCCACTTCCCTATTTTTTTTTTTTTTTTAATTTGACGCTGCAGAAGCCATGGACTTATATCCGTTTGTAAAATATGTGTTTACCTCTATAAATTTTTACAAAACTATTTCTATTTTAAAATGAGTAAATTTTTATAATTTTTGTAAAGTGAGTTTATTTATATTCTATAGGTAAATTCTTACATTTTATTTAATTTTTTTTCAGGTTATTAAAAATTTTTTAATTTTTTTAAAACTATTCTTTTTATTATATAAATTATAAATTCATAAATTATTTTATTTTTTATTTTTTCCTCTAAATATCCTTTAAATAAAATTAACTAATTATTCTCATTTTTTTAATAGAATATATCGTATAATTTTAACACCATAAATTTATATTTTAATATTAAAATAATATAATTTTTTTTTTTTTTCATTGTCATCTGATGTGAAATGACTTTTTATTTTTTATTTTACTTTTCTTTTTATTTTTTACATATTTTTGAATTTATTTAAAATTTTTTCTTCTCTTTTTTTATCCACGAAATTTTTGCTTCTTTATTCAACATGGCTAAAACTCTATAATTTCACATTTTTTTTTCTAACACTAAAATTGTGATATATTAATTTAATAAATTTTAAAGAATTCATCAATTCTTAAAAAAAAAAATTCTCTTATCAGGGTATTAAATCCAAAAAAGAACTCACTTGAATTTTAAATTAAAAAAAAAAAGACTCGCTTGATTATAAGAGAAAATGAAAAGAAAGAATTTTGTGTTCTTATTCATTTCTTTTATAGTTTACAAACTTTTCATTTTTAAGTTGTGTTGGGAGTAAGATTTGGTGAGAGAAAAGAAAACGATTGGTAACATAGGATGAAGATATAGAATTTTAAATACATCCTTATCTGAATAAATTATAAAATATAAAAATAAAATATATTTATTAATATATTAAATTTTTTATTTAATTTATTTAAATTTTTTAAATTCTACATTTTTTATTTTTATAACAATTTAAATTAAAAAATATATTTTGGATCCCCATTTCTTTTATTATTTATTGGTAAATTCTTGATTCAGATATAGTTTAAATAAATATAAGTTCAAAACTTTAAAATACCAAAGGTTATTACCTCGGAAAAAAGATGGAAGTGAGAAAGGGGAAAAAAAATTATATAGACATAAAAGAAAATAATAAAATACTAGTCTAAACAAATATGCCTTCATGCTTGGATTATGGTTTGTAGTCTAAACGGGAAGGAGTAGGTCTGATGCACTGGGCTGTTGGGTATATCACGGATCGTTAAATTAAAAATATTTAAATTTTTTAATTTAATTCAACGATTCATAATGCATCGAATCGTCCGATGCACCGGATCTGATGTCTAAACATGTCTGCCTTTGCTCTTGCAATATGGTGCTTAGTCTATTTTGTATCATGTCAAGAAAATAACATATTTGTACTTAGCATGTGTCTGCAAGGAATGAATGTTATTATTCATTCTGATTTGGCACCAACAGTTGTAATATTGTGCTATATATACCTAACATATTAAATGGCCGTTTCAAGTGTAAAAAAAAAAAAAAAAAAAAAACAAAAGTGAAATTTTTTTGGACTTCGGAGTGTCAAAATTGATTTGAAATGATGGTTGAATATTTATATTTGATTTGATATAAAATTGTTAAAAATTATATAAAGTGACATGTGATAAAATTTAAGTGAAGAATCTTAAAAATTTTTAAAATTTCATAAAATTTTTGTCACAAATGTAAGTTTAATTTTTTAAAAAATTTGACAAAATTCGTTAGAACGTATCACAATGATTTTTTCTAACGAATTTTAACAAAATTTCTAAAAAGGTTGAAATTTTTTAGAGATCAAAAAATTTTGAAACTTTTTAAAATTTATTGAAGTTGATCGAAGCTCCAAAGGGTCTCTCAGTGAAAACTGAACCTCACAGGATCGGAGGATTCCCAACAAGCAGTTCATCATCCCCCATGGTTTTGTCTACCAACAAATGTACAGATATAATGGACCAAAATTGTAAGGAGAAACTAAATTTTAAATAATCTCGTAAAATAAAACATTTATAAAAATAAATAAAAAAGAAAAGAGATTCTTCTAGGAAACCTGACTAATTTGGAATTAATTGACTTAAATTCAATTGAATATATATTTCTGCAATTTTACTGATAAAAGTATATGGGTTAGGTTTTATGTTTTACTGATAAAACATGATCTTAGCTAGATTTATGAAAATTCTTGTGAAATTAATCAAAAACAAGGAAAATTATGGGTTTGTTTGAAGTAAAAAAAAGTGAGATAAATTGAGATAGATTAAGAGTTCGTAATGCGTACAGTGAAATAAAAAAGTTAATGTAATATAAAATTAACAGAGATTTATAAAATTTTTTGTTATTTTTCAATAAACCAAACTAATCCTATAATTACAGTGGGGTTTTGCTTCTGTTAAGCAATAGTGTTTCTTGTAGCCAAAAGGACCTACCAGCCTAGCGTGCTAAAAAATTATCTTTATTAAAAAAAAAAAAAAAAAGTAGCCATGTATGTTTTAAGGGTGTGGAATTTGTTCTTGGATTTTGTACCCATCAGCCATAACACTAGTCATGCCTGAAGTTGCTACACTGCAATTAATCTTAGGTTGAGTTTGAAGAAAAAAAAAGTTATTTATTTATTTTTGTAGTTAGGTGCTTAATAATTACTAAAAAAAAGTTAGTATTTTTTTTTTTTGTTTAGGAAGAAAAAAAATTAATTTTTTAGTAGTTAATTTTTTAACTTTTTTGTTAATTTAATATTTTTGTCCTTTAAGATTTAAAAGAAGTTTAAAATATAAGAGAGTAAATCTGATCTTTTAGAAAAATGAAGTGTTTGGTTGGTTAAAATCAACTAAAATCTATTAACTTTTATCAATTTTTACTTTTACATCAAATTTTTATACTTTTACTACATTTTTCAACTAAATTTTTGTCCACTAAACACCCCCAAAATAAAAAAGATTGTAGTTTGTAGCTTACCTACCAGTTTTTTTTTGGGGGGGGGGGGAGGGGAATGAACTCTTAAAATGAATGATGACCATCTCTGTAATTTTAGCGCATATATAGGGTTTGTTTAGAGTAAGAAAAAGTGAGATAAATTGAGATAAATTGAGAGTTTGTAATACGTGCAGTGAAAGAAAAAAATTGATGTGATATAAAATTAACAGATATTTATAAAATTTTTTATTATTTTTCAACAAACCAAACGAGACCATAATTTGTCATTACAAAAATGTTTGAATTACGCTGGAATTTATTTTCATATAATTATTGCATATTTTAATTTTTGGTGTAATTGTTCTCTCGTGCGATAATTATTGTTTTTACGAAATTAAAAAAAATTTAAAGATAACTAAGAAAAGAGTAGAGACTAGAGAGTCATGAGAATTTGAGGAAAATGTACCATAACCTAAAAAACATATATTTTTTAACTTAAAAAAAAAAGAATTATTTTTCTACATTCAAATTTATGATTTTTCTTTTTTTTTTTTTTTTTTGTTTTTGGAGGGGGAGATGAAATTAAGCTTGAAGCAATAAGTTTTATGCCTCTGATACCTCTTTGAGAAGACAGGGAGGAAAGGCAAAGGCTTCTTGAAAAGTGGACGCTGCAAAAGTCAAATGTAATTATGAGAAAATAAGAAAACAGTGCAAATTAAAAGGGGGAACAGTATTAAACAAAAGTAATAGGAAATTTCCACCGTTTTCTTTCCAAGTCAAAATTACAATTGATTACGTCAAACATGGTGATTGGTTTTTGTAAATAATTTATATTCTTGAAGAACTTTTTGTTTTAAAATGATAAATCCAAACTTTATCCATACCATTCAAATATTCCGATTGTATATCATCTGCCTAAAACTGAGTGTATCGAGAGATTTCTGTATCCTCATGTTGGTTTTAGACATTCTTACCATCACAAGCAGGAACACAATCCCTCTTACATTATTGAAATGTACCTCAAACTTGATGAATCAAATAAAAGAGGAGCTCTAGAGTTTCTCTTTCAAGTTCATATACAGTGTACAGAGGAAATGGAGAACGATGGAGAAAGATCTTTAATCACAAAAGCTGTTGATCAGATGGCAAGCAATATGTCATTGCTCTTGCATTGTTCGCGTTACCTGCATCCAACAAGATACAAAGGCAAAAAGTATCAGTTAAAGCGCATCCCCTCTTCACTGATAAGGTATGCTATTCATTGTGAACTGTAATTCTCCATGATCAATAGCATGCAAATGAATTTCATCAATCATACATGGGTTTAGAGGTGGTCATGAATCGAGCTACTCGTAGCTCAATTCGTGGCCTTAACGAATTCAATTTGAAGCTCGTTTAAAATCAAACTTAAGCCTAGAAGTGTTTAACTCGAAAGTTAGTGAGCTGGTTCAATAAAATAATACACATAAATTTAGATTTTTTTTTGGGGGGGGGGGGGGGGAGGAGGTTTATTGAAACAATGTCATTTTAATGTAGTTGAACTATCTGTTTTGATATATTATATTTTAGATTAAAACGATGTCATTGTTAGTTGAGCTATTCAAGAGTCAATCTTGAACTCAAATTGTTCTTAATTGAGCTAAAATCTCAATCATGCAACAGCTGGAATCCAGTATTAATAATTTGAGCCGAGCTCGAATAAGCCAAAGCTTATGCTTGGCTTGGCTTGACTTGAATCCACCCCTACATGGGTTGCTACCAAGAGCATTTCAAATCCCAATCTGACCTGACCGAATACCAAACCACTATTCTCATCTCGTTAAAAGAATTTCCATTGTATTTGAAAATGCCGCTTTATTCATTGTTACATACACACGCACTGCTTTTCTATCATGCATTCTCAAAATTAGCATAAGTAAACCATACCTCTCATGATAATCAGACAAGAAGTGTTTACTTGCTGGAGGAATTTCATCAATCAGTGTTTATAAAGACCAAGTAATGATTTCTCTCTCTCTTCAACTCTTTTCCTTGCAGCCTCCCTTGCTTTAACTGCAGCTGCTTCCTCTTTAGATAAAACCTTCTTCTTCTCATCTTGCCTCTTTCTCTTAACGGTGAGAGATGATGGAGCACCCTTAACAGATCTCATGGCATTCAGAGGAGCTGAAACAACTCGTCCAGGTGGGGCCCCATTTTGAGATTTTGCACTGTTTTCCAAAACTGATCCTCCCTCCGCAGCTGCTGACAATGGTTTTTTCAAAATTGTCTTTTTTTGTACTGAATCTGAAGAAGCTTGACATGCAGCAAGTGCCTCTTCCCGTGTAACCCACTTGCCTGTTTCATTCCACACAAGCAAATAATACCATAAGTACTCAAAATCAAGGACCACTTATTAGGAGGAACAGAATATATATATATATATATATATAAAGCTTTAAGCAAATCCAATTGGACTGTTCAATACCTAAAGCATCAGTATAGTAGAAGCCAGAGTTCGGATCGTAATAACAACCGTTACTTTGATTATAGTAATAGCCCGAAGAGCTGTCAATCTCCCACTCTGTCATCATTCACACACACACACACACACACACACACATATATCAGTCAAAGAGCAACACAGAAAAATTAATACACATTCTAGTTTAGAATTCAAGTTCTGAATTTCCCATCACTCACTCTATGAAACTGAGTAAGCACTAAATCAAAGTTAAAAAGGTTTATACCAACAATTTTTAGTTGGAAAAGCGCTGAGCTTACATTTATAATAACCCTTTACCACTTGAGTCCAACTATGATCCAGCCATAAGAAGACACCTCTTGTTGGGTTTTATGGTTACCAGACAGTTCGTTGCATCCGAGTTCTAGAAAGCTGCTACCCAAGGAAAGAAAGAACTGTTTGAAAGTGCCCCTATGTGGCTGCAAACAACAGATGCAAGCCAAGTGTTGGATGCTTAATAAAACTCTGACTGAACTAACCCCCAAAGGCTTTCTTTTTCACACATTTGTCCCATTTGAGCCTCAAAATTAGCTTATCTCCGCTAAAAAACATACAACCCCAAGTTCAAGATTGCAACATATTCCCAGATCCTATCAGAAAAAAAAAAGGGGGCGGGGGAGAGAGAATATATTCCCAGATCCTACCTAATTCAACTTTACTCAGTTTATGTTTATTCCCAGCGCCACCCCCCCAACCTTTTCCTCATTTCTCGAAGAGTTTTTGAAGGTAATTGCTCACAGATTATGGTATTATGACTGCATGATGCCTTCATCAACCATCCATCAATGTTGGTCAAACTTGGATTATGTAGCAATCAAACTCAGAAATTCTAATTGGGCTCAGTTCTTTTGTTGGAGAATAAGCCTGAAAAAGCTTTTCAGCAAGCTGACCTTGAGCTTCTCAGCATGCAGCACAATTAATTTAACAGAGAAGGCACTACGCCTACCTAAAAGAGATTAGGACCATACAAGCTGCCGCAAGACAACTCCAACATCGAATTTCCAAGCTGGACCTTGTTGGTAAAAGAGATCTTTAAAAAGGAAAATTCCAAAGTTAAGTCCTACTACAATACTCAACAGTCAAAACCATGGGAATGAGGCGCATCCATGCAGCGCTAGGTGGCCAAGAAATGTGTAAAATACAAAAAATATAAATGTTCTACCTCCAATTGGAAGCGCAGACCCTTGACCATCCTCTTGAGCAACTAATTGACTAGCATTAGAATCTCTCGCCTCCCGGAAAGTTGATACATCCTTCTGATAGCTACGCTTGGCTTTCTGGCAGCGTTTTAGGAAAGTTATAACCAAGCATCAACACACATGATCAATATGTAAGGACATATAGCTAATGCAACAATCGATTAACATATATGAGTGACGAACATAAAAATTAATGCATTGATACAATATGGCCCATAACAGAGCAGAATGGAGAAAACAGAATCCATGAAACTGACCTCTTCAATTGGGAAAAGGCTAAGTTGAGTATTATTGCATCAATACAGGTGGGTGATGACTGATGAACAACATTACATTCTAAATTTCAAAGTGGTTCATGAATAATGACCAAAAGTTGCCACCACGAAACAACTGAGTGGGGAAAGGTTCATACATCCAGTTATATTTTTGCATTTAATTTACCAGTTTCCAGATGAATCTGGACTGTATCTCCCGAGATATAATTACAATGTAATGTGGGTAATTTAAGAAAGAAGACGTAAAAGTACATGAAGAATTTTCCGGGATTCTAACATGATTACAACATTAATAAGATTAATATTCAACTTACTTCTCAAAAGGGGAAAAAAAATAGGAATAATAATATTCGACTTCAAGCTTCCAAAAGGGATATATTCAAAGAGGAATGAGGAGCCCCACTGAATACAGCTATGTCTATTAACTTTTTCAGACCTTCTCTCCTAATCAGGCCGAGTTCCATGACTTTATTTGGTCTCTAATTTCTTGTATAAAATCACTGCTATGATTATTATCTTTATAACATTGATCAATATTCCACATGATTTAATGTTTTCCACTCCCAATACCTATGTTCTCCTTCTACCCCGAAAACCAATGCAACAGGTTCTTAGAACAGTTAAATGAAAGGAAGGAACAAAAAAAGTGACTCATTTATGAAGCAATGACATGTGATATTCTTATTACGAGAGAAGGAGAAGGAGAAGGAGAAGAAGTAGAAGGGAGAGAGGAAAAAAAGAGAGAGAGAGAGAGAGAGAGAGAGAAGGATGACTTAACTTCTAAGCCAGAGTTGGCCAAATTATTTTCATGACAAGCTTGTTTCATCTTTTCCCACCAAATAGAATTCAGTGACATGGTCTCCTAGTGTTACAGACCACCACCATAAACACAACCAGCACTTAATCACAACAAATTATACACACTACATGGCAAAAACTTCGTTTTTTCCCCCTTTTTCTTGTACTGAAAAGGTAAGGTTGAAATAGCAGAATGAACAAGCAAAAATAAGAAAATGCCCATATTTACTGGTGAGTTTGGGTGGGACGATAAATATTTGCAACAAACAGATGCAAACGAAAGAAAGAAGAATCCTATTTAAATTAAACGTGCTGACTTTTATAGAAGAAAACAGTATACTTTCGCAAAGCATGTCAAATTTTACAGCAAGTGAATAAGATGGATGAAACACGCACATAAGATGAGCGTGGTGGAGATGAAGATCCTAAAATGGATATATGATAAAACGAGAAAAAATAGAAAAAGAAATTAATATATCCAAAAAAATTGAGGTGACACCAATAGGTGATAAAAATTAAGGTAAGAGAAGGACATTTAAGATGGTTTGATCATGCCAAATGTAGATCTAGAGATGCACCTGTAAAGACCAGTGATTAGATCCAAGTAAAACGTGTAAAACGGACAAAGAGTAGACCTAATTGTGAAGAAATACCTAATTTCAAATAACCTCACAGAAAATATTAGCCTTAATAGAAATGAATGGAGGAAAGGATTCGTGTAGCCAATCCCAATTAGTTTGGGTTCAATGCTTTGTTGAATTGAGTTGAGACTTGACTTGACTACAAAAGAACTAGTTGGCCTTATAAAATATTTAGCTCTGTTCAATTAGATGATGACTTTTTCTACTCCGCATGCATCGCATATAATGGAGCATTAGCCCCTTCTGTTTCCTTCATAAATAATACCTAATGAGCACTGCCCCTACTACAACCTTGAAGAAATAAGTCACTGAAAGTTTCACCATTTAAAGGTGAAAAGGTGAATAAACATGGTGTTCATAGTTAAAACAAAATAGCACAAACATAAAGAAACATTCCCAGTATTGTTCGGCCAGAATAATCAAATAAGAACATGCTATCATGTTAATTTTAAGTATCTCACAATTTTCTCACTAACAAATATTCTGTGTACATAGCGCTAATTACTACTATTTGAACTACCAGTAACGATGGAGAAGTTCATTTAAGCTTTGTTAAAAGAAAATTGCTCTTGACTAGAACTTACTGCTTCAATTTGTTCAAGGGCATGGGCTGCTTCCTTTTCTTCCTTCTGTTTTGCAGCCTTCTCTTGCCTCATAGAAGCAAGCCTCTTGGCAACATTATCCTTGTGACGTTGACCAAGCTCATGGTTTCGGATGCTAGCTGGATTGTTGGATATGTAAATTTTGCAGAAGTCACACCATTTATTACCCTGACTAACCCAATACTGAAAGAGGGGTACCCAATCAGATAACAAAATTAGAAAGGTAAATAATAGAAATTTATATAAGGTTAATTGGACATGATATTATCGGCTGGATAAATTGGAAAATTTCAAAACAAGAATAAAATTACAATGGCACAATCAAATGGACACGGGATTTTAATAAGAGAGCTAAGCATTATAGTATATTTTGAGTGAGAGAGAGAGAGAGAGAGATTTGGTTAAATAAGGAAACAAATTTGGACCAAAAAATAGGAAACAGTTTCATAATCATTAGAACTTAAACCAAGAAGAAGAAAAAAAAAAAAATTATAATCCACAAAAGGTTTGGTTTATGAAAATTCAAGATGCCCAGAAAAGCATAGAATTCCCAGTTTTCCGCTTCCTTTAATTTTTGGATCTTCATCACCATGGAATAATGCCAACAATGAGCGAATTTGTTGGCCCCTCCCAGCAGGCTAGTACCCAAGCAACTTCCATCGGACGCTCAAACGCGACCTCCTCAATCTACTTCATATTTTGGGTTTCCACTATTTTACAGGAATTTGGTACAAACTTCTCTATAACCCTTGTTTGAAATTAAGTTCTAAACCAAAGGAATTGCAAAGAACAATACATAAACGAAAAGAGAGAAAAGGGAATGATACCTCCGTCATAGCTTCGAATTGGATACTCTTCCTGCTGCCGGTGATTAAAGAGAAGTGTCGAAATCTAGTGCAAGACTAGAAATTTGGTGAAGTCTGGAATTCGATAAACGAAGAATAATTGATTATTAGTCGTTGAATTTCAAATTGATAGATGGCTATAACATTAAACCCTAACAATCTCGCAACCCAAATTCCTTTCGCTTGTACGGTTCGAGCCAAACGCGTCCTAAGTTCCTAACCAAACCTAGGCCTATCATCCATCTTGGGGACTCTGCCACTCTATACCAAGCATGGGTTCGGGCTCTTTAGACGAAGCCCACCCAAAACACAGCCCAATGGCTCTCGCTCCACCGCTAGTCACGGCTAACCCGTTTTAGATGCGATGAAATGAAACAAAAATAAGAGATTTTAAGATACATTCTTTGTTTATGAGTTTTTTTTTAATTTTTTTTAGGAAAGAAAAAATGAAAAAAATAAGAAGAAAAATGAGTGTTAAAATTTTTATCCTTCCAAAATTGGATAGAAATAAAGAGAAGAAAAAATAAATTTTTAAAATTAGATATTTACCCATAAAATAAACAATGAGAAAAAATAAATTACAAACATATCTTAAAATTAAATATGTTAAAGATTGATAACCTTTCACTTTCTGGAAGAATTTAATAGTAAGATAATAGTATTTTCTTCTCTACTCACAAATAAAGAAAAAAATTATTTTTTCTCTTAAACTCTCAACTAAGTCGAAAAAAAATGTAAGGTTTAATTTTTGAGTCTGACAATTGCGAGCCAATTAGTATTTAATATTTGTAATTTTCATATTGAGTCTTTATTAGTCAAGTTGTTCCTCAATGCGAAGATTGAATTGAAAAATTAATTCATTCCAAATATGGTGTGATTGAGATTTGAACAGTTTGCAGATTTCTGACATATTCGATTTTTATTCTGTTTCCATATTGGGAACGAATTGAATAAATATAAATATAATATATTCTACTAGACCTAAGAATAACCTTTTGAAGAAAAAAAGAAAACACTTTGCGGTAGAGGCAATCAAGAGTATTGAAATTCAAAGAACAACAATTGATCGTGATTTCAAAGGATTTGAAGAGTGAAGAACATCTCTGGGTTCTAGGAGGTGCCGTTCGAGTTCAAGAGCGGAGTCAATCACACGGGTGAAGATTCATTGCGAGTTCTAGCAAGCAAGAGGTAATTGGACTAGGACGAGTGTCGAGTCAAGTCATACACGGTAAACTCTTATAATCTTCGATTTTATAGTGGATTGATTTTCAGGGATGGTCGCCTTATAGGCTCGAGGTTTTTACTTAGAAGTGGTTCTAGGGTTTTGTCTTGTTAAATCGTGTGCCTCTTTTACTTTCGTTTGTCTACGTTTACTTTTGAGGTTTTCTCCATATTTTTTATTTTTCAAAAAATTATTATCATTTTTTTCTTTTCTTTATCCCCAAAGTAATATATATATTTTTTATTTTCTTTCCTCTCCTAAACTCACAAACGAACAATGATTGATATTAGCTTATATTTACCATGTTGTAAATGAACTAAACTTTAAAGGAAAAAAATTCAAAATATATTATATTTATAATATCTAATATAAATATATATTATATATCTACAACAAAATAGAGATTAAACAAATTTGATTTCTACTCGTTTGTAACAAAATATATTATATTTATAATTGAGATTAGCTTATATTTATTATGTTGTAAATGAACTAAATTTTAAAGGGAAAAAAATCAAAAATATATTATATTTATAATATCTAATATAAATATACATAATATATCAATAACAAATAGAGTTCAAACAAATTTGACTTCGACTCATTATAACAAAATATATTATATTTATAATACTCTTTTAATATTTCGATGAAAAAGGTATTTTAATCTAGTTAAATTACTCATTTTAATTTATAATATTTTAGACCGAAACACCATCATTTTTATTAGCCAAATTATTCAAGAACCAAACTCTGAATCTTAATAAATACATATGGAGCCAATCTCAAAATGTGCGTGGCCCTTTCAGGACTAAGGTTAGTCAAATTTTATATGCGGTTAAATCTAGAATTTTAAATGCCACTTCATTTGCCAAAACGAAAGGAAAGTCATCCCTACGATGCTGCTCTCAATGTGCATAAGAGATTCTCTTTCTAATTTCCATCATTTTGAATTCCAGGGATTGTTTCCCCACTCCCTTCAAATTTAATTCAAAGAAACAAACCTAAAGCAACTTCCATTCCACTTCGGAAGGAAATGCAGCACATTCAATTGTATCTATCCCGTAATGGTGACAAATAAAGAGACTATACATACCTATATATATATATATGAAGAATCAATGAAGTGTTTGAATAGAATCTTCCACCCACCCACCCACATAGGCGCGCACACTACACTCCCGTGCTGCATTTCATGGCTTGAAATGGAGTAACAACCTCGCAGGCAGGCAAATTCAGGCAACTTCAAGAGCGCTGCCAAAGTTTGAGCGATATCAGTTTATTGCAGGGACCCAAACTTCCCAGAGTTGTGCCAAGACTATAAAAACAAATCGAAGCTCCCGTATGGACCAACTTCTTTTGGCCAAAAAAGCAAAACACCCATGAGACCTTTTTTTTTTTTTTAAAATTCCCAGGCATGTTCTGCTTTCATTGTGACTTTGGAAGGGTTGTTCTGCTGGACATGCTGTGCAACAATCTAACAAACCCGAGGAAGATAAGCTTTCCTTCCGTATGTCTTATCCAGTCGTTGAGAACGGTACGGACTGGAACCAAGGGGCTGAGGCCAAGTTCCCGAAATGATGCATCAGCCAACAGATTAGTCTACTTTTGCAGGATGCCCCTCCAGATATCCATATTTTCATAACAAAAAATATACTACACTGAATGAAAAAAGATGAATAATAATAATAATAATAATAATAATAATAATAATAATAATAATTTTTTTCGGTAGACAGTCCGATATTTCTGATCATAGACCTCTTAAAAAAGCAAGAAACTAATGATTTTTTCCATCTATTTTCTAGTCACATTCTTCCCTTGGTGCAAACTAAACGGCAGATCCAATGTAGTATATGCGTTGGTTGGAAAGGGAAGAAGAAGAAGAAGAAGCTACTGGTTTTAGAAAGGGATACAAATGGTAAAAGAGATCAATAGTAAGTGTACTCTTCCCACTACTCCCCTCCACTCCGAACTAAACATGGCCACCACAGAATTGCCCCAGAATTCTATAACTAGTAAACAGATTAATAGAGAAGTTCAATTAAGGAACTACAGTGTATAATCTTCTTCATGCTTCATAAGATTTTGTAACAATGCAAGCCTGTGTGACAAGCAGCAACGCCCAATTCTAATGGCTGGACTTATGGGATTCACCACCACGTATGTGTAAGTTTGATGGAAAATTTTGTTGAATGGTTATTTGGTTCTCCCCAATACAACTAATTGTTAGCTGTGTCACTCATGTAAGTGCCTCTCATACCCACCATCAGCTCGCTCCCCTGTAATGCCCAAAGAAAACGACAGAAGAAATTCTAGATATCCTAACAACGTGCATATACAGCACAAGAAGCAAGTCAACAAAAAAATTTCCCAACTTTTAAAGCAGTAATTTATTAGGGATTAATATGTAAAATACAACTATAATTGTAATTGTAATTTATATTTTTTATTTTTAATCATTGGCTCAAGTTATTTTCTTCTATTTGTGCTAAACCTAGTATACCTTTCATTAAGTTCATCCTTCGCTTCACACGAGCACATAACCCACAAATGCTTTTTTTGAAACACAAGAAAACTCAACTTGCCAATGCAAGTTCCTCAATGATAATAGCCCTGTTTCCAGCCTTATCAAAAATTTCACACGCACAATGAGCATGTTGATCCCACCAATCAAGTGCCTCCAGCTGATAGACACTTACCGTGGCTGCACAGAATTCTTCAAAATCCATTCTTCTGTATTGCAGTGCATTTAACTGCCGGAATGAAAATCAACTAGGTACAAATATTATGGCTATACAGAATCATGGAACAGCCATACAAACAATCAACAGTTATGTCAATACCGAGGAAAGAAAATCAGGGATGCGAGACTACTCCATTGCATCTGTCGCATTTTTCATTGCTAAGAACAAAATGAATTAAAAACACATTTGTACCTTTCAATTAAGTGATCCAGACTTAAAGAAAAGAAACTAACCATCTTAATATTGTCTAATGTTATGCTGCCATTTTTGTTTGGCTCCAATAATGCAAATTGCTTCTTTAGATAAAAGAGTTCATCTGCGGTCAATGTCTTCAATAATGCCTGCCAAGAAATATACATAATTGAATGAACGGTAAAACTTTCTGAATAATATGGTACAAGAAAATTACATTAGACATTTGAATCTCACATCATCCTACTCCAATCCAAAAGATCAAAACCCAAAGAACTGGTACTGGCGCTAGCCACTAGCCAAACTTCGATCCCTTGCCAGTCCCAAAGGGGAAGCAGAAAGCTCAATCCTAGTCCAAGCATGGGGGTGTGTCTGCCTGACAACCACCCCTTATAAGAGAAAGATATGTTATGACATCTAGGGCTTATCATTGACAAGAGCACTTTCAAGAAATGCCAGCCAAGTGCTCAACATTAGGAACAAAACATGCACATATCTAAGATGTATTTGGCTCAGAGTCTGAAACAGGTCTTGCACAGACTCCAAGCTCCATAGTATACATCCTATTATCATATAAAAGTGTGGAGATTAGTCCTTTTGTATTGGGTGATTGATTTGGGAAGAGCGGAACCAAAGGTCATTTCTGGAAATTGAAGCACTTACTACCTAGATTGGATTTTTTTTTT